>BSBK01000529.1:15127500-15442500 GCA_027943335.1 Chamaecyparis obtusa
CAAACACTGATCTTTTAAGTGTACACTGAAGAAGTTTGGTGACCAAAGAACTATTGTAGTAAATGAGAACATTCAAAATGAACCTAAATCTAAGAACTTGCAGGTCCAAAGAACATTGCTCGGTGAAAAGGAGGACCCTTGTCAGAGGAGTAATTTTTTCAGAATGTGGTGCAAGTTAGGAGGTAAAATTTGTGATGTAATTGTGGACAGTGATAGTACTAATAACCTTGTTGTTGAGGACATGGTTTAGAAACTTGGTTTGAAGAAAATGAGGCATCATCATCCTTATAGGATTGGTTGGTTCCAATATGTTCATGCTCTGGAAGTGAGGGAGTAGTGCCTTGTTAATTTTCAGATTAGCTAGTATAAGGATAAAGTGTTGTTTGATATTGTGGAGATGAATAGTTGTCATATATTGCTTGGTAGACCTTGGTAGTATGATTGCAGAGATATGTATGATTGTGTCAAGAATGTGTTTACTATTGAGAAGAATAACAGGAAGCTTTCCTTGATTCCTTTGCTGGATACAACACTTAGTAGGAGAAACCTGAGCTTTGGTAGCCAAGATGAGTTGAAGAATTCTGAAAAGGATGGATTAGTATGGAGAAAAAAATTGTGTGTTATCAACCAAGGATCTGAAAAGATAGAGGAAGCAGAAGTGGAAGAATATGCAAGGTGAAGAGTTGAAGGGCTTGTATGTGAAGAACCAGTTTGGGGTTTATGTGTTGAATCCTGGAAGATGTTCTTCTAGCCTATGAGAACATATTTTTGAACTTGGGGTATCTGATGCAGGGGCATTCTAGGGTACTCGGTAGATTTACATGGTTGTGTGTTATTTTGGTTCTGTGTTACTTAATTGCAGCTTTAACCGATGGTCTCAGTTATTGAAGGAAGCTCAGTTGCTGAAGGAGCTCGGTGAAAACTCTTGCGCTCGGTGAAAATTGTACCTAGCAATGCCTGTGGTGCTTGGTTGATGTGCTTTCTTGGAAATGCATGTGTTTCTTGGTCATGCTTGATGTGCTTGGTTGTTTCACTAATGCTAGGTTATTTCTCTGGTGCTCGGTAGTTTTGGTTTATCAAATGGAGTTCTTGGAGATTTGGCTGGCTGACTTGGTGGATTTATTTTTGGTAGGTTTTTTGTATTCTCCTATCTAGATCTAGAGGTCAACATGGAGAATTAATTTTTTTAAGGCTATTTGAGAGCCAACTATTATTGCATTTAATATTTTTTTATAATAGGAGCTGACTTGGCTTAGGAATTATTTTTTTCTTACAATTGACTTGTGGCTGAAGATTAGTATTTAAGGAGTGTTTGGGGTAGTTTTTGAAGGTAGAGGAGAGGTAGATTAGAGAAGTCAGTGGGATTGATAGAATATTAGATCTGGATCCTATGAGACTTGAAGATCAAATTGTTATCTTATAGTTTGTAATATCAGAGCTAGTGGTTTGCATTCTTGGAGACAAGGAGATTACCTGGAGGCTTGTGAGCTCAATTTTAGATTTGACTTAGGGTTTCCATCAGTTGCTAATTTATTTCAGAGTTGGACTAGCTGAAAGATTGCATAAATAATTTTGATTGTATTTGGCCCTAACCCGGAAGGCCTTATAGCCGGGCATGTTAATGAAAATTTAGTTGAGAACATTGTCTTGTTGTTTTATTCTGCATTGTGGTGTTTGGTTGCATGTTTGGACTATCCTTAATTGGATCTTCCTTACCTTTCTTGTGTCATGTTGATACTGATACTGACACTGATGAAGACATTGAGGTGGTATTCATAGCTATGAAAGAAGATTCAAAAGAAGAAGAAAGTTATGTTGAAATAATACTTATATCTAAAGTTATCAAGAATGATACATAGATTATTGATAGTGGTTGTACACATCATATGACTGGTGATGAGGATAAATTTGAATATCTTGAACACTATAATGGAGGATCTGTTAAAATGGGAAATGATACACCTTGTTTAGTGAAAGAAAAGGGATCTACCTTGTTGAACAATAAGATTAGATGTCATAATGCATATTGGGTGAAAGGACTTAACTACAATGTGTTGAGTGTAGAACAATGGAATAATTTAGGTCACCGAGTTGCATTTGAACGTAGAAAGGTGAAAATGTATGATGAAACTGGAAAGTTGGTCGTTACTGGTGAACAATCCAAAGGTAATCTATTTTATCTTGATAATGCTGAAACTTCTTGTTTGTTGGATAGAAATGAAGATGTGTACTTTTGGCATAAGAGACCGTGTCATGTGAATTTTGATATCATGGTTAAGATGAGTAAGAAAAAAAGAGGTAGAGGTTTACCAAGTCTAACTAAACCTGACCATGTCATGTGTAATCAATGTCAAAAAGGGAAAATCACTAAATCTAGCTTTAAGAGTAAAGACTATTTTTATAAAGGTATTTTGGAGTTGGTGCATACCAAATTATGTGGTCCTATGAGAACTCAAAGTTATTACGGTGAAAAATATTTCATTTTATTTGTTGATGAATACTCTAGGATGATGACAGTTATGTTTTTGAAAGAGAAATCTGAAGCTTTCAAAATTTTTAAGTGGTATAAAGCTAAAGTTGAAAAGGAAACTAGGAAAGATTTAAATTACTTAAGATCTAATAGAGGAGGTGAGTTTATTTTTGATGAATTCACTAACTTTTGTAATGAGCATGAAATTAAAAGACAGGTTTCTACACTGACGACACCACAGTAGAATAGTATTGCGGAAAGAAGGAATATATCTATAGTTGACTATGCCAGAACATTGATGATTAAAAAGGATGTTGCACAAATGTATTGGAGAGAAGCTGTTAGCACTGATGTATACACCTTAAATCAAGTTCAACTGAAGAAAGATACAAATAAGACACCTTATGAGCTATGGTTTGGCTACACACCAAATATATGTTATTTTATAATTTTTAGAAGCAGATGTTACATTCTGAAAGATGGTAGAAAAGGAAAATTTGATTATAAAGATGATGAAGGAATATTTCTAGGATATTCTACTAAGAGAAAAGCATACAAATGTTTGAACAAAGATACTAACAAAATGATTGAAAGTGCTAATGTGAAAGTTGATGAGTTTTCTGAAAAAGATGATGAAGAAAGTAGGAAGGAACCGAAAGACTATGGTAGATTTACATATATTGAGCATCCAGACTATCTACCCAAAACATAGGTTGAGTCTACTGAGCAATAGGAAAATGCTACTGAGGGTCAGCAAATGCAAACCAAGAATCAGGAAGATGTTAGTGAGGAAGAAATTGAACCTAAACTGAGTGATGAAAAAAGAAGAGAACAAGTATTGGTGAAATTTGTAAGAAGACACCATCCACAGAACCAGATTATTGGAGACAACCAAGATAGCATGATGACACAAGGTAAGTTAAGATATTTTACATGTTTAGTTTATGAATTTGAGCATAAAAATGTTAACGATGCACTTGAGAATGAAGAATGGGTTAAGGCCATGAATTAAGAAATTGAGAAAATGGAGAAAAAAAAACATGGACATTGGTACTGAGACTGGGTGATAAAAATGTGACTAGTACTAAGTGGATATCTAGAAACAAGTTGAATGAGAATGGTTAAGTGACTAGAAATAAAGCAAGACTTGTTTGTAAGGGATATGCATGTTACAAGTAGTGGTTGTCATTGCACCAAAAGATCAACCTATTAATGCCTGATACAATCACTAGACTTATAGAAGACACGGGAGGCTGTTAAACCATGTCATGAATCCCGAGGGGAGCACTAACCATTTTTCCAACAATCTCCCCCTTAATGTTACCTGAGGGGATTCAAACCTATGACCAAGCTCTGATACCACTTGTTACAAGTAGTGGTTTTCATTGCACCAAAAGATCGACCTATTAATGCCCGATACAACCACTAGAATTATAGAAGACATAGGAGGTTGTTAAACCATGTCGCGAATCTCGAGGGGAGTGTAGACCATTTTTCCAACAATGCACAAGAAGAAGGAATTGACTATGGTGAAAATTTTGCACTAGTAGCAAGACTTGAAGGAGTCAGAATATTACTTGCATATGCTGCCTATAATGGATTTAAGGTTTATCAAATGGATGTTAAATCAATATTTCTGAATGGAATTCTTGAGGAAGAGGTTTACATAGAACAACCTAAAGTTTTTATTAATCATAATAAAAATAACATGGTATGTAAATTGCACAAAGCATTGTATGAACCGAAAGAAGCACCGAGAGCATGGTATGAAATATTGCATGCTTATCTTATTAGTATTGGCTTTGTGAGAACAAGTGACAACAACAATTTACATTTAAAAGATGGAACTGATGATAATATACCTATTACTGAATTTTTTGTTGATGATATAATATTTGGAGGACATGATAGTCTTTGCAAATTATTTGTTGCTGAAATGAGAAAAGAATTTGAAATGTCAATGGTTGGAGAGATTAAATTCTTTCTTGGATTGCAAATCCTACAACAAAATGAAGGCATATTCATCACACAATCAAAATATATCAAGGAAGTATTGAAGACATTTGGAATGGAAGATTCAAAACTAGTTAGAACACCTATGGTTACCAGATGCAAATTGACAAAAGATGATGAATCAACCAAGATAAATTAGACACTGTATAGATCAATGATTGGAAAATTGATGTATGATGTACATAGTAGGCCTAATATAGCACATGCAATTGGGATTTTAGCAATATTTTATGCTAATCCAAAGGAATCACATATGATTGATGTTAAAAGAATTTTGAGATATCTGAAGAACTCTGAGCATTATGGGTTATGGTACAAAAAGGAAGGAAAATTTGAGCTACAACTTTACACAGATGCAAATTGGGCTGGAAATATTGATGAACAAAAGAGTACTAGCGATGGAGCATTCTTTTTGGGAGAAAGACTTGTGACATGGATAAGTAAGAAACAAGCATGTATTTCTTAGTCTACTGTTGAAGCAGAGTATATTGCTGCTACTGCTAATTGTTCAAATATTGCATGGATAAAATAATTGTTGCAAGGAATGAATGAGGAGATCATTGAACTAGTGATTATATATTGTGATAACACAAGTACCATAATCATTTAAAGAATCCAGTGATGCATGCAAAGACAAAGCACATATCAATTAAGTATCACTACTTGAGGGAACAAGTACAAGAAAAACAAGTGAAACTGGAGTTTGTAAAGTCTAAAGAACAACTTGTAGATATATTTACTAAGCCCTTACTGAAGGACACTTTTGAGTACTTGAGGACTTCACTAGGGGTCCATCCTCTATCTGTCTATCGGTCACTAAGGTGATCAAAAGGTTGCATCAACTTGTACTTTATCAAATAAATCAAAAATGTTGATGCATGTAGCTCACACTTTAGGATTCCTAAGGTTGTGAAATTTGTAAAGGAAGTGAATATTGTAGAAGTTGGAATAGAGAACTATATATCAGTACATGAAGGTACTTGATCTAGACTGAACAACATAAATTATATTTCGCTACTGAAGAGATTTTTATTTTCCTTTGGCATTGTTATCAAAGGGAGAGAGATTTTAATGAAATATATGTTGGAAAGAACATGAAAAGGAAGAGAATGGAAAATGAAACATCTATCCACTATAGGGAGAGAAAGAATCAAAGAACTAAAAAAGATCAAATTCGTAGGGAGAGTCTGCATGAAATGTTGTTACAGTAATGTAGTGATTAAACATATTAAATATCAAGCTAGGGAGAGCTTACAGAGCTACAACATTTATCTATATAGTTGTAGAACAAATGTTTTGTATTCTATGTCATATTTCATATTGTTTGTGTTGCCATCAATTCCAAAGGGAGAGATTAATAACCTACAACTGATTGAAAATCTTGATGAAGATTCAGGAGGTCACCAAGTTGTTAAAGTAATATGTAAGATGATTAAATCAGTCAATATGTTGTCATTGATGTCAACTAGTCTTGACTATACTTATCATGATAGTTACAAACATCTATACATCTATAGAAGGAAGAAATGGTAAAGACATGAGATATCTACATAAGGACAAGATGGATATGACAGATATGGACAAGGTATACATTGGGCAACTTATTGATGAGTCTATAGCATTATATTGTTGACTTGACAATGTTACATTATTTTATTATGAAGATGAGATCAGAATTGAACAAGTTAATGTTTTTGGTAATTGAAGATTTTAGTATACACCGAGTCAGTCTTGTGTATATCGAGGGATATTAATAACCAAGTTAGTTATCACTGACACATTCTATATTAACCGAGTTGGATGAAAACATTAAATGTTTATAATAGTTGATTGAAATTGATGATTTGGAAGATGCTTATGATTCTAAGGTAAGAGATAGAGTTTGTTATAAGATCAAATGACTAATGAAATTCAAAGATGATCGAGGGGAAGAGATTAAAATGTGTTATTGATACAACTACTGAGGAAGCTTGAAGAGGCAAAATAGATGATGGAGACTAAGAACCAAAATATAATGGATGAGATGAAAATGGTTTACATGTCTATTTAAGAGACATGAGATTCATTGTTGAAGAGGCTTGATGAATAGAGACTATAAGAGAATTCACATGAAGAAATTTTTCATGCACTATAGATCCAATTGGTTACAGACAGAACTGAGATGGACTATAGGTATTACCAAGCATCAAAAATATATACACTGAGTGAAGTAACTTGGAGGATATAATGGAGTGAATTGATTATTGATCAGAAGAGTTGTATGAAGCTTAGCATAGATCTGAATACTTTCAAATTGAGTTGTATTTGAATCAGATCAATATTGTATCAATTTAACCATTGTTACAGCTAAATCTCTTAACTGAGTGGACTTAATAGTCTTTTGTATTTCATTATGACATTCATAGAATGTTAATTATTTTCTTGTTGACTCCATAGCGAATGTTGGTCGAAGGAGAACTTTTAGTGATAAAACAAGGTCATACCTTACAATGTGTTTTGTAACCTTTAAAAATGTGGGCTCCTAACCGAGCTCACTTCAGAAGTGTGAAGTATTTTGGGTTACCGGTCCTAGGTGGTTTTTCCCATAGGAGGGTTTCCACATTAAATCTTTTTGTTATGTGTTATTTTTTGTGATTGGATTACTATCATACTTTACATATTTCATATTTGGATAATCAGTAAACACAGTTTTGGAAATTACTGGTATCCGATAAATGAACATAAAGATTGCTAACAAAACCATGCCCCCCCTCTTAGTTATCTAACAAAACCACCTTTCTCTGAAGATTTGAGTATCCACTATGACTATAATAGGATATATTTTTGTGGTTGTCCATTGATAATGGACACATCATAATACTTATCTAGTGGTATGGTTAAATTATTATTTTTTTAATTTATTAATACCCTAGTTAAATCTTCAAGGAATTCCTTTCCAAATATTTTTCTATAGAGCTTCTTTGTTATAATCTTGCTCATACCCCATGTATTAGAGTGGTGAAGAAGATAGTAGGGATTTAAATTTTTACCTTATACTTATGACCTACTTTTGTAAATTCATCTCCTAATATCCTTAGGATTACTTGAACCAGAATTATGGGAGTTTTCCAAAAACTCATGCATTTGTTGTTTTGTGACATCTCCCAAGAAATCCATTTGTCTTTTAAGCTTTTTAACCTGGATAAGTAATGTAGATTCCAATGTCTCAACTTAAAATTTTTCATAGAAATGTTTACTTTTCTGAGAGACCTACAAAAAAAACTTAGCAAACCACGAACCCTAAAAAAAAGAACTTAACAAAATTACAAGTCGAATTACAACTGGACGCCATAGAAGGTTCAAAATAGAAGAATATTTTTAGTGATGAAGAAATATAAATCTGGAAAGGAAATATGAAATATTTTATGCACCAGTACTCAAAAAAGTAGCAATTAATTTCCACAGAACTATCATTTCCTATGGCTTATAGTTACTTTGTCTAGATTCTCCCTTTTTAACTATTTCTATCTCTTCCTCTAGATTTTGATGGAGATAAAATGTTTGATCTTACCAAAATATTCCTTCCTAAATTTAATTATATCTTCTATCGCATCAATTTTTAATGATAATAAAATCACCTTGACACTTTACATCCATTCTCAACACCACATGCAATGGAAATTAATAACACTTAGCAATAATCTACCAACATTCCTCAAAAGTTTTCCTCATTCTACTAGCTTTGGCATTGTACGAGATTTAGCATTTTTCTACAAACTAACCTTCCAACATTTTAAGAGGTCATCTATTTTGACATGACAATCATTCCATTATTTCCTAAGCTAATAAATAAACTTTCTATAAAACTTAATGAATGTCATCCTCCTTAAGCCTCTTTTTTAAAAAAATAGGCTATTAGTTTATCTTGTTGCCTATTTTTGTTGGATATTTCATGAATATATGTGCTGAAATTGATATTTTGTCATTGATTTTAACATATTTCCTTATTCTTGATAGTGTTCCTGGTTTGTTTAGTAAAGAGCTATGGATCAATATGGATACTATATTACAAATCAAATGTTGCGAAGTCGTATATGTGTTGAGTAATGTATGTACTTGATCTTGTTAAATTTCTAGAGATTTGATTTATGATTTGAGGAAGGCATTTGTGATTTATTAAAGGATAGTATTCTAGTTGTTCAAGAAGTGTGAGTGTTGCATTTTTTTTATTGATAAGGTTCAGTAATGCAATACTTTTGGTTGCTAACTTGGTGGTGATTTAAGGACATGTATGTGTGTCCTCAATTTGAATGGCTCATTATTTGGATGCTAGAAATCTATTTTTCTTGAGTGAAAAATGTTTTTGTTTGATGTTCCTCATGAACCATGTAGAGATAGTTGTGAATTCTAAGATTCATAGTTCTAGATCCATACTTAGATCTAGATATGGTAAGGAATTAAAAGAGATTGAATAAGAGGAAAGAAACATGGAATAGCTAGAAGCCCTAATTGTAAAGAGATTACCAAAGGGTGTAGGTAAGTATGAAGGAAATATACCTTTGAAAAAAATTTCATGCAATAAGATTGGCCATTTTTCTTCTAGATGTGCTGAGAGAGTACCAAAGTATAAGCCTAGAAATTTTCAGTCTAAGTATCATAAGAAAGTTTATTTAGCTACTATTGAAGGTGTCACTAATGATGAATCTGATAAGAGTGAAGATGAAAAATTGTATTTATTTCTATTAGACATGATAATCCTACTGTCTTGAATGAGGACAAGGCCCTAGTTTCACATATTGAAATAAAAGAAGAATGGGTCATAGAAAGTTGTTGTTCACATCATATGACTAGAGATAAGACCAGATTTCTAAAATTGGAAATGTATGATGGTGGTGTTGTCATATTTTATTAGAGGAAGAGGTTTGGTTACACTAGATGGAAAGAATAATACTGATGATGTTTTATATGTTGATGGTTTGAAGAATAACCTTTTGAGTGTTGGACAGCTTGTTGATAAAGGTTACAACTTACAATTCAAGGATGGAAAGTGTGTAATCTTGGGAAGCTCTAGAAATAAGATTGCATCAGGTACCAAGACCAAAAGTAATGATTTTCATTTGAATAGCACAAAGAATAAAAGCTTTAGTGCTAGAATTGATGACATGTAGTTGTGGAACGATAGATTTTGTTATGTAAATTTTGATAATATTGTGAAAATAATTAATAAATATGTTGTACGATATTTTCCTAGATTGTTGAATCATACTAATGTGATGTGTAAGGAATGTGATTTGGGAAAGATAACCAAATCTACTTTTAAAAGTAAGACCTATTCTTCAAGTGGAATGTTAGATTTGGTGCATATATATTTATGTAGTCCTACTAGGAGTAGGAGCTATTATGGAGACAAATATTTCATACTGTTCATTGATGATTATTCAAGGATGACGTGGGTTACATTTTTTAAGGAAAAATTTGAATCTTTTTATAAATTCAAGATCTTTATAGTTATAGATGAGAATGATATTGGTTTAAAAATGAGATGTATCAGATCGAACAAAGGTGGAAAATTTACTTTAGGATAATTTAATGTATATTATGAAGAATATGAAATAAGAAGACAAATGTTTTCTCCCTGAGCCCCACAATATAATGTAATTGTAGAGAGAAAGAATAGATCTATTCTTGACACTATAAGGACTATGATGATGGAAGGAAATGTACCTTATATGTACTAGAGAGAAGTGGTTAGCACTATATTCTACACATTGAACCAAATTTAGATAAAGGAAGGTACAAGTAAAACTCCCTATGAACTTTGATATGGTCATGTTCCTACAGTGAAGCATTTTAGAATTTTTGGAGGAAAATGTTATATCAAGAGAGATGAAGAGTTAGGTAAATTTTATCCTAGATGTGATGAGGTTATCTTTCTTGGTTATTCTACAAAGATAAAAACATATAAGTGTTTTAACAATCAGTTGAGAAAGATAATTGAAAGTGCTAATGTGAGAGTTGATGAAAGTTATCATAAATAGTGCAGATCATGCAAATATGAATTAGATGATGAAGAAGAGAATCATATTGTTAAAACATAGAGTCAGAGTCATAATCTGAATCAGAATGGGATGGTAGAAAAGGATGGAGAAGTTATAAATGAGGAAGAAGTGGAAACATGAGAGTATTCTACAAAATAAAATATGAAGACTCCAAGGTATGTAAGGATGAATCACTCAAAAGAATAGATCATTGGTGATAGGAATCAAGGTAATCTAACTATAGGAAATCATGCTAGAATCAAAGATAATATTTTATTTATTTATAAAGTTGAACCTAAGGATATTGATGAAGCATGCAAATGTGAAATTTGGGTCAAGGAAATGGAACAAGAGTTAGATCCAATTGAAAAGAATGAAACATGGATTTTAGTTCCCAGACCTAAAGATAAGAATGTGATTGCAAATAAATGGGTATTCATAAAAAAGAACTAAATGAAGATGCTGAAGTGGTAAGGAATAATGCTAGACTTGTTTACAAAGAATGCTCACTGATGGAAGGTATTGATTTTGAAGAGACCTTTTCTCCTATTGCTAGAATTGAAGCATTTAGAATATTTCTTACATATGCCACTTACAAAGATTTAAAGGTATATTAGATGGAAATCAAGTCTGAATTATTGAATGAAGAATTAGAAGAGGAAGTATAAGTTGTTAATTCTGATGGTTTTCCTTTGACTAGTCAAGGTGACATGGTTCACCAATTGATGAAAGCATTGTATGGATTGAAACAAGCACCGAGAGACTAGTATGAAAAGTTAAACAAATATTTTTTGAGACTTGGTTTTAGTAAAGGTACCACTGACTGTAACTTATATCTAAAAATTGATTATGAAAATATCTTGATTGTTGAAGTATTTATGGATGTCATTTTTGGTGGAAATAAAAAATTGAGCAAGTGATATGCTAATGAGATGTAAAGATAATTTGAGATGTCCATGATGGGTGAGTTGAAATTATTTATTAGTCTAAAAATTACTCAATCTAAAAGAGGGATTTTCATATCAAACTCTACGCATGTGAAAGAGCTATTGAATAAATTTGGTATGGATGACTCTAAAATGGTTGGTACTCCTATGGTTATAGTTAGTTGAAAGTTGACAAAGAGTCATGACTCTCCTAATGAAAATTAGAAAAGGTACAAATCAATGATTGGTGGTTTTATATAGTTAACACAGATTAGACATGTTATAACAAGTGCAGTTTGCATTGTTGCAAGATTTCAAGAAGAACCAAAGGAATCACATGTTTATATTAAGAGGATATTCAGATAATCAAAAGGAATGGATAAATATGGATTATGGTATGGAAATGATGATGATTTTACACTGAGTGCCCTCATTGATGTGGACTGGGAAGGTTATATGGGTGATAGAAAGAGTACAAGTGGAGGAGCATTCTTCTTGGGAAAAGGGTTAGTTTCATGGTCTAGTAAAAATAAAATTTGTATATCATAATCTACTACTAAGGCTGAGTAAGTTGATGTTGTTGTTAACTGTATTCAAGTAGTTTGGATGAAGCAATTATTGAAGGATATCAGTGTGAACATTAAGGAGCCTATTACTATTTATTATGACAAATCAAGTGCTATCAATATTTCAAGAATCCAATATTGCATTCTACTATTCTAAGGGAGTCATTTTCATGTCATTCCAAAAAAAAAAAAAAATCTATGAAGTATCATTTATTTATGGAAAAAGTGAGTGAAAAGGAAGTTGGATTGGATATTATAGTTAGAGGTTATTCTTGTTAGGAATAGTCCCAAGAGATAACTAAGAGGGGGGGTGAATCAGTTATCTAGAAGATTCAATTCTTTATCCAATTAAGTACCAAATAACATTAAGCACATACACAATATGATAACACTCAACACAACACCATGATTTTTTTATAGAGAAACCCAAACAGGTAAAAAATGGTGGGAATTAGCAGCCACTATGAACTACACTAGAGTATAATGATCCCTATTAGAAGATCTTACAATCCTATTAGGAGTTGATCTTTACAATGCACAAATTACAGTGACCTAGTCAAGGGTCAGACTCTTTTAGGAGTCTTTTACAAATAACCTTGTTAGAGGTGAGGACACACACACTCTGGGAGCACACTTCTCAAATGGTGAAGGTTGCAACCTTCTGCATAACAGATACTGATGCAGTCAAGGATGGAGGATCCAATTAAGGACTGTCCAAAATTGTAGCCAACACCAACACAATAGAATTACACAATAATAACACTAGATCTAAAAGAAAACAAATATCTTTATTCATCAACTAACTAATTACATGCAATGCGTCAGGCTGTAAGGCCTTCCCGATTATGGCCAAATACAATGCAAGAAAAAATTCTACAAGATCATGCAGGATCCAACACACTTCTCCTTAGCTAGCCCAGGTCTGCAACACAACAAGACATTGGTAGGTAGTCCAAAAAAGATCTAAACTTGTTCTCACAAGCCACCAAGTAATCTTCTTGTTCCTAAGCTCGCAAGCTACTAACTCTACTACCTTCTATCCATTAGATGTAATCTAATTTTATATCTCTACTATGACTCCCCTAAACAACTACCCAAGCACCCTTTAAATACTAAGCTAAGCCACAAGTCATTTGGATGAAACAATTAACCCTTACAAACAAATATTAAATGCAATATAAGTTAGCCCTCAAATATCCTTACAATAATTAAATTATCCATGTCAGCCTCCAGATCTACATAGGAGAATGTGACATCAGCTACCACTAATAAATGCACCAAGTTGGCCTCCCAAATCTCCAAGAACAACCATCAATAAGCCAAAATACCAAGTGTCAAGAAATATACCAAGCACACATACCAACTGAGCAGCACAAGCATTATCAAGCACTAGATATGTTGAGTCTCCTTCAATGACTAAGCTCCCTTTAGTGACCGAGTCTTCCAATGATCGAACCACTTCAACAACTGACCAACAAGTATAAACATTGAGACCTCATCAGTAACTGAGCACCAAGAAAAAAACCTCCAAGTCACCAAGTGACCATCATCCATTGAGATCCACCAGAACTTCCAACTGAGAATCACTACCCAAACCACCGAGCTCCATCGGTGAAGTGAAAAAAACTTCGACCGAGAACTATCACTCAAATAACCAAGTAAAAGAAGGTCTTTACCGAGCTCATCCACCTCCTTGATTGAGTACCATAAAATCACAAGGAACTGAACAAGAAGCCAGGATGCCACTGCATCAGACTCCAAGGGTACAAAGAAAAGTGTGTCCCACACTTTCTCACCAAAGAGAACATCTGAATAACACCAACTCCACTTCATCTTCACCAAAGGTTTCCATTCCATCATAGGAAAGAGGACCAATCTGCAACTCAACCAATCAGCATGTCCAACATCCAGAACAAACTGAGCCTTCAATCCATCACCAAGGATCAAGGAAGAATCCCATCTTAGAATCTCATCACAAGACTTATCACTGTCAACCAGTGACTCAAGTCCGCAATCAATAAACAACATATGCACCTCAACACTGAACAAAAACAATTCAGCAACATCAACATCACCGAGGTGTTCAAAAATAGGTAACTCTTCACCAACAATAGTCTGATCAAGAACAACCAGATGCTCTACAATTTCCATGTCAGGCACAACTGATTGAACATGAAAACCAATATCTTCAATAGCAACCTAATCCAGCACAACTAGATGCTCTGCAATTTCCATGTCAGGCACAACTGACTGAACATGAAAACCAATTTCCTCCTCAACCTCAACAAGGTCAACAACATCATCAGTAATTATAGGTCTCTCAAGGACAAGCACAAGTTGCTCTGTAGGTTTCATGTCAGACTCCATCAACTGAACATCAAAACCAAATTCACATACCTCTTCAACCTTCGAACTGTCACAAGAAACCTTGTCAAGATGCCTTCTCTCTTGAGCCAGTCTACCAACTAGCCAAACAACTTTCTTTCAAATTGGTATGTCCCAAATTTGGTAAGCTCTACAAAGCTCAACAACACTTTCCTTCCCTAGGTTCTTAACTTGGTTCAGAAAATCCACTTCCAATCAAGAAAACCTCTCAGAAATCTTCTTCATCACCACATCATGAAGAGAAGCAATCATACCAAGGTCCAATCCTCTCGGAGACATCTCTCAAATATTTTTAGAAACCCTTTACAACAAAACCTAAACTGACCACCTTGGGACAACCTCCAAGTTGTATGCAAGTCAGATTGCAACCTGCCACCTTACATGAACAACTAGGCCACAATTTCACAAGTTCAGTAACATGGATCTGCAACTTAGATCGCACACAATCTCTTCACAAGCCTTTCTCCCAACAAGATCAACTTAGATCAAGATCAAAACTCACTCTGATACCACCTGATGCAGTCAAGGATGGAGGATCCAATTAAGGACTATCCAAACTTGCAACCAACACCAACACAATAGAACTACACAATAATAAAACTAGATCTTAAAGAAAACAAATATATTTATTCATCAACTAACTGATTACATGCAATGTTTCAGGCTGTAAGGCCTTCCCAATTATGACCAATTACAATGCAAGAAATAGTTCTACAAGATTAGGTAGGATCCAACAAAATTATCCTAAGCTAGCCTAGGTTTGCAACACAACAGGACACTGGTAGGCACTCCAAGAAAGATCTAAACTTATGCTCACTAGCCACCAAGCAATCTTCTTGTTCCTAAGCTCACAATCTACTAACTCTACTACCTTCTATCCATTAGATCTAATCTGATTCTAGATCTCTTCTCTAACTCCCCTAAACAACTACCCAAGCACCCTTTAAATACTAATCCAAGCCACAAGTCAGCTGGATGAAACAATTAACCCTTACAAAAAAATATTAAATGCAATACAAGTCGGCCCTCAAATTGCCTTACAATAATTAAACTATCCATGTCAGCCTCCAGATCTACATAGGAGAATGTGACATCAGCTACCACTAATAAATGCACCAAGTCGGCCTCCCAAATCTCTAAGAACAACCATTGGTAAGCTAAACTACTAAGTGTCAGGAAATATACCGAGCACACATACCAACCAAGCAGCACAAGCATTACCAAGCACCAAATATGTTGAGTCTCCTTCAATGACCAAGATCCCTTCAGTGACTGAGTCTTCCAATGACCAAGCCACTTCAGCAACTGAGAAATATGCATAAACATCGAGACCTCATTGGAAAACAAGCACCGAGAAAAAAACCTCCAAGTCACTAAGTGACTATCATCCACCAAGATCCACCAAAACCTCCAACTGAGAATCACTACCTAGACCACCGAGCTCCATCAATGAAGAAAAAAAAACTTTGATGGAGAACTATCACCCAAATAACCAAGTAAAAGAAGGTCTTTATCAAGCTCATCCACCTCCTTGACCGAGTACCATAAATTCACAAAGAACCAAACAAGAAGCCAGGATGCCACTACATCAGATACAGACTATATCTAGATCTTGGTGAACTAGAAAGTAGACCTGCTATCTTGATCAGTTCCAATGAATAGCAGATACTCTCTGCTTCTTCACATAGATCTTCAACTGATGATTGATTGTCTCAATACATTCGCATCTTCTGCTCTATTCTCTCAATCACACTTAGCAATCAAAACTAACTATCTATAAGTATCTTTCTCCAAATGATATAATCAAGTTAGTGTGTTAGAACTTCCTTGAAATCATAATAGAGAAACAATATAACTCTTCAAGAACATCTACAACGGCTAAACCAAGCACACAATACAAAGAGGAGGACACAACTCAATATGAGTAGATGTGTCACTTCACACAGATGGCTCCACCAAATTAACTAAATCTTTATTCTCATGCTAAAATATGTTATGTGCTCTTAAAAAAACATTCTTAACTCATCTCCAAACATGAAACAAAACATGCATATCAAAATGATAGGCGCAACTACTAAAACAAAATAAACAATGTCGGCTCCATCAAACAATCTCAGGAAACTGTAACTGGAAAATAGAAACATCATAACTCAACTTGTACTACACAAATAACTCTGCGTCCATGAGCATAGCTATACAAATATTTCTACAACACAAATATAAATGCACAAGGCTCCATCATAACCATACTTAGAATCTCATACAAATTTATGTCTGTAACACTGTTAGGAACACTATTGATATAAATAATTGCACAACTATCTGCACTCAAAATCAACCTATGCATCTATGATATTATGTTGATAACATATCTAAGAAATATATTCTCAAGGCTCTCTACATAAGGCTTCAATGCACACTGCTTACCATATGTTGTTATCAATGAAAAACATACAGTCAACACTGGCTTGTTGGCAAATCTCCAACAATCTCCCCCTTTGGCATTCATGGAAACATATGGAATGAAAAACACCACCAATCCAAATGTACAATTATTTTATAACATTCTCCATTTTCTCAAAATAAATCCCCCAAGGATGAATCCTCCTTCTACTATTGAATGCTCTAAATATCAACTGTTATATCTTCTTATTATATACTCCCCCTTTCTAGATTAAAAAAACTATTTTGTTTTTTGTGACTATATACTCCCCCTTTGACATCAATGGAAAAGGGCACCAAAACAAATAAGAATAGGTACTACTCCTAAAGAATATTAGTCAACCATTCATCACTCACTGAGGACTGATGCACTATTGCAAAATCTAAGCAGATCTAGGGAAGGGAATTACTCCTAGCTTCTCCCTAAGATACTCAAATGTATCCTTCAATAAAGGCTTTGTGAAGATGTCTACTAGTTGTTCTTTTGTATTCACATAATCTAATTTTACTTCTTTCTCTACAACTTTTTCTCTTAGGAAGTGATATTTTATCTCAATGCTTTTTGTCTTTGCATGCATCATATGGTTCTTTGACATATTGATAGTGCTAGTGTTTTCATAATGAATAACAATAGGATAATCAATCTGGATTCCAAAATCTTTTATCATTTTCCTGATCCACACAATTGTAGAACAATTTAATGTTGTTGCTACATACTTTGCTTCTGTTGTGGGTTAAGAAATACAATTTTGCTTCTTTCTTATCCAAGTAACAAGTCTATCTCCAAGAAATATTGCTCATCCTGAGGTACTCTTCCTATCATATGTTGGTGTTTCAAAATGGCTTATGCTCTTAGGCTTCCAATATACCCTCAGACAAATTTTAGGAGTGGTTAGTTCCAAAATGTAGAAGGATCTTAGGGTAATTGGACCAACTATAGGGACAAGACTGCCCTCTTCACTTCTGGCTCTACAAAACCAAGGTGGGTGCACCTAACCCAATGAAAATTATACCTCACACACCAAAGTTTGCATTTGTACAATAGATCATAGCAAGAAAGTACTGAATACCAACCTTACATTCATGGACTCTCCATTGCTATGGGGGTAACAAAACTACACAACCAAAGATTTTAAACTTAAAATGGTTCTTGATTTTAAGATTTGGATTGCAACAACTTCAATTAGTTATGTTAACAAGAGATTTACTCATTTAGGCTAGTGCCTCATCCATTGGGCAAGATTTCTTAGACACAAAGGATACACAGATCAAAAGACATATAAGATTCATAGCCATAAATACATTTTCCACAATCCTTACTGCTTACAAAGAATCCTTATGTAGACAAGGGTAAACTCATATCCCATCTAGAGCATTATTTAATCCAATCCTAGATCAGAACTCAAGAATGAAGATACATACATAAAACAATATGTAATGAACTAGAAAGCTCAAAGCCTACCTAAATTGACACAGAGGAGAGATAAGAATCGTATATTTGTATTAAGTATGATGAATCCTTTCTATGCATACAATCAATCACAAAAAAAACCATGCTTGCAAACTATAGCTTAGACCTGCAACTTTTTATCTCTCATTAACAAGCACTGAAACAAAATTCTTACAACCCTGACTAAGAATAGAGCTCACCAAGCAAGAGATTATGAACACCTAACTCCCAATCCTTTGAATGATCATGAAAAATCCTTTTATATCAAGGATTGCAACAAGCAACTGATGATCATTCAAAGCAACAATTCAAAATCACATAACTCAATCAAAAAGTGAATGAAGACAAGATAGGCACCAAGTGCAAGGCCGGTGAGATCAAAAAATCACAAACTCTGCAACTGATCCGACCTGTACCAACTTCAAGGACAAAATCATCAAAAAAGCCCTATTAATTCTGACTATAGTAGAGAATCCCAAGGATGTAAAATCATGATGTAACAACTACCAGGATCATCTTCATTAATTCTCACCTGCAACCAAGCTGGAAATGACCAAAAATGGTCCTGCAATATGTCTCTTTCGGCGTGTTGTCTCCTAACCCTGCAAGAAAACCCTTGAAACATTTGAAATCTTATGGCAACGACCACTTGATCTTCTTTTAAAAGATATTCATCGATCCACTTCCTCCCGACACATCAGACGGTTCACCAAAATAAGACAATGGTCAACTCATATCGCATCTCATAAATAGAATCAGACGGTTGTCTCTATACCACGATACATAAACAACATGCATCTTCTCCAAATGGTATAATGACAACTGTAAGATTTTCCCAAACTTTAAATACACCTAGATGCTGAAAGATTGGCCCCACAGAAAATCTACCAAGTCATAAATCCACTGACCAATCAGGAGCAAGCAACTCAACATTTCGTGGCACATCAGACCCACTGGATATAAGGCATCAAATCAGATGGCTATCTTAAGATCTCATAGCCCAGAGAGATTCCATAAGATCTTAAGACAACTGTAGATTAAGAATATGCAAACCTCTAAATAGAATTGGGCCCACTGACATGTCCTCATCATCAATCTAGCAACCAATCAAAACTCAACAAATAAGCTCCACCTGTCAGAGGACCCACCTTTACTACTGTTTCCTGAGAAAAGAAAAATCAATGGGCAGTGTAAGATCTCATGGCTCTGACAAATTCCATGAGAACTTACACCAACCATAGATTCTTTGTGGATGTTAGGACCCAAAGGACACACCGGCAACCAAGTCCCACTAACACACTCCACCTCATCGTGCCTCAGCCAATGAGAAACTGCCAAGTCAGCTTGCATGGCATTGGACCCACAAAGAAATACACCGGAAGATCAGGCAGCTGTCGCATGATCTCATGGGGAAGGAATATTGCATGAGATCATGCGCCTGCCATTAGATTTAAAGTAACATGATGCTAGGCCCGCAGAGCACGCGACCAAAGGAAAGACAAACCACCATGCCCAGTCACAAATAGTTAAGGGCTAAGCCACTGGGAACATGAGAATACGTGACCACTGCAATTGCGTAAATGCTGAAAGGAAATGCTAACCATCAGAAGACTACGTGAACAAGTGATTGACCAGAAAAGATAAAGTGCATGTGCATTTTAAGACTTAAGTGGCCTAAAAAAGTAATGTAGGAATAGAACAAGGCCGAGGCAAACTAGGGTTTTAGACTTTTGAAGGAATACAAAGGGATTTACCCTAGCACCTAGGGTTTCTACAATTTTGACCAAACTTGAACCCTAAAGATATGAAAAATTATGCAGAGGGATTCAAAACAAAAACTAGGGAGACACAAAAATTTCAAAATTCTAGGGGGGGATAGGAAAAACATAGAAAACTACCAACAGTGGCTCATACTCAGGGACGTGTATCTCCTACAGATACAACGAGTAAGCTAGAATCTCCTGGAAGAGTAGACCAAATCAAAACTTTGACCCAAAAAAAACATGACTATACAGAGGAAAACCTAAACTATTTCTCACGGAAAAGATACTTTAGGAGAAGTAAAACTTTAGGAATTGTCCATGAATAGGCAATTCCAAAGTACCACCAGTCAAATCCTTCCGGACATAAGAATTTGTTCCCCATTTGCTTTCAATAAGATAAGGGCCCAACCAGATGGGATCAAACTTCCCATGCTTTCCTTTATCTTCTAATCTTGCATTCCACATCAAAACAAGATCATCTACTTCAAAAATTCTTTGAGTAGCCCTTTTATCAAATAGATTCTTACACTGCCTCTGCAATCTTTCATTTCTTTCATGTGCATCTCTCCTTACCTGATCCAACTAGATCAAATCATCCATTCTTACCCTCATCTCATCATCTAAATCTTCATCATATGCCTAGATAAACTTATACATATGCAATAGATTATTTTGAGGCAATCTAGCATTTATACCATACACTAAATCAAAGGGAGCATGGCCTTCTTTATAGTTACCTTGTCAACCCACAATGCTAACCATAACTTTGAGTCCCAAGCTTTCTTATTTTTATCCAATAATCTCTTGAGAATATTAATTAGACTTTTGTTTCTAGACTCAGCCTGGCCATTTCCTTGTGGATGATATCGGCAAGAGAATGAAATGTGTATCCCATACTGCTGACAAAAATCATTAAATTCTTATGATCTAAAACACATTGCATTATCAACCACAATCACCTCTGGGAAACCAAATCTGGTAAGAATATTTTGCATTACAAAATCTGTCACCATTTTGCTAGTAGCCTTTCTAATAGGGATAGCTTCAACCCACTTAGTAAAATAGTCTATTGCCACCAATATATAAGAATGTCCAACACTAGACTTGTTTGGAATCTCCCCAATAAAATCTATACCCCACTTTTGGAAAGGAGCCTGAACTGCAACAGGCCTGAGTGGAAAATTCCCATTAAATTTTAACTTACCAGCAAATCTTTGACATGCATCACATTTTCTGACAAACTAAAATGCATTCTTAAAAATTGTAGGTCACCAGAATCCAAACCTAAGAATCTTGTGAGCTGTGGTCTTTTCCATATAGTGCCCTCCATAGACACCTTGGTGCATTTCATCTAACAAGGCCTTGGATCACTCATGGTCCAAGCATTTTATTAACACTCCTTCATTGCTTCTCCACCACAATTTACCATGTATAATAGCATATCTTGTAGATTGCAACTTGACAATTCTCCTTTTGTTTTCATCCATTTCAGGGGGAAGGACCAATTTCTGTAAGTAACCAATAACATCCTTGTACCAGTCATAGTAATCCATATCAAAAATATATGGCCTTTGTTCTTCTTCTAACATATTTACATGATTGGCAACTAAGTTTCTTTGTGCCATTAACTTTGCAAGACCTAAGCCTCTTATCAAATTTGTAACCTAAATATCAATGTTAAATTCTTGGATCCTGTTGATCCATCTACATCTTTTCCCTGAAACCTCTTGTTGTACCAATATATCCTTAACTACAACACTAGGAACATAAGCAACCACCTTTTCTCCTACAAGGTAACATCTAAAAGCCTTGACTATTTTGACCAGGGCATAAGCCTACTTCTTAGTAATGTCATATTTCAGTTCTGCTACTTGTAGGGATTTTCTAAAAAATGATATGGGTTGTTCATATCCATCTGAATTCTTCTACAATAAAACTGCTGCAACTGTATGACAAGAGGCAAAAGAAAAAATCTACATGGGCTTACCATAATTAGGTGTTCATAAAACTAGAGCATCTTTGATGGCCTTTTTGATAATTCTGAAAGATTCATCTTCTTCTTCATTCCGTTCAACCCTTGCCTCTTTTTTAAACATTCTAGAGATGGGGATACTGATTTCTACAAAATTTGTAACAAATCTCCTTAGAAAGTTGACCTGCCCAAAGAAGGATTGTACTCCTTTAACACTTCTAGGTGGGGAAAGACTATCTATAGCCATAACCCTCTCAGGGTCAATCCTCACTCCATCTTTAGACACAATATGTCCCAAGAGTTTGCCTTCCATAACACCAAAAGCACACTTTTTTAGATTCAAAGAAACCCCATATTCCAAAGCCCTAATAAAAATCTTCTCAAGATGCTCACAATGCTGACTCTCCTTATCTGAATATGTTGTGAGATCATCCTAATTTACTACCAAAAACTTGTTTATAAAGTCTGCAAAGGCCACATCCATGGCTCTCTGGAAAGTAGCTCCAACATTTGTCAAGCCAAAGGGCATTCTAACATAAACATATGTTCCCCAAGGGGTAGTGAATGTAGTCTTAAACTATTCTAATTCCTTGTCAATGACCTAATTATATCTAGAGAAGCCATCCATCATGGACATTAGGTCTAATCTAGTAACCGTTTGCAACATATTTTCCATGTTAGGCAAACCATAACTATCCTTCAAAGAATTGACATTCAGATTTCTAAAATCAACACACAACCTAATGTCACCATTCTTTTTTCTGACTGGAACCAAGTTTGACACCCAAGTAGAATGTCTGACAGGCTTGATGATCCCAACGTCTATCATCTTTTTGAGTTTATCCTACATTTTTGGTGCCAAGGTAGGATTCAAAGGTCTTAATTTTTGCCTAAAAGGTTTGGTACCTTCTTTCAGTGGTATCTCATGTTGGAAAAAATCTTCTCTATAGGCTTTCAAATCATCATAAGACCATGCAAAAACATGTCTAAATTTTTTGAGGTCAATCAGATCTTTTCTAGTTGTTGGGGACAAACACCTACCTATATAAACATTTTTGGGTACTTGACTTGTCCCTAGATTTATTTCCTCCAAATCATTGATCTTATCAACAAATTTAGAAAAACAAGCCCTTTCTTTATTGTCAAATGCCCTCTCAAGAGAAACCAATCCCCTTGGGACCCTATTTGACTTCAATTGAAAAACTTCTTTCCCAATAAAATTTTCTTTCCTATTTCTAATGTCAACATAAGTGCTGAAATCCATCTCCTGACCACCAAAGTGAGACTCACACTACAAGAATCTTAGTATATCCTGATCATTAGAAAATAGTTGCCAATTTTCAACATTGCCTGCGATAGAAGGCCTAGACATAAACTCAATTTAAAATATCCCTAAAAAAGTGATATCCTCTGGCCTCAATGCTATGTTTTCCAATAAATCAGCCATCCTATTTTGGCTTCTATCCACCCAATCAATACCAAAAGCATTGAAAACTTCAATTTCATCCCAAACATCATTTCTATATTGTTTCAATCTTTGATTCTTTGATGCATACTTTGATCTAATCTAAGAGATTACAAACTTAGAATCACCAATCACCCTAAGATGTTTAATCCCATGTCTTGATGCTAGTCTCAAACCAATTAGTAGGGCCTCATATTCAATGACATTATTTGTGCAAGGAAACAAGAGAGTGAAAGAAAACTTAAGAGTTTTACCATTTGGGGATATCAACAACACTCCTGCTCCATCACCTTCTTTTGAACTTGCTCCATCAAAATATAAAGTCCATAAGACATTACCTTCTACCATGTTATCCTCATCATCAACCAGAGGGACAAGCTTGACCTTTTCTTGCACCCCTTTCTCCTAAACTTGGAAAGAACCAATGTCAATGTCCACAAAACAATTCATGTTATCATCTTCATTCTCCTCAATCATATGTGGAGTTCTAGTTTCCCTTGACACCTTCACACTCTCTCCTCCAATGTTAAAAGTAGCAAAAGACAAGTCACACTAGATACTTCCTCCCATAGAAGCACTCCATCTCCTAGATAATAACATCCCATACTATGGAGGGATATCAACCACTAAAACACTCATACTTAGCTACTTGTTAGGAAATGCTACTAATTTATAAGGCAAAGCCTTAATGGTACCAATAACTGGCACCTCTCTTGAGTCCATAGCTTGGAACCTTCCATGAGGTGTATCAACTTTCAGTCCCAGTGACTTCATGATCTCTATAGGCATGACAGTATTTGATGCCCTAGAATCAATCATGTAATTCTTCAATAATTTTACATTTATCATAAGAGACAAGAAGAAAGGATCAACTATCCCTGATGCAGTATTTGCAACATTTGCATCCAAATATATCTGAGGAATCTTAGAGATGATTTCTTCATTTTTACTATCAGGTGTGTCATCTAAAGAAGCCACATGCTTATCACTTCTACTCATCCCTTGGACTTTTGTAGAAAATGCACCATTTACCCAACCCAAAGCCTTCACCTTATGCTCTTCTATACTCATCATTTCCAAAAGTGGAACTTTGACAGTCAGTTGTGAAAGCAGTTTAGTCATATCAATAGGAACATATTTATGGTCATCCATGTCCCCCTTAAAAATAGTGACATCTTTATCCTCTATTCGGACAATCAAGTCAAATTTATCTTTGTGTAGAGACTCATCTTCCTTTTGGGGTATGGGAACAACTACTTCTGATGTCCTTGCTTTACCCTTAGGTATTGCAATAGGCCCAATCTTCTTTTTTATTTTCACCTAACTAACAACATCAACACCTTTCCCCTTTTCCTCAGGCTGTTGTGTACTCCTTTCTGATCTCTTGATAAACATGCTACCCAGTTTACCAGCTATATTTCCAACTATCATGTTTCTCAAATTGTAATTGCTCTTGGCTTGAGTGACCATGTCTGCAGTGATGTGAGCAATTTCCTCATCAAAAGGTCACCTTAAGGAAACATGTTCCTCACATGTCACTGCACAACATCCAACATCATCAAATTCTTCCTCCCCTTTAGTGGATTCAACCTCATCCCATGCATGTGAAGAAGTCATTGCACAACCATTCTTATCATATTGCTCATCTTGTTCCTATTTCTCAAATAGATTTAGGGCAATACCACAATATTCTAGACTATGAGGAGATTGACAAATAGCACACCATGGTATATCATCACTCATATTAATTGAATTTCTCTACAAAGGATTAGGAATCCTATCATCAGGCCTATCCCTCTTAGCTAGAAAAATGGGCTTTCCATCCTTCCACTGAGTATTGTATGGGTAATTTTGCATTCTTGGCTACTTGCTGAAATTATTTGGAGCTGACCAATCATTAGTTACAACCCTATTGTTTCCTTTTTCATCATGCCTCAGAACCTCTAAAGCATTTAGAATCTATTTTAGATTATCCTCCTATTTGGGTTTAAAGTTTTCAGACCTTCCCATCTCTTTCTTATTTTGTGCTTGAGGCCTACAATCATCTCTTCTCCCTTATTTTCCTGATATTCTTCTATTACTCTCTATGTTAATAGCCAACTTTTAAGCCTCCCTGAGATTTCTAGGGTTCTTATCCCTTAAAAGATACCCCATCTTTGCATCAAAAGCATTTAAGTATGTCACAAGACACACCCTATCATCTAGTCTGATAACTTGTAGGAGCCTATGCATAGCTTTTTGGAATCTTATATTAAATTCAAGAACATCTTCATTCTGATTTTCATTTATGTTATTGAATTCATTCAAAATAAAACCCTCATTTGTTTTATCACCATAATGTTCCTTGAAACAATTCTTAAATTCATTCCAAGACCCTATACTAGCATGGGGCAATCCTCTAAACCATTCCCTAGCATATTCGGTTAGAGATTGTACAAATAACTTCATTACAACATCATCAGGCTCAATATTATAATCATCTATTACATCAATAAAATTCTTTAGATGTTCCTCACATGTGATGACATTGTTTCCAGCAAATTTAGGGAGCTTTTTTCTAATTTCATCAGGAATTACATTAGGATAACTAGGAATACCCAGAAAGATAAGTTTTTTGTACCTTTCATGAACAGGACCTCCTCAAGGTGGATCCATTCCTTGAGATGTAGATGTTGAAGGTCCTGAAGTATGCTTGAGAAACTTAATCTTCTTCCTCATCTTTGAAGCAGTAGCCTCCAATTCTTCTTTCTCAAGTTCTTTGGCCCACATCTCTTTCTCCTTTCTAGCCTTCTCAAGATCCACATCTAATCTCAACTCTTGATCTAAAGGCTCCTTATCATTAACATGTTCATTGATTGTAACTCCAACAGCTCTCTATTTGCCTTTATCTCTAGGTCTAGTTGTCTCATAAGTCTTCTGCACAATAGGCTATTCCTCTGTTCCTTCAGGCCCTGGGACATAATTAATTGCCTCCAAATCTAACAACTGCTTCTTTAACTGTTCAGCCCTTATCATGGCATGTCTTACTTTGTCCTCTTTATTTTTTTCTCTTTGCTATCTGATAGAAATTTGTTCTTGGATTCTTCTTTCCAACTCATAAACTTATTCAAAAATTTCTTTTGATGCTGAAAGAGTAGTCTCAAATTCAACATCTCCCACTTGAAACTCACCCTCATACTGGTTCAAGACCAAATCAACAGCGTCTTCATATTCTGAGACATTTTCTTCTTGACCCGGCTTGGTTTGATTTTCTTGTCTTGTATCCTCTTTATGTTTACAAGTATGAGACATATTTTTTTGTTTTCTTCCCCCCCTTGTCTGACTAGGCTTACAAGTACTTGGAGGACCTTCCTCCAATCTATCTTCAAGATGCTCCTTTCTCCAGGACCTAGTACCTCTGTAACTCATCTTATAAATAATTTGTTGACTAGCACTGCTGTAGAGATGTTTGAGTCTCCACCCAAGTATATTGGGAACCTTAAAACACTATTTCCTCACTAACAAGTATCCTAATGAGTTTGATAGGACAAGGGGCAAGAATAACCCTATGTTTCCAATGATGACCTACTAGTTATTATAGACTTGTGTAACATTTCCCCAGCAATGTCATCATCTTGTTGGTGTTTCAAAATGGCTTATGCTCTTAGGCTGCCAATATACCCTCAGATAGATTTTAGGAGTGGTTAGTTCCAAAATGTAGAAGGATCTTAAGGTAATTGGACCAACTATAGGGACAAGACTGCCCTCTTCACTTCTGGCTCTGCAAAACCAAGGCAAGTGCACCTAACCCAGTGAAAACTATACCTCACACACCAAAGTCTAGGTTTGTACAACAGATGATAGCAAGAAAGTACTGAATGCCAACCTTACATTCATTGACTCTCCATTGCTATGGGGGTAACAAAACTACACAACCAAAGATTTAAAACTTAAAATGGTTCTTGATTTTAAGATTTGGATTGTAACAACTTCAATCAGTTATGTTAACAAGAGATCTACTCATTTAGGCCAGTGCCTCATCCATTGGGCAAGATTTCTTAGACACAAAGGATACATAGATCAGAAGACATCTGAGATTCGTAGCCATAAATACATTTACCACAATCCTTACTACTTACAAAGAATCCTTATGTAGACAAGGGTAAACTCATATCTCATCTAGAGCATTATTTAATCCAATCCTAGATTAGAACTCAAGAATGAAGATACATACATAAAACAATATGTAATGAACTAGAAAGCTCAAAGCCTACCTGACTTGACACAGAGGAGAGAGAAGAATCATATATTTGTATTAAGTATGATGAATCCTTTCTATGCATACAATCAATCACAAAAAAAACCATGATTGCAAACTATAGCTTAGACCTGTAACTTTTTATCTCTCATTAACAAGCACTGAAACAAAATTCTTACAACCCTGACTAAGAATAGAGCTCACCAAGCAAGAGATTATGAACATGTAACTCCCAATCCTTTGAATGATCATGAAAAATCCTTTTATCTCAAGGATTGCAACAAGAAACTGATGATCATTCAAAGCAACAATTCAAAATCACCTAACTCAATCAAAAAGTGAATGCAGATAAGACAGGCACCAAGCACAAGGCCGGTGAGATAAAAAAAAATCACAAACTCTACAACTGATCTGACCTATACCAGCTTCAAGGACAAAATCATCACAAAAGCCCATTAATTCTAGCTCTAGTAGAGAATCCCAAGGATGTAAAATAATGCTGTAACAAATACCAGGATCATCTTCATTAATTCTCACCTGAAACCAAGCTGGAAATGACCAAAAATAGTCCTGCAATATGGCTCTTTCGGTGCATTGTCTCCTAACCCTACAGAAAAACCCTCAAAACATTTGAAATCCTATGGCAATGGCCACTTGATCTTCTTTTAAAATAGATTCCATCAATCCACTTCCTCCAGGCACATCGGACGGTTCACCAAAATAAGACAATGGTCAACTCATATCACATCTCATAAATAGAATTGGACAGTTGTCGCTATACCATGATACATAAATAGCATGCATCTTCTCCAATGGTATAATGACAACCGTAAGATTTGCCTAAACTTTAAATACACCTAGATGCCAAAAGACTGGCCCCACAAAAAAGCTGCCAAGTCATAAATCCACCGACCGATCAGGAGCGAGCAACTCAGCATTTCATGGCACATCGGACCCACTGGATATAAGCCATCAAATCGGATGGTTGTCTTAAGATCTCATAGCCTAGAGAGATTCCATAAGATCTTAAGACAACCGTGTTAGTCCATTTTCTAGTTAATGCAAAAATCTAATGAAAATGGCCTTTCCCCTGTAAATATTTGTTAAGTTGTCCTGCCCGGCCTGCAATCACATTTTTATCATGCGAAGTAGATCCCTGATGTTTTATGGTGTGCACCCTTAGCCATAGGTTGTTCATGTTGTCACCTTGCTCCAGTTCAGATCATGTCTCATAATTCACAAAATTCAGAGAGTTATTCAAGTTCTAAGGTCTGTAGGAAACAAATTTTAAAATCTACCTAAGTGTCGAAAACCCACAATGTTTTTGAAACCATGATGTTTTCCGTCTGTGTGAAAACCTTCGTTGTTTTCAACCTTATGTCTTCCCACTTTTGTGCACTTGTTTTCTGGCATCGAAAACTCTATGTGTTTTCAGTCTTTCAGTGTGTCGAAAACTTTGTGTATTTTTGACTTCGGTCTTAACTTGGCAAGTGTGATTGGTTGGTGGGACCGTTTCCTTCCCAAGGGGTTAAACTTCAGTAAGATCTCATGGTTGCCATTATACCGCTAGGGAAAGCTTCTCATTTATGAAGATCATGGTATAGCGACAACCGTTGATCTTCTTCGGTGATGCAATGGACCGTGGGATCGCTATCAGAGGCTATTGAGCTGGAGTTTTCTTATTGGATGCCTGATAATGACATGGAAATCTTGTGGGCCCGGGTCTTCAAGAGGCTTTTGATCTACGATGGGTGTGTGATCGTAAATAATATTCTCATGTCATGAGATCATGCACCAACTGTTGATCTTGTTTGCTACAAGCATTTCTTCAACGGTGGTCCCGGTGTCAGAAAGGAAGCGAAGGTGTGTGTTTTTATTGGTTGTCACATGATCGCATGTTAGGTATTTCTAACATGCGACCATGCAACCGGTTGACATCTGTTGCTTGGGGCCCATTGGCGGATAAGTGTGGTGGGACCTGTCTGCTCGATGGCACTGATGTGTCAATTTTTGGTTGGTTGAGCCGAATGGTGATGTAGAATTGCAGTGGGACCTGACATCCATATAAAATCAATGGTTGGCATAAAAGCTTATGAAGTGTGTTAGACCTATGCGAACATGAGACTGGCCGTCGATTTACCTTGGCAGGCCCATTTGTGGGGTCTGAGCAATTTGGTGGTCCCGATAAGTGTATGGCAGCCCAACAAATTTCCTTCTTGTCACTAGTTCGCATAATGATTTGGTGATGGCATAAAGTATTTCACGAACTGGTGAAAGTTTTTTGGTCACCAATTCACCAGATAAAGTGAGGCTAGTGTTTCGGTGATGTGGGCGATGAGGTGGTAGTCTTGTGGCCTTGTCACGTGTTTGCATGGGCCATCTTTCAGCCATGCGATCATGCGACAAGGGTGTCATGTTGATGGAGAGTGATGACATGGGGTGATGTGGAGGCTTGTTGCATGTTTGCATAGCCCTTTTCTAGGCTATGCGATCATGCGACCACTATTTGGACGTTGTGGTTGCAGAGTTAAGGCGGGTCCACAGTGCCGGTGTTGCCGATGTGCTCTTTTCCAATTGGTTGTTGACTGCTGACTCAACTGATGACTTTTCAAGGGGCCCGCGACTGTTATGAATTAAATGTGATCACCTAATTTGCCAGGAAAAGAAAGAGATCGATGGCCACATTTTAAATTTTGTCGATTATCCGTTGGTTTTTTTAATTTCAAACTTGTCGAGGGTTTCCTATGACCAAAAGGACTAAAATTGAATGCTTTCCTGGTAGATTTTCTTGCTGGTTTGATGGTGGTAGGTGTTGTGATCTGGCCCAAGGGTCTATGTGGTTGGCTGCATGATGATTTTGTACCTGGTGGAGTTTGTTTTTGAGCTCGAGAAGCTATTTGTAGGTGGCTGATTTGACTGGTTTTCATGGCTATCCCTAGTGTCCTGTACTGAGCTAGCAAATTTTCATGATTACAGATCTACTTGAGATTTGTTTCCTCCAGGTTGCCTACATTTCCTACCCCTACATTAAGTTTTTGATCATTTCTGGTTGGTTTAGTCATTGTAACCCTAACCCTAGTCACCCTAAGCTTCATGCAATCTCTTTGAGATTCCCAAGGTGGCTAGTGGTATCAATTTTTTATTTTTTACTTAGTAAGGGTTCTAAATTTTATCAGTTCTAGAGGTTCCATTCTATTTGGTTCCAGTGGAAAATAGAAAGCTCTGTCACATTGTAGGAGGCTGAGTAGAACTTCTTTGTATCTTTTGTAGGTTATTGAAGTGGTAGTCTCATTTCTGGTATAGACATGTACATGATTCATCATACTTAATATAATTGTTTCAAGCTTTCAAGTCTCTCCTTAGTGTTAGTTTTATGAGTTTTAGATTTTCTTGTCCATTGCATAGGGTTACCTTTGCATATGTTCTAGTCTTTAGTTCTTGATCTAGGATCAAGTGAAAAATACTTTGGATAGGGCATAGATTCATTAGACTTGTCTACAGAAGGATCTTATAAGTAGTGGATGGGCTGGAACAATTGTATTTATGGCTTTGAGTCTTTGACAGTAGTTGGTTCATGTTCTATATTTATTTTTGAGTGCTGCCCAATGGATAATGGCACTGATCAAGGGCTAGTATATTTAGTTGAGTCCAATGTTTGATGGGTTTTGGCTATTTCCTGCATCTTTGAATATCAACACCATTTCAAGTCTTTTTCATTATTTGGTTGATAGTAGTAATACCCTTCACAAGACCATTTTACCCTACATAGTAGAGTTGATTCAATGAATACCTAGTTAGCATTTAGTAATCCTTTACTATGATCTGCTTTATGAATCCAGAAGTATAAGGTGTGTAGTGAGTGGAGTTTTCTCTGGATTAGGTGCACTCACCTTGGTTTTGCAGAGTCAGAAGTAGAAGAGGGCATATTAAGACCCTACAATTGGTCCAATTGTCTTGCAGAGCTCTCATACTTGGAATTAACCACTCCTAACATTTGTCTCAAGGCATATTGGCAGCCCTAAGTGGCGTAAGCATTTTCAAACACCAACAAACCATAGATTAAGAATCTACAAACCTCTGAAGAGAATTGGGCCCACTGACATGTCCTCATCATCAATCTAGCAACCAATCAAAACTCAACAAATAAGCTCCACCTATCAGAGGACCCACCTTTACTACTGTCACCTAAGAAAAGAAAAATTAATGGCTGGCATAAGATCTCATGGCTCTGACAGATTCCATGAGAACTTACGCCAACCATAAATTCTCTATGGATGTTAGGACCCAAAGGACACACTGGCAACCAAGTCCCACTGACGCGCTCCACCTCATCGCACCTCGGCCAATGAGAAACTACCAAGTCATCTTGCATGGCAACGGGCCCACAAAGAAATACACCAGAAGATCAAGTGACTATCGCATGATCTCATGGGGAAGGAATATTCCATGAGATCATGTGCCCATCATTAGATTAAAATTAACATGATGCTGGGCCCACAAACCATGCGAACACATGACCAAAGGAAAGACAAACGACCATGTCAAGTCGTAAATAGTTAAGGGCTAAGCCACTGGGAACATCAGAATATGTGACCATTGCAGTCACGTAAACACTGAAAAGAAATGCTAACCATTGGAAGACTACGTGAACAAGTGACTGACCGGGAAAGATAAAGCATATGTGCATTTTAAGACATAAGTGGCCCGAAAAAGTAACGCAGGAATTGAACAAGGCCGAGGCAAACTAGGGTTTTGGACTTTTGAAGGAATACAAAGGGATTTACCCTAGCACCTAGGGTTTCTACAATTTTGACCAAACTTGAACCCTAAAGATATGAAAATTTATGCAGAGGGATTCAAAACAAAAACCAGGGAGACACAAAAATTTCAAAATTCTAGGGGGGGATAGGAAAAACACAGAAAACTACCAACATCATCAATGCAACCTACCCAATCTACATTTATATACACATGAAGCTCTACATTTTCCAAATTAGGATACCATAAACCGTATTCTATATTTCCTTTCCAATATCTAAATATCCTCTTTACTGCCATAAGATAACTTTGTTTAGGTTCTACTACAAGTCTTCCAACAATACCAACTACATTAGAAATATCTGGTCTAGATTGAGTAAGATATATGACTTTACCAATTATAGACTTATATAGGATCTTGTCTACTGCTGTTGAATCATCTTCTTTTGAAAGCTTGCTTTCTGTTATCATAGGGGTACTTACTGGCTTGCAATCATCCATCTTGAACTTCTTCAATATCTCTTTCACATACTTAGACTGATTAATGAAAATACATTTGTTTGTTTGCTGCACATTCAATCCCAAAACGTACTTGATAGGTCCAATCATTCTCATTTCAAATTATCTCTACATATCTTTAGAAAATTCTACACTAAGCTTGTCATTACCACAAAAAATAATGTCATCAATAAAAATAGCAACTAGTAATAATCCTTCAGGTGTCTCTCTTATGAATAAGTTAGAATCTACTACTCCTTTCTTGAATCCAATCTTAGTTAAGTAACCATCTAGTCTTTCATACCATGCTCTAGGGGCTTTCTTAAGTCCATATAGGGCTTTCTTTAATCTGCATACCATATCAGGTTTGTCTGATAAGCTAAATCTTTTAGGTTGTTCTATGTAGACTTCTTCTTTCAACTCTCCATTCAAGAATGTTGACTTGACATCCATCTGATATACTTTAAATTTTTTGAATGTAGCATAGGCTAGAAATAACTTTATGGCTTCCAATATGCTTACAAGGGAAAAATTATCAAAGTAATCAATTCCTTCTCTCTGTGCATATCCTTTACATACTAGTCTTTCTTTGTTTCTTACTACTATTCCATCTTCATTCATCTTGTTTCTAAATATCCACTTGGTTCCAATCACATTCTTGTCACTAGGTTTAGAGACCAATTCCCATGTATCATTCTTAACTATCTGATCTAGGTCTTCTTTCATTGCTTCATGCAAATCTGAATTATTACATGCATCTTCAACACTTAAGGGTTCAATTTGTGAAAGTAAACATACTGCTTCATCAACTTTTTTTTCTTTTGATCTTTTCATGACTTTGTTGTTCTAATCTCCAATGATATCTTCTTTTGAATGGTATCTAGATGTGAATTTTGGAACATTAGGTGTGACTCTCTCATCTGTCTTCTATGATTCTTCTATTGGAAAGTTGTTTATACTAAATTATATGACTTGATATAGTGTTTTTATTATGGCAACAAAGTCATATAGTAGTTTGGAGTTAGGGCACTTAGTGTAAAGATAAAAATTCAGTTAAGTGTTGAAGACTGGACAGTGTACAGAGTTCCTGTAGTTCAGAGCATCAGTGCATGTGTGTACAGATGAATTATGGTATGCGCCCTAGAAGTTAATCTTGTTAGACTATACTTATTCTTAGTCTATGAACGCATAAGTAGATATGCAAAGATGTCAAAGTTATAGTCAATTGAAATTGCACAGGTAGTGTGTTCTAGCAGAGAATAGAGCATGGAACCAATAGTTAGCATTTTGGTTTGTGATTATAATTTAATGTTGTAAAGGCCATGCACCTATTGTATTTAGGTTTTCGACATGTTTATATGTATAATTGTAAGCACACTTAAGCCAATTCATTTGAAAGCGTTGTTTGTAATTAGTTATAGGGCTGACCTAATTGTTTTGTTTGTATGAGCGTATAATTATAAGATGCACCCATTGTATTCGGTATGGAAGTTGTAATAGAGTTGTGATAAGTAGAGCAGAGGTATGTGAAGACATCATAAGATGTATTACAGCTTTTCTAGAGGCTAAAGCATCAACGCACCAAAGGAACTGATCTGACAAGTAGTGTCATAGTGACAATTCACCTGTAGATATAGTGTGTATCTGAAATCAGAAGGTTGAAGCCTTCACCATTTGAGTAGTGTGCTCTAGGATAGTGAGTCCACTCCCCTAACAAGGATCATCGTAAAAGACTCCTAACAGGGTTTGACCCTTAACAAGGTCTACTATACTTAAAGCATTATAAAGCTACTCCTAACAGGGTAAAGGATCTTCTAACAAGGATCACAAAACACTAGTGCTAAATATTAGTGGGTATCAAGTCCCACCGGGGTTTTTACCTATTTGGGTTTCCCTGTAACCATATTGGTGTCATGTCTTGATTTCATGTTTCATGTTTATGTAAATTTTTATTTCAGTACTTAAGCATTTAAGTTTAGAATAAAGATTAAAGGAAAAATTTAAAATATAGTGAACATTGATTCACCCCCCCTCTCAGTGTTCCCATTCCTAACAATTGGTATCAGAGCTCTGGTCCTCAACATAGAAGTTTAACCACTTGACGAGATCATGGACAAAGCTGAAATGAAACATATGAAAAGAAATCTTGAAGCTACTCTTGAAGATATGGACAAGTTAGAAAGAGAATCTAAAGAACTAAATGACAAACTTAGTGATGCTCAATTAGTCATCAAAAAGCTAAGGAAATATTTGAAAGAATGCTCTACCAGTAATCTAGGGACAATGTTCAAGAAGCTCAATGAAGAAAAGAAATCCTTAAAAGAAAAACTTGAAGAGGTTGTGTTGGAAAGTTGTCTATACTAAGATATATGACTAGTTTGTTGGAATTAGGAGAGATAGGAACTGAGAGGGGAGGGGTGAATCAATGCCTTCAAAACTTCACTTGTAAACCTTTTAGATCTATAACTGTTAACAATGATAACTGACCAAAATAACTTGAATCTAATTGCATGAATCAATCATCCATTTAACTTAAGCAAGTAAACAACATGAAATCAATATCACAATCACATGACACAAGTATTTTGGTAACACAGAAACCCTTGATAGAAGGTAAAAACTATGGTGGGGATGACACCCACAAATTCTTCATTATTGCAGATAGAAAAGGTTTGCCTTTTAGGGCTACAAGTTTTGATCACTTCTGGTGATCTCACCCTATTAGAAGTGACATGTTAGATAGGCTAGATCTACCTAGTTATAGGATTTTAACAACACTAATGAAGTGTGCACTTAGTTAAGAGATTTACATAAGATTGTTAAGTCTACTCTGTTAAGAGATTTTATCCAAAACTCTATTACAATTGTCAGAAAGCAATAGGTAATTATCTACTATTTGACAACTCAATTGTCTGATATAGATCTATAAGCTCTGATAAAATATCACCTTACTTGTGATAAATCTTTTCTCTGAACTACTTGGTAGCATCTAGTAATTCTACTTAATCTGAATTCCTCTGTACTTGGTTCTGCTCTGTTAACTGATAGACTTGAAGTTAGGCAATTGCTTCAAGTGCTCCATGATTCATATATCAACTCACACCAAAAATGATGTGAACACACAAATATATAGTGTTCTATTTTTTCCTCTTTAACAAAATTAGGTTACACAATATAGTCATAACCCTAAGATCTACAGTGTACAATAATAACCTAGATCAACTATTACAAAAGATATACATTGCATTTAATGAATATCATCACATTAAATATTCCTCGATCTTGGTAAAATATTTTATAAACCATTGTAACTATTTGCATAGAAGAATGTGCCATTTTTTATTACAATGCCATTTCCTATGATCCTTAGTAAACACTGTGTAAACTAATTGATGTATACTGCAATGCTCAGTGTTTACTATCTGTTGGTGTCAATGTCTGCAGGTGCTCGGTAAACTGTCTGCTGCTCGGTATATAAGCTTTACCGACTAGTCTGTTCTTCTTTATGTTACTGATTAGCTCAATGTAAGTGACCAATTGATATCTTTACACACCTTTGGTACTAATGACAACCTTAAAAGCTCAAAAGAGATAACAATCTCCCCTTTTGGCATTAGTATCAAAACTTCGAATGTATATAAACAAAATTATCTATATGACCTATATCTCCGCCATATACATATACACATCAAAAAAAATTTCTAAGTACTAAGTACTCCCCCTTAGTGCATGCTCCTGGCAATATGTAGTATAAATAGCATCTATGTACATATTTGGCATAACAATTGATACATTGTTTTCCCCCTTTTTGATAGTAATGCCAAATACAAAATTTAAGTAGTATACTCACAACTTGCCAAAAATACGCTGATGGGTTTTCTTTACTGACTCCAAGAGGTTGTCCCATTCATATTTCAAGTTGGTGAGAGCAATGTGCTCAAGACCAACTTGTGCATGCATGTCAAAGATGTTATCTAACACCAAAAATTTTGGGGTTGCAACAAGTAGCTTAGCTTTGACAATATGTGTTTCAAAAATTTTTAGGTATGGAATCAGTTCGGTTTGCAACTCAGTAAACTAATCTATTATGTGCTCTTCTTGTTTCTTCAAATCTACTATCAACCACTGGAGTTCCTAAACTTGGTGAATATGATTTAAGAAAGCATGAGGCTCGGTTATAGTTGCATTTGTACTCAACTATATTTCTTCTTCCAATCCTTTGATCTTTTCACTGACTTCAACAATGAAGATATTTGTAGTACAAAGCTTCAATAATTATTGAAAAATATCTGGGTGATGGATTTCATTTCAGTAATTACCTCAGATAATTTGACCTTCTGTAATGCCACTTCTAGGCTGATTTTCTCTGCTAATTTGTGTTGTATCTTGGATTGTGCCCTTTCTTCAATTCTTTTGTCTACATTAGTGTCTGGGGCATTGATCTTCTCGGAAAGTGTAGCAAGTTGATCTATGATAGGCATATCCTCATCAATATTTATCTTAGGTACTACCTATTGGAGGATATCCCGCACATTGATTAATACTTATTTTTGTTTGTGTTCTTGCTTCAACTTCTCTTGCGTTGCCTTCCTTGTACATAGTTCCCCATATTTACTCAAGTCTTCGGGGCTTAGGGTCCTCGGGTCACATTTAGGAATAATGATCACTTCATCTATGGTAATTGGCCCTTTTCCTTTCTTCTTCTTCTTTAGTGCTAGAGGTTATTTCTTCTCAATAATAGCAATAGTTTTATCTCCAGTCTTCAGAGTATCCTTCCTAGTTAACACATGTTCTTCCTTCTTCTGCTCCTTGGTAGTAGTAGTCTTGATTGATATAGTGGGAGTCACGGATGTGGTGTCAAGTGGGATCACCTCTGTTTCCTTTGTTTCTTTAGTTTCCTTTGCTTTGGTGGAAGGTACCTCTATATGTGTAGGCTCATATGTTTCTATAGGTTTCTCTGTGTTTTGATCCCCTGTGATGTCTTTGTTTTTCTTGGGATCTAAGCCATTAGGTTGTACTTGGGAAATAATTTTAGCTACTTTTGCAAGTACAGGAAGTTCACCTGGTAGTGATGCAAATAGACATTCGGTGTCTAGTGCTTCATCTTTATTTAGTGCAATATTTACATCTTCATCATCTTGGTCATCAGGATCACCATTTGTGATGTCTTCAACGAGTACATCATCATCGGTTTTCTTCTCTAGTTGAATTTCAAATTTATCCGGTGCATCCTGTGAAATACTTATTTCTTCCTTGTCCTCAGTTATATCAATTGCCTCGGTAACTGATATATCGGTATTCTTTGGTTTCTTTGTAGTTCCCTCATCAATGCAAATACCCTTATCTTTGGAATTGTGTCTCTTCTTAGACAAGTTCAAGAATGCTTCTTGCTCAACTTTTTCTTTGGACTTCAAAATTGATGTCCATATAGAATCTGCTATGGTATCCATATCTGCTACATTTTCATCCATAATCATCAAGGATCTATTCTTGATCATAAAGTTTTCATGGTATTTGGTCAAATATTCACTAACTTCTCCAAAGCTTAAATGTGTGGCTGCCCGAACTAGAGAGCGTTCTCTCTTTCTCTTCTCGGTGTCTAGTGCAATAGCCCATTTTTCAATAATTTTGTCATCCAATTTCTTCAGTAATGCATAGGCAAATTCCATTGGAACTTTCTTGAATTTTATCATCATTTGGATGATAGCCTCTTCAATCTTGGTTTGATCTTCTTTTGACATCTTGTCAAATCTATCTAGTAAGGGATTAGTGAAGTCTCTGTAGAAACTGAGAAATAGATTCAACTTCCAAGACCAATCTACATGCAAAATACCTGTTACAGAGAATGAAGCAAAAGATGGAAAAAACTAAAACCCTTCTGTACTAAAAAATGAGAGAGAAAAAATGTATTCAACATCATGAAAAATAATTACAAAGTTCAACCTATAAAGGTGAACAAAACCCTAAAACTAGAAAACCTAGGTTGCACATTATAATTAATAAAGATATTAATTATAATGTACCTAAGAGATAGCTTAAGTAAAAAAAAGTAATGAAACTAACTGATTACTCTAACACCCCCCCTTAAGTGAAGCTTAGGAGGAAAGCTAACCTAGCATAGCTATGAAAGTAGGAAATGGGTCCCGACAACAAGGCCTGATCAAGTACCCAATACAAAGAAATCTTTGTAAATTGGAGAAAAAGGAGAAAACCCAGTGGGAAAAACTCCTCTCCAAAAAGAGATATAAAAGCAAGAAAAAGACAAAAAATGACTTCAAGAGACTCTCTCAAAGCCATAAGTACAATGTGTGCTACCAACCCCCCCCTCGTGAGAGAGGGTCAAGGATCCAAAGCCCCCCCAAAATGAAAGAACCCCTTGATCAATGAACAAACCACCATGACGCTAGTACAAAGGAGTGAAAGGCACTGAACATTGAAGAGGTAACCTCAAAAGGTTAGGTGTCACTAGAAGGCTGAGCTGATGCTCAAAGGAGTAGACATGAGGATCCTGAAAGGGAATCCCCAATGTAGGTGGTAAGATAGGTGTGTAGACACTGTCAAGAGAGAGGAGATGAGTGTCCTCTATAGAATCCTCAACAACTACACCTGGTGGCTCGATGAATGGAGCTGGAGGGTCTGGCAGTGCTGAAGAAGAGTCTTGCTAAAGAGAAGAAACCCCAACAAGATGAGGTGAGTTAGTCACAAAAGTGGTCTTAGGAACAACACAAAGGTTCAAGTGACCTGACTGTCCCACATGATGCTCTTGCGTAAGAGGAGAGATGTGCTCTGATGATGGAGATGGTGGACCAAAGTGTGAGAAGGTGTAGAGATAGGTGGAATGATCAATTGTCCCTGTAGCAACAATGCCATCTGTCACACTATCCTGAATGAAGACTAAATCTGGCATGAACAAAAACTGTCTTCCTTGACCCACTGAGTGTAATCTGATAAATCTAGAGGAGGTTTGCAGACAGAGATGAAACATATAATACATCATTTAATGTGCCATCATGAATGCATACAGAACCTTTCCCACAGACTAGCATAATAGTGTTATTCCCCATGAGAATGTGAGGAATAGGAGAAGCCTCAATAGAAGAGAAGATCTCTGGAGAAGATGCCATATGGTGAGAAGCACCTAAATCCAATATCCAAGGGACCTCTGAAGGGGATGCAACGGAAGCTTGTAATGCATGACCCTATCCAAAATCCTATCCAGATGTCGAAGATGAGGTAGAAGATTGAAAAGAAAACCCCTGTGAGGTGGAAGAGGATGGAGAGGAAATAGTGCTCTTCTGAAGGAGTGCTTGCAAATCTGCAATCTATTTCTCATAGCTATCAAATCTCTTCTGAAAACAATGTGACTCATCATGAGGTCCCTTCTAACAATAGGAACATGTAGGGCTCTTAGTCTTCTATTTCTCCTTCTTAGAAGAAGATGGTGGGCTAGTAGAGTGTTGTGAAGAGGAATTAGATATTTGCTTCAAATTTTTCTTCTGTGTATCCTGAGGTGTCTTGGCAAGCAATGCCTGTGACTATGAACCTGTAAGTGAATCCATCTGATTGAGCTTGGACTGCTCATGAGTCAACCTATCACAAAAAGTCTCAAAAGAGGGCATAACATGACGAGCACCTAGTGCATCCATAGTGGAGTAGAAGGTAGAAGTGAAAATTTGATAAGGGCCATGAAGCTTTGAGAGTATCAGAAAGATACACTCATCATCTGACTTCATCTTTTCAGCAACCTGTAAAATGGATCGAAGAGACTTGAACTTCATCAAGAAGTCCTCAATGCTGGTAAATGATTTAGGTACCAAGGAGGTGAACTCTGCATCTATCTGGAGAACCCTAAATTGATTCGTTGTGCCAAACAAGGTGGAAAACTTGTTCCACATATCCCTGGGTGTGGTCAAACCATCGAGGTGGAACAACAACCCATCTGAAATGTTCATGGAAATGAGGCCCATTGCCTCATCCATCCTATTTCTATGCATAAGAGCCTCATAAGGCCTCTGTAAAACTAGTTGAGCCTCATCGAGGCATGATAGCCCTTTTTCCATAAGCAATCTAGTCATCTGCCCTTTCCAAGTGTGATAGTTGTGAGGTGTAAGGCAAGCGATAAAAGAGTCTGCCATTGATAGAAAGAAGACAGAAGTAGAAGGGTCTTTCTGAAGTAAAGTACAGAAAGTAAAGAGCACCCCCCCATAAAGTACAATACTATCCCCTATACACAACAAATTACTATGAAAGCATAAGAAATGAGAAAAAAACCTAAGTTCTAGAAGCAGAATAGGAGCACAGAAGAAGGTGCATATTTGACTATAAAAATTGGTAATCAAATGGAGAAATCAGGAAGTGAAACCTACATAAGAGTGACAAGCTTGAAAAGACCTTTCTGATGATAAATCATATATTAAATTTTGAGTTCGTATGAGCCCTGTAGGACCAACAAGGCCCAAGTACCCCCAAAAATGCAAGCACACTAGAAAAACATAGTCCCGACAATAATTCTGACGGCCATATGACCGTCAAGGGACGTCCAGAGGGGCTGATGACTTGGCGGAGGCACTAAGGTGGCACGTAGGTGGCAGCAAGGTGGTGCGATGGCGGTGCAATGGTGGTGCGATGGCACAGCGGTGGTGGCACGACGGTGGTGGTGCGGAGGCGTGATAGCGTGACAGTGACGACGCGGCAGCAGGAGAGCGGCGACATGGCAGTGGGAGGGAGGTGCGCAGGTGGTGTGTTATAATTTTAATATGCTGCGTTAAAATTAAATATTTTTTTTTATTTTTTTAAGAAAAAATGAAATTTTTTCTCGATATTCATGTCCGTACGACCCTAATAAGGCAAAAAATTTCTCCCAGATGCCACAGTGGCTAAAAAATGCAAATTTTATATGATTTTTGACTCTCTCAGGTCTTCTGAGTGTAATGGTGGTGTCTATTTTTACTCAAAATGCCCCCCAAAAAAATTCTTTTTTGCAGGCAAAAAAGAAACAAAAAATACCATCTTGCAGAGAATACCAGAACTGAAAAAACTTGCTTCAAAAATACCAAAATAGGCAGCAGTAGGGAGGCTCTGATACCATGTAGAAACTGAGAAACAGATTCAACTTCCAAGACCAATCTTCATGCAAAATACCTATTACAAAGAATGAAGAAAAAGATGGAAAAAATTGAAACCCTTCTATACTAAAAAATGAGAGAGAAAAAATATATTCAGCATCATGAAAAATAATTACAAGGTTCAACCTATAAAGGTGAACAAAAGCCTAAAACTAGAAAAGCTAGGTTGCACATTATAATTAATAAAGATATTAATTATAATGTACCTAAGAGATAGCTTAAGTAAAAAAGAGTAATGAAACTAACTGATTACTCTAACAATCTCCATGTTCAATTATATCTTCAATGATTTCATCTATTGTTTTTGCCTTGTTACTGACCACTTTGAATTGATTGACATCATCTTCTATCTCAGTATCCTCAAGATCTTCCTTATTTCTTATGAATTTTCTCCTTTTCTTTGGTGCCTCAGCTACAACCTTGTTCTTTCTCTTAATGTATTTCTTAGTCTGTGTAGCTACTCTCCTTTTTGTTACTTTCTCTACTTCCTCCTTATCGGTAAGTGGTGCTACAGTTGATGATCATGTCTTCATACCTTCATGTATAGATGACTACTTCTTTATAGGAATTTCAAGTGGAGGAACTGGTGTAGGATCTACTTCTTTGTCAGACTCAGTCTCCTTGCTATCATATGGTTTGTCAACTAACTGTAACTGACCTTCGATTGCCTATTCAACCAGTGTCTCTTCAGATGTCTTAGACCCATCTCCATATTTAGCAGTGAGATTTTTCATCTTCTTTACCTTTCTAGTTATCTTACCGATCTCAATATTTGTTGAAATTCTAGATTTGGCCTCTTCATATACTCTGAACCTAGTGGCAATGGGATCTTTTGGTAATGAAAGTAGCGCATTAATAGATTTTAGTGCAAAATCATGGTTTATTTCATATCCCATTAGTGCCAACCATTTTATCCTAGGTTCAACTGCTTTTATCAAAGTATAATCAGTGTTGACTACAAAACATATATCATTCTCAAATCTCTGAACTAATTCCCTCAGAATTCTGCTTCTTTTATGCATTTTAGATTGAAACTCTTTGAAGTATGCATTGAACTCTATATTCAACTTATCTCCTAACTTATTCATCATTTCACTAATCTATTTTGTTATCAGTACATCAGGTATCTAATTTACTTTATCGGTGCCAGGTACATACTTTTGTAGATAGAAAAATATGCATGCAAGTAGAGATCTGAACTTGCATGTGTTAGATTTCTTTTTCCTTATTGTCTTCATTTTCTCCTGAAGTTGATGAAACAGTACCTCAGCAAGATCAACCTAGTGACCTTTTACTACAATTTTGTGCACCATGTCTACTGCGCTGCAAGGTATCCTGTGAGTCTTCTTGATTGAAATAACTTGTACCTAGTCACATGTGCTACAAATTTGACTGTTGGGTCCTTGATTGTCAAAATATTCAATACCCGACCGTCCCATTATGTTCCAGTATATTTCTCAACATCTGGTCATGATGAACTATGGAAAGCCTTAGCCTTGTCAGTTGTAGGGAGCCCAATAACCCTACTGATCATTTTTTTGTTGACCTTAATCGGTTTATCCAGCTAGAATTTGTCATCGTGATACCTGCTCAAAATGATTCTGATCCAATCTTATTTAAATGATTGTGAAAAGTGTATAAAACATGATAACCTTTATTCCTAAATCTTCTTGTAATTTGATTTCATTTTTCCATCGGGGCCATAGAGTTGTTGATATGCTGCAACAGTTTCAAAATCTCCAACTTCTCCGATTTTGCAATGAATATAAGACCTTACGTCTTCTGTCAATAAAACCCTTTCTGGTATGCTCAAAAAAGTGCCCATTGTATCTATTTGTGCTATGACCTTGGGATGTGGCTTAAACTTAGGTTCATCAAAATTTTCCCTAACGATTAGATTAACTTCCTCCTCAACACTTTGAGTTTTTCTCGCAGAGGATGTAGATGCCATAAATTGATTCTAGCGTTTCGGCAAGCAGTAGGATAAGAAGTGTTTGATCGCAAATGAACTTACTCAGTATCATGAAGAGTGATGTCAGTTTGATCTAGCATAGCCTTGAGTTCTCCTAAAATATTTTAGCTCGAACTCTTCTTTTTGAATTCTCCACTCTTCGAAATCGCATTGTAAAAATGAACTCTATTCCCGTGTATTTATAGACTTTTCGATGTTCCGCTCAAACTTTCATGCAATAAATGCTTGATCTAACTTTCAGTATGAAACAGTTGTCAGCTCGGTGACAACTAAAATTTTCATCCGCTCAATTAACATATAATTTCTTCATCGATTGATACATGTGCTCGGTTAACCTTAGATAGTGATTACCAACTGTATAACATTATTAACTCATGACAACTAAACCATAGTGCATCTTTATTCATGCTGATTTGGTATAAGAACATTATGCATAAGGAACTATATGTAAAATGTGATCTTTTAAAATGTCAGTCCCATACATACCTATTTCACCTTAAGTGGAGGTACTGATGTCACCCAATCTAGTGGACAAGATTTCACCGACAACATTACTTGACTTAGCATTCTCATTAGATGCCTTCTTCCACATAGTGTTCCTTAACTTCATGATATCTGCAATAGTATATCCACTTTCAAATATATGGTTTTCATCTGGTGCTCGGTCTCTGCAGTTCTTGCTTAAATGACAGACCTTATCACAGTGCATGCATGCCATCCTAATGCTTGTCCAGCTTCTTGATTGTCCAATCTGACTCTTTCTATAATAGTTTTCTGCAATGAGTCCATATCTACCACAAATAGTATAGTTAGCCCATGTATTATAATCCCAAACATAAGAATTACCTTTTCTCTTCGGTTGATATGGCCTGCATTGTGGTTTCTCCTTAGGTGTCCAGACTTGTTTCATTTTCACCTTACAGTCTCGTGCAGTGTGTCCATGCTTGTTACAAGTATAGCATATTTTCTCCATAGTGGTATTTTTAGCAAGATCATTATGCTTAGCTCTACACTCATAAGAAGGATGTCCAAACTTACCACAGTAGTAACAATATCCATTAAAATTAGGAGTGACAGGAGCTTTACCTTGTGCTTTGCTTCTACACACATTAGATGTATGTCCCAGTTTTCCATAGTGATAACATGCCAACACTTTAGGTTTCTAATTTTGATTGATGTTGATGTTTTCATCTTGTTGTGATGATTCTCCTTCACTAGTGTAGCCTATATCGGCTTTAATTCCAAATCTTTTTTGATTAGTTAAAAAGTCATCAATCTTCTTAGCGCTATCCTCAGCAAGTTTCTTCATTTCATTTTGTTGATGTTGATTGTTCACTTCATTTCTCATCTTCTCATTCTCTTCTTTGAGTCTTACAACATCTTCTAAGTTGCTTGACAATTCTACATTTACTCGGTTTACCTCTTGATTCACAATCATCATTTGATTAGTTACTTGGAAATGTCAGTCAGTTAGTCTTTGTATCTCACTCTCTTTAGTTTGAAGTTGTTCACTCATCTATCTTCGGTCATCTATTGCCATATTTCTTTCTTGCTCAACTTGTTTTTCTTTGTTCATTATTTCTACCATTCTCACCATCTGAGATTCTTGACCGATTTGTAGTGCTTTCACTTGATCAGTTAAATATTGATTCTTTTCAGATAGATCAGTGATTATGCTTTTAGATCCATCGGAGATGCTTCCAAAACTAGATCCAATATGCTTGAATATTTCATCAATAGGTTCTTCATGGTAACCAATCTCATTCTGTAGTATAGATAGGTTCTTCCTTTCCACCAGTAATTTCTTCAGTCCTTCCTTGGCTTGCTTATACTGTTCCACAAACATTTGCATTTGTATCTTCTGATTCTCAATAGTCTTATCAAGTTTGTATCTCTCCATGACTTAGATCTTTACCCTTTAGTGGTTAAACTATTCAAAAAGAGAATTGTGCTCTAATGCCAATTGTTGGAATTAGGAGAGATAAGAACTGAGAGGGGAGGGGTGAATCAGTGCCTTCAAAACTTTACTTGTAAACCTTTCAGATCTATAACTGTAAATAGTGATAACTGACCAAAATAACTTGAATCTAATTGCATGAATCAATCATCCATTTAACTTAAGTAAGTAAACAAAATGAAATCAATATCACAATCACATGACACAAGTATTTTGGTAACGCAGAAACCCTTGTTAGAAGGTAAAAACTATAGTGGGTATGACACCCACAAATTCTTCACTACTGCAGATAGAAAAGGTTTGCCTGTTAGGGCTACAAGTTTTGATTACTTCTGGTGATCTCACCCTATTAGGAGTGACATGCTAGATTGGATAGATCTACCTAGCTATAGGATTTTAGCAACAATAATGAAGTGTGCACTCGGTTAAGAGATTTACATAAGACTGTTAAGTCTACTCTATTAAGAGATTTTATCCAAAACTCTATTACAATTGTCAGAAAGAAATAGGTAATTATCTGCTATTTGACAACTCAATTGTCTGATACAAATCTATAAGCTCTGATAAAATATCACCTTACTTGTGATGAATCTCTTCTCTGAACTACTCGGTAGCCTCTGCTGATTCTACTTAATCTGAATTCCTCTGTACTCAGTTCTACTCTATTAACTAATAGACTTGAAGTTAGGCAATTGCTTCAAGTGCTCTGTGATTCATATATTAGCTCACACCAAAAATGATGTGAACACACAAATATATAGTGTTCTATTTTTGCCTCTTTAACAAAATTAGGTTACACAATATAGTCATAACCTTAAGATCTACGGTGTACAATAATAACCTAGATCAACTATTAAAAAATATATACATTGCATTTAATGAATATCATCACATTAAATTTGCCTCAATCTTGGTAAAATGTTTTATAAACTATTGTAACCATTTGCATAGAAGAATGTGCCATTTCTAATTACTATGTCATTTCTTGTGATCCTCGGTAAACATTATGTAAACTAATCGGTGTATACTGCGATGCTCAGTGTTTACTATCTATCGGTGTCAGTGTCTGCTGGTGCTCGGTAAAATGTCTACTGCTTGGTATATAAGCTTTACCGACTAGTCTATTCTACTTTATGTTATTGATTAGCTCAATGTAAGTGATCGACTAATATCTTTACACACCTTTGGTACTAATGACAACCTTAAAATATCAATAGAGATAACATAGTTATAGTTTTGTCATTATGGAAACAAAGTCATATATCCTTTTGAAGTCAGCGCACTAAGTGTTAATATTAGAATTCAGTTAAGTGTTGAAGACTGGACATCATATAGAGTACCAGAGACTTAGAGCATCAGCGCATGTGTGTATAGATGAATTAAGGTATGCACCCTGGAAGTTAAGGTTGTTAGACTATACTTATGCTTAGTATAAGATCACATAAGTAGATAAGAAAAGATGTGAAAGTTACAGTCAGTTGAAGTTGCACAGCCAATGTGTGCCAGCAGCGAACAGAGCATAGAGCCAACAGTGACTATTTTGGTTTGTGATTATAAATTAATGTTGTAAAGGCTATGCACCCATTTTTTTTAGGTTTCTAACATATGTACATGTATAATTTTAAGCACACTTAAGACAATTCACTTGGAAGCATTATTTGTAATTAATTATAGGGCCAACCTAATTGTATATTTTGTATGAGCGTATAAATATGAGATATGCCCATTGTATTAGATATGGAAGTTATGGAAGTCATAATGGAGTTGTTATAAGAAGAGCAGTGGTATGTGAAGTAAGCATAAGATGTATTAGAGCTTTTCTAGAGGTCAAAGCATCAACATACCAAAGGAACTGATCTGACAAGCAGTGTCACAGTGAACAGTTCACTTGCAGATATAGTGTGTATCTGATCTCAGAAGGTTGTATCCTTCATCATTTAAGCAATGAGCTCTAGGATAGTGAGTCCACTCCCCTAATAGGGATCATTGTAAAAGACTCCTAATAGGGTCCGACCCTTAACAAGGGGTATTGTACTAAAAGAATTGTAAAGCTACTCCTAACAAGGTAAAGGATCTTCTAACAAGGATCACAAAACACTAGCGCAGATTATTAGTGGCTATCAAGTCCCACTAGGGTTTTTACCTATTTGGATTTTCCTATAACCATATTGGTGTCATGTGTTTATTTCATGTTTATGTGAATGTTTAATTTAGTACTTAAGCATTTATAATTCAATATTCAGATTAAAGAAAAAAGTTAAAATACAGTGAACACTGATTCAACCCCCCCTTCCCCCTCTCAGTGTTCCCATTCCTAACAATTGGTATTAGAGCTCTGGTCCTCAGCAAATAATTTTAACCACTTGAGGAGATCATGGAAAAAGTAGATATGAAACATTTGAAGAATAATCTTGAAGCATCTCTTGACGACCTGGACAACTTAGAAAAGAAATTGAAGAACTGAAGGAAAAAGTCAGTAATTTTCAATTAGTTATCAAAAGACTAAGAAAAGATTTGAAAGGACACTCTAATAGTGAACTTGAAGAAAAATTCAAGAAGTTGAGTGAAGAAAATGCATCCTTGTTAAGTCAGCTTGAAGAATTAGATGACAAACTGATGAACAATCAAGATGTCTATAATGAACAAGTCAAGGAGAACCTTCAACTGAATGAAGAACTAAAGGAAGCTAACTTAGAAATATTGGAGCTAAAGAATATCAAAGAAATCTTGGAATCTGAATTGAAGAAGTCAAAGGATCATATTGACAAATTACACACCAGTGCTAAGTTGGTAGAATCATAGTTGTATGCAAGAAGAATCAAATGAGACACTAGCTGTATTGGATACAATAAAGCACAGAATCAGATTGACAGTATGTGAGCAAGAAAGGATTCACAAAAGAACTCTACTGATAATGAGAAGACTAAAGATCAAACCAAAGACAATAGTGATCCTCCCAAGAATGAGCACAAGCCTGTAGAACGCACCTGTTTCACATGTAACAAGCATGGACACATTGCAAGGAACTGTAAAAAGGTAAAACCTTTCAATGGCTACTATTATAAATGTAATAGATTTGGTCATAGATCAATAAATTGCAAAACTAGTAAGAAGAATAGGATTCAGCATGATCAAAGAAATTAGAATCAGACCAATGCAAGAAGTTCTTAGAATGTTACATGTCAAATATGTAACAATAATGGTCACTCAGCTAGAACATGTAGAATGGTGACTCATGTCAATGCGCCAAGGAATAATAGACCTCCAATGATTTGTCACACCTATAACAATGCTAGACATATCTCAAAGTTTTGTAGATCAAGGACACAAGGTCAAGAAAGCCCTAAAAAGGCCAAAGAACCAGTTTTGGATCCTGAAGTAGAAGTCAAGTTTGTGAAGGCCTCAGATGATGCGAGCATGATTTGGTCAAAAGGAAAGAAGGACAATGCTATTGAGAATGTATTGGATGCATCCCAAGTGGATGCACCCTCTACATCTGCATAAATGGCCCTCAGGGTCATAGGGGGAGATAATTTAGCTCTAGACCCCTGTGTGGCTGGTATACTCATCCTCAAAGTATGTGCCTTTGGAATTAAGCTTTTGGAGTGTATAAGAACCCTTGTGCAAGAGCACACATTCTAATTGTTAGCGGAACTCAAGTTTTAAAATTTGAAGTGATAGCCTGGTTTGCACAAGTTGCATTAATGGTGAATTTCTCACTTTAAGTACATAGAAAGTTGTTTGTTCACTCATTGCATTCATATTCAGAGTGATTGAAGAGAAGATTGAGCCTTGGAAGTTGTTGTGAAGATTTGGAGATTGAGCTATTAGTAATTGCAGTGCATTTGATTGGTTGCAAGAAACACTAGCTCGTTGCACTATTTCAGAAGGCATCAGAACATCTCAGAGATCATTTGGAAAGTGCATATCAAGTAAGTCATGGCCACTCCTATTGTTTTTGATGTTGCTGAGAAGAAGAGGTATGTTTTCAAGAGGCACCCATTTAAATCAACCCTAGATGATTTAGAGGGAGCATTTTCCTACACACCGATGGGTGTCATGCATGTAGAAGACATAAGGGCTTACATCTATTGTAAGAAGGAACCTATTGGACTACATAGGTTAAGGGTGCACATGGACACAATGTTGAAACCTAAAAAAATGTTCATGGATGAATACACAAAATGGAATGATCACCCCATTGTTGAATATGCCACGGCATATGAATTTTATGAAACTAAATGGATTAAGATATTGTTGAGAAGAATCCATGATGACTTGTTTTGGATTGGAGATGTACCAGTAAGAATAACAAGAGACCTAATTCATGGGATGATAGGCCTTTCTAAGACAGGCACCATCCTTCCTATGGGTAAGGATGTTAGGAAAATGGTGGAGCAAGTGTGTAAATCTAGAAGTGATAAGTGCGGCATGACCATTGAGCCTATAGAGCAACCAGACATCAAGTTGATATCAATGATATTGGGTTACAAATTTCATCATACCAGTAGGGTGAATAGTGTGTCTACGGGCACTATTCTAATAGCCATCCATCTAGTGCAAGAAGATGGAGAGTTCAACTTGTGTGAGATCTTGCACACATAGTTGATAGACAATATCAAATCCATAAAACATGATAAGACCAAGGTATTCAAGTTTGGGTCCCTAATCATCTATATGTACCTTCATATAGTTGGTAAAGTGTCAAACTTGTATCTAGACAAGTCCATTCCTACCATGCCACAAATATCAAACAAGGCATCCACATAACGCACACTTAGAGATTACATCATTTTGGAATTGAAGACTTTCAGAGAAAGAATGTAGATGAGGTATAGGATTCCTGAGAGTATTGTAGAGAAGTATAAGGATACAATATGCTTCATGGTGGAGATTGATACTACATGTATGGAAGCTGTGGAAGCTAGAACTAAGTGGATTCATCTACTTGGGTCTGAGGTTGAAGAACAAGTTGTTGAAGCTTATGCATAGGTACTGCTATCAGCCCCGAGGGATGACAATGAACCTAGGTGGGGAATCTATGAAGAGAAGACTAGAGAAGTTGATGCTAAGTTGAACAGTGCTACAACAAAAAGAAACATTGCAAAGGTCACATTAGAAATCCTAAGAATACATGATGTATCACAAGAAGACCTTGATAAAGAAAGGGATGAGAAGATTTCCCTAGAATTGAAGAGCACAGTAGAAGAATAAGAAGATCCCAAGGTGAAAAAGATAAAAATTGAGAAAGATGATAGTCAGAAGGGTAAAGAAGATAGTATTCCTTCTATGCCCAAAGATACTCCTCTGGAGTATAAGCCTTTATTCAAAAGGAAGAAAGAAGCTAGCACCAGTCATCCATCCTTGTGAGCATTAAGGAGAAATAAAAACACTCAAGCACCTCCTCGGGCAGGATTCAAGCCTAGCCTCAAAGTTTTGAATGCAAGAATTATTGATGAGGGCAGAATTGACCAAGTAGGAAAGTTCTATGAGTCTTATAGTGAAATTGACAAATCTAAAATACATAGTATGATTGTCAAACACATGATCAAGCTCAAGAAAACATTCCTTGAGTTGAAAATAGAAATTCCAATAAATTATGGGATATTTTGGAAAATCTAAAGAGACAAGCTAATGAGGAAGATCAAAGAATAAGAGAAAAATTATTAGAAGATACTTTGCTAGTATGCTCTAAAGAAGAAGTGGAACTGATATTGAATTTGGTGAAGCCACACCTAAGGACAAAGATGGGAACTCTTCATATCATGAACAAGGACTATGATTTGATAACAAAGGAAATAGAAAAAGCATTTGAGAAGGTGTTGTTAGAACAACAGATCAAACCACCTACTACGCCCATCACTCATGCACCCATCAAGGAAGATAAAGTGGTAGAGCCCAGTAGTGTACCAATGATAGGTCCTTAGGACTCAGCACCCATAGAAGAAACTCAAACAGAAGCAGATCAGTCTGCACCCATGATAAAATCACCCAAAGATAGCACAATTATCATAGATAATGTGGAAATAGCCATGGCAGCCACTGATAAGGAGTTGAACAAATTTGAGGAAGCATTTTTCAGCACTGAAGAAGTAGAAATCCTATGCAGAAATATCCCTCCCATCAACAAGAAGTAATAATAGAAGATATATCTAATGAAGAAAAGAAAGGAGTAGAGGTAGAAAAGAAAGATGAATCTTTTGTTGATCTGGTCAAGGTGAAGCAAGAAGTGATGGATAGCACTCCCATCACTCCCTCCTTAGCATTTTTGTCAAGTTTCACACCTGACACTAGCAGTTTGGACTCGTGGAAGGAAGAAGACTTGATTAAGTTTAGCATCCTAGCCATGGAGAAGGCCAAGGAGAAGAAAGTAATGAGGAATCCTCTCCTAGTAGAATCAGTAAATATCTTGAACAGTCTGCTACCAGAGGATAAGAAAATGGTAAATGTACATTCAGTTGATGATGTGAACATAGTCATCTCTCATTTCAATGTTAATTTTTCTAGTCTAGAAGAATCTGCGGCCATAGTGGCTAAGGAGAAATACTTAAAGAAGAGACTCAATGAACTGATGAGTAATTTTGCACTAGACTTGAACTCTCTTAAGTCTGGTCAGGCATCACTAAAGGAATTTGCAGATCAAGGAGGGAAAGTCATTATAGAATCCATGGATCAGGATAAATTCACTGATGCCCATCTTAAGAAGATCAAAGATGCAGAGGAAATGATTGAGAAGGTGAAGATTTCAGTGCTAGACACAGCCACTAATGTAAACATGTGCAACAATATCTATCAAGGATAGTTGGATATAATCAAGAAGGAAGAGAAAGAAATGGAGAAGATAAGGTCTAGACAGACTCAATTAAGTAACACTCTTGCACCCTCTCTAGACATTCTCAGTCAAAACATAAAGGAGATTGATTCGACCATGATAATCTATGATCAAGGTCTGAGCATAGAATTGGAGAAGATGGAGAAGCTTCAATATGCATTATGCACCCATCTACAGATAGTCAATTCTCTGATAACCTTTTGGAAGAAGGAGATCCAGAAACTCAAGATTGCATATCCAGATGTTTTCCCTTAGTAAGTGTATGTAGATTAAGTTTTTGATGCACATTTGTCATTAATGTCAAAGGGGGAGTTGTATAGAATATGGAGTACATATATGTATAGGGAGATATAAGAGTTTCTATAAAATGTATAGAAGACAAAAGTTTTTGTATTAAGGGATAGTTAGAAACTTAGCCATATTCCTTTGTTGCCATCAATGACAAAGGGGGAGACTATTGGAAAGTTGTCTATACTATGATATATGACTAATTATAGTGTTGTCATTATGGAAACAAAGTCATATAGTAGTTTGAAGTCAGTGCACTAAGTGTAAAGATCAAAATTTAGTTAAGTGTTGAAGACTGGACAACATACTGAGTACCAGAGACTCAGAGCATCAGCGCACATGTGTACGGATGAATTAAGGTATGCACCCTAGAAGTTAAGGTTATTAGACTATACTTATACTTATTATAAGAGTGCATAAGTAGATAAGAAAAGATGTGAAAGTTACATTCAGTTGAAGTTGCACAGCCAATGTGTGCCAGCATCGAACAAAGCATAGAGTCGAAAGTGACTATTTTGGTTTGCGATTATAAATTAATGTTGTAAAGGCTATGCATCCATTATATTTAGGTTGCTGAAATATGTACATGTATAATTTTAAGCACACTTAAGCCAATTCACTTGGAAGCATTGTTTGTAATTAATTATAGGGTCGGCCTAATTGTATATTTTGTATGAGCATATAAATATGAGATGCGCCCATTGTATTAGATATGGAAGTTATGGAAGTCATAATGGAGTTATGATAAGAAAATTAGTGGTATGTGAAGTAACCATAAGATGTATTAGATATTTTCTAGAGTTCAAAGCATCAGCACACCAAAGGAACTGATCTGATAAGCAGTGTCATAGTGAATAGTTCACTTGCAGATATAGTGTGTATCTGATCTCAGAAGGTTGTAGCCTTCAATCATTTGAGCAGTGAGCTCTAGGACAATGAGTCCACTCCCCTAATAGGGATCATTGTAAAAGACTCCTAATAGGGTCTGACCCTTAACAAGGTCTACTATACTAAAAGCATTGTAAAGCTACTCCTAACAGGGTAAAGGATCTTCTAACAAGGAACACAAAACACTAGTGCAGATTATTAGTGGGTATCAAGTCCCACCGGGGTTTTTACCTATTTGGGTTTCCCCATAACCATATTGGTGTCATGTGTTGATTTCATGTTTATGTGAATGTTTAATTCAATACTTAAGAATTTATAATTAAGTATTCAGATTAAAGAAAAAAGTTAAAATACAGTGAACACTAATTCACCCCCCCCCCCCTCTCTCAGTGTTCCCATTCCTAATAGGTTGATGATAAGCTGACTAATAATTAGGTAGTCTATGATGAAAAAATCAAAGAGAACCTTTAGCTGAATGAAGAACTTAGGCAAGCAAACATGGAAATCTTTGAGCTAAGGAATAGCAAAGAAAGCTTGGAGTCTAAATTGAAAAAGGCAAAGGATCATATTGACAAATTACACACCAGTGATGATTTGGTAGAATCTCAGTTGTATGCAAGAAGAGCCAAAGGAGACACTAGTTGTATTGGATACAATGAAGCACAAAATCAGATTGACAATATGCAAGAAAGAAAGGAAACACAAAAAGACTCTACTGATACTGAGAAGACTAAAGATCAAACCAAAGACAATGGTGGTCCTCCTAAGAATCAGCACAAGCAAGTAGAATGCACTTATTTTGCATGCAACAAGAATGGACACATTGCAAGGAACTGTATAGAGGTAAGAAACTTTAATGGTTATTGTTATTCATGCAATAGATTTGGTCATAAAATTATGAATTGCAAGACTAGTAACAAGAATAGGACTCAACATGATCAAAGAAATCAAAATCAGACAAATGTAAGAAGTTCTTAGAATTTTACATGCCAGATATGTAACTATAATGGTCACATAGTAAAATAGTGCAGAATGGTGACTCATGTCAATGCACCAAGGAATATAAGACCTCCAGTCATCTATCACTCCTATAATAAGGTTGGACATATCTCAAAGTTTTTTAGATCAAGGATGCAAGGTTAAGAAAGCCCTAAAAAGACCGAAGAACCAGTTTTGGATCCTGAAGGAGAAGTCAAGTTTGTGAAAGCATCAGAAGATGTGAGCTTGATTTAGTCAAAAGGAAAGAAGGAAAAAGCTGATGAGAATGTATTGGATGCGTCCCTAGTGGAAGCACCCTCTACATCTACATGAATGGCCCTCGGGGTCATAGGGGGGCTAATTTAGCTCTAGACCCCTGTGTGGCTAGTATACTCATCCTCAGAGTATGTGCCTTTGGACTTAAGATTTTGGAGTGTATAGGAACCTTCATGCAAGAGTGCACATGCTGAATGTTAGCAGAACTTGAGTTGCAAATTTTGAAGTGACAACCTGGTTTACATGACGTGCATTAATGGCAAATTTTTCACCTTTAAAGTACACAAAAGTTATTTGATTTATCATTGCATTCAAATTCAGAGTGATAGGAGAATAGAAAGAGCCTTGGAAGTTGTTGTGAAGTCTTGGAGATTGATCTATCAGAGACTTGCTGTAGTTATAGTACATTTGATCAGTTGCAGAAACCCTAGCTTGTTGTGTCGATTCAAAAGACATCAAATTATCTCATAGATCAGTTGGAAAGCGTTTATCAAGTAAGTCATGGCTAGTCCCATAGTTTTTGATGTTGTTGAGAAGAAGAGATACATATTGAAGAGGCATCCATTTAAATCCACCCTCAATGATTTAGAGTGAGCTTTCTCCCACACGCCTATGGGCATCATGCATGTGGAAGACATAAGGGCTTACATCTACTGTAAGAAAGAACTTGTTGGACTAGATAGGTTAAGGGCGCACATGGATACCATGTTGAAATAGCATAAAATATTCATGGATGAATACACCAAATGGAATTATCACCCTATTTTTGAGTATGCTACGACATATGAATTCTATGAGACATAATGGATAAAGATCTTATTGAGTAGAATCCATGATGATCTTTTTTGGATTGGAGATGTTCCAATTAGAATCAAAAGTGATCTGATGCATGAGATGACAGGACTTTCTAGGATAGGTGTCATGATTCCTATGGGAAAGGATGTCAGAAAAATGGTTGAGCAAGTATGTAAGTCAAGGAGCGATAGGCATGGCATGACTATTGAACTGATTGAGCAAGCAGACATCAAATTGATGTCAATGATACTAGGTTATAGATTTCATCATAGCAGTAGGGTGAATAGTGTGTATGTGGGCACTATTCTAGCTTCCATCAGACTAGTAAAGGAAGATGGAGAGTTCAACTTGTGTGAGATCTTGCAAGCATAATTGATAGATAACATCAAAGCTATCAAACATGACAAAACAAAGATATTCAGGTTTGGGTCCCTAATCATCTATATGTACCTTCATATAGTTGGAAGAGTTTCAGATTTGTATTTAGACAAGTCCATTCCAACAATGCCTCAAATATCCAACACAACATCCACAAAAAGAACACTAAGAGACTATGTCACATTGGAATTGAAGACCTTTAGAGCTAAGATGCAGATGAGGTATATAATTCCAGAAAGCATTGTAGAGAAATATAAGGATACAATATGCTTTATGGTGGAGACTGATACTACATGTATGGAAGCTGTTGAGCCTAGAACTAAGTGGATTCATCCACTTGGGTATGAGGTAGAGGAATAAGTTCTTGAAGCTATCCATAGGTGATTCTGTCAGCCCCCAAAGATCCTAATGAACCTAGGTGGGGAACCTATGAGGAAAAGACTAGAGAAGTTGATGCAAAACTTAACAGTGCAGCAACTAAAAGAAAGGTTGCAAAGGTCACTTTTCAGATCTTAAGAATACATGGTCACTTTTCAGATCTTAAGAATTGAAAGGCACAGCAACAAAAGAAGAGCAAGAAGATCCTAAGTTGAAGAAGATGAAAACTGAATCAGATGATAGTCAGAAGGGTAAAGAAGATAATAGTACTTCTACGCCCAAAGAAACCAGTGATTCCAATGCTCCTCTAGAGTATAATCCTATAATCAAAAGGAAGAAAACAACCAGCACTAGTCATCCATCCTCATGAGCATTAAGGAGAAATAAAAACATTCAAGAACCTCCTAAGGTAGGATTTAGACCAAGCCTTAAAGTATTGAGCACTAGAATTGTTGATGAGGGAAGAATTGATCAAGTAGGGAAGTTTTATGAAAATTACAGTGAGATTGACAAATCGGAGATACATGAGATGATTATCAAACATATGATAAAGTTCAAGAAGGCAGTTCTTGAATTGAAAATAGAAATTCTAGATAAGGTATGGGAAATAATGGACACCTTAAAAAGACAATCCACTGAAGAAGATCTGAGAATAAGGGAACAAATTCTTGATTCCACTCTTCTAGTATGTTCTATTAAAGAAAGGTCATTGTTACTAAATCTAGTGAAGCCACACTTAAGGACAAAGATGAGAACTCTACACATTATGAACAAAGACTATGAGCTGATATCGAAGGAAATAGAGAAGGCAATTGAAAATGTGTTATTAGAACAACACATAAAAAAACCTACTGCGCCCATCACTCATGCACCTAGTAAGAAAGAAAAAGAACTAGAGACCTTCAATGTACTAGTGACAGGTCCTCAGGACTCAACACCCATAGCAGAAACTCAAACAAAGGCAAAAAAGTCTATGCCCATCTCAAAATCACATGAAGGTAGCACTATTATCATAGAAAATGTGGAGATAGCCATGGTGTCTACTGATAAGGATTTGGACAAGTTTGAGGAAGAATTTGTTAGTACTGAAGAAGCTAAAATCTTATGCAGCAATACACCTCCCACTCAAAAAGAAGTACTCATAGAGGATGTATCAGATAAGAAAGAAGAAGAAGACGTAGAAAAGAAAGAAGAAGATACTTCTGTTGATCTTGCAAAGGTAAAAATAGAAGTGATGGACAACACTCCCATCACTCCCTCCTCAGCATTGTTGTCAAGTTTGACACCTGACACAAGCAGTTTGGACTCCTAGAAAGAACAAGACTTGATTAAGTTCAGCATCCTGGCTATGGAGAAGGCAAAGGAGAAGCAAGTCATGAGAAATCCTCTCCTTGTGGAATCAGTGAATATTTTGAACAGTTTTCTGCTAGAGGATAAGAAAGTGCTAAAAGTACATTCGGTTGATGATGTGAGTTCAGTCCTCTCATAGTTTAAAAGCAATTTTCCTAGCCTAAAAGAATCTGCATCCATACTAGCAGAAGAGAAGTACTTAAAGAGGAGACTGAATGAGTTGATGAGAAACTTTGCACTAGACTTGAATTCTCTTAAGTCTGGTCAAGCTTCCTTGAAAGAATTTTTTGATGAAGGAAGAAGGATTTGTTGGGTATATTTTAGGTTTTCTAAGGTCTTTGCTTTTGGTCTTGTTTCAATGTCCTGGCTTATCAAAATGTTTGGTTTAGGGTTTAGAATTCCTTAAAATTTGTTATACTTGTGTTGTAAAACCCTTGCCTTAGACATTTTTTCTTTGAAATGGTTATTTCTTTGGTTAATGTGAGTGTGCCCTAGTTTCTTCTATTTGCTCATTACTTTTCAGGTCACTTAAGCCTTCCAAATCTGCACATGGTCATTTTTCCTAGCCTTCACTGAATCATGCAATGTTTTTCCCTATTTGTAAGTCTTTCAAGGAATTGGTGACCATAGTCAATCTATTGTTCAGTCTCCTTTAGTCGATGAATCTCCCAGTCTTTATCATGGTTAATTTTAACATCCAATGACTAGTGACTATGTGGTCTCCTATTCATTTGATTCTTGGTGGTTTCTTTGAAACATTCAGCGACTTGGCATGGTGGTTATCTTTTGTTCTCCAAAGTAAACGACTAAGTTTAAATTTTTCTAGTGATCCAAGGAATGTTGTTGATCATCTTTGCAATCAACGGTCATGTTTTAATCTAAGGAGGAATAGGTCCTACAACTAAGTCATTTGGCAATCCAGTGATTGAGTCTTTTCCTTGTTTCCTCTAACTTTGGTGGTTCTGACAAAGTAATTTGGCAGAGGCTCTATTTTTCCTTTGTCACTTGATCTCAAGAAAAGATGGAAATGCTCTAAGTTATTTGGAAATTGAGCAAATGGAGTGTTCGCAGGATCTTAGAATTAGTTGGTGATGTTCTAAATCTTTCAACAACTTGGAAAACAAAGCATAGTTGGGATGTGTTTTCTTCAGTCCCGCATTCTCAGAATAAAAGGGTTAAGTTTGATGACCTTGGGAGATTAAGAGAATCCTTTTGTCACTGATTCTCATAATTAAAAGGTGAAGGTTTATTGGATCTAGTGAATTAGCGATAGCCGCTAATTGCTCCTAGGATCTATGACCAGTGCTTAATCTTGAGATATAACCTAACGTATGAAAAGCATTCAGGGAATTAGAGATATAGGCTATTCGCTCAATCTCAAAGCCTGACCAGAGTTAAGCATTTATTTTTGAGAATGCGAGATAGCCTTGTTTGATGAATCATGAGATATGACTATGGTCAAAGTGCTATGTTTCATGGGTTTACGAATCCTTTGGTCACTGATTCTCCAGATAACTGTTGAGTTAAGGAAAAGGCTTTGAGAATTGGTGAAGTCTTTGGTCGCTTATTCTCTGAGTTTAACCATGATTGAATCAAGTATTCCAAGAATGTGAGATTGCCTTCAGTCACTGAATCTCTGATTGAGGTGGGGTCATGGTAAGCTTTGAAAGGTAGTCTAAAGATCGTTGATCATCGTTGGGATCAACGGTGATCACTAGATCTCCAAATTTAACCTCGGGTCGGCATTTCTTTTGGAGATCATGAGTTTCCTTTGTTCGCTGGATCTTTGAACTATGTTTGGTTATTTTTTCATGCCATCAGTATTATGAGCCATTGCAACATGGAAAAGGGTACATTGCCAAGCTGGAAAAAGAAGAAGAAGTTAGCTATCCAGGTGCTAGAGGCAGAGGAAGAAGAATAAAGTACACATGGCACCTGATCCAGAATTCCAGGGAGACCATGTACCAAATAGAGGATGATATAAGTTAGCCTATAATGGAGGTCATCATTCATGTAACAAATCAAGTAACTACTCTAAAACATCTTTAGACAAAGGTGCCACTTGTAAAGATGCTAGTAGTTGTGAACTACTTTCTATTGTTGTAATCACTATCTTTTGGTTTGTACCTTTTGTCTTTAGTGCAAGTTGTTTTCCTAGCCATTTGAAGCTTGTTGCATCCTTTTGAGCATTCCAAGATGGCTAGCGGTATATATAGCAAGTTTTTCTCTTTTTGGTGGTGGTGAAAGTTTTTGTAAAGAAAGATTGAATATAGAATCTGACTTCTTTGAAGTTTTTGTTAAAATTGTAATGGATATAGTTGAAGATTAATACAAATATACTAGAATTTCATTTCTATCTCTGGTTGTTTTTATGTTTCGATACTTTGATTTTCTTATGCATTAATTAGTAAGGCTATTTAATGTGTTATTCACAAGGTGAATATAGGGGTTGAGCTCAAGTTTCTCTCAAGGAGAGAGTAAACCTTCAGGGAGGTCTCTGGGATTTGAATATCTATAGATGATATTGATGGCAGGGTTCGAAATTGGGAGAGTGAATTGTGAGGAAATTTATTTAAATTTTAGTATCTTTGTGCTAATAGGATTCTGTAGATATTAAATTTTGACTCTAGCCCAATGAATAAGGCACTACTTTAGCTCGATTTATATCTATTCACCATCATTTTATTAAAAAACTATCTCCATTTACTTTTATTTGTATGCTTATGAGTTGCATTGGCTATGTCAAGTACATAGATCAATTTTATTATGCTTTGTAGAAGTAGTTGAAAGGTAAACCCACCTCAGTTTTACACTCAAAGTGAAGAAGGCTCAAAGCCTTAGTACCTTAGCATTTAAATTGTGCTGGATGCAGCTATTGGGAATGCATGAGTCATATGTTCAGTAAGTTTTCTAAATATTTCAACCATCTGCAAGTTTAAGTGCTAACAAAAATGGTGACTCTGTTGGGGACTCAAACGTGAATATATAGTAGATTTGAGCTATACTATCTACTGTATTTGTTGTAGACCAGCTTTTTATTTTTGATTCCCACTTGTTTGTGGGTGGCGACTCTAAAATTTCATCTTACCAGTTGCTGGTATTTGTAAGTTTTTCTATATCTTGTTGTGACACACCATGAGTAGGAAAAGATATACTAGGTCATATTACAGAGATCATCCAGAGAGTAATATGGATGAACTACAAATTCCTAGTAGGAGACAATGATCTAGAAGAGGTATTTTCAAACCTAGTTCTCCTAGACCCGTTAGGGATAGGATCCCTACACCCATTCCTCATGAAGCTTCCTCCTCTTTTGATGGACTAGAGGTTAATAGGAAGAGTCGACCTAGCACAATTAATCCCATTCAAGAAGATGAACTCACTGATGTGGCTTTCTTTCCTGCAAAAGAAACTTTAGAACAATTAGGGGAAACATCTGCTGCAGAAACTACTTCCTATGATTCTGACAAGTTAAGAGAGGAAGTAGAAGCCTTGAAGAGGAAAGAAAAATAACAATTATTAGAAATTACTAAAAGAATGAAGGTACAGAAACAAAAAAATCTATGATTTGTTGATGGAAAGACAAGATCTCATATGAAAAACAAAAAATAATGAGATCCAGGCTAAAAGCTTGAATGAAAATGTGCATGGTTTAAACAAAGAATTGTTTGGAGATATAGGAACTCTAAGGAACCAAGAAAATGATAATAAACCCAACCCACAAAGGGATGAGTTTGCAGAGGAAGGCCCTGTCATTAGGCAATTACAGCCCTCAGAGATTAAAAGGAATGAGGACCTTAAATATGCCCCTAAAAATGTTTCTGATAAAGGAAAGTAGAAAGTGGTTGGCATAAGCATTAATGAGCCTAATAAAAATGTTGTTCCTTATAACATTGTCTCCCAAGAAAGCTTAGAATTGGGGAAGGCAAGAAAGGCCAAGGAAGATTTGGCCCTCCAACTTGAGAAGTTGGAATTAGAGGCTGCTACCGACGAAATGAGAAGAAAGATTGCCTTCCTACATGCAAATATGAATATGTCTGCTAGTAGTTCTTTCCCTATGAATCTAGGAACAATGCCCTCTGGTCAACCTTGTAATACGGTCCTTAAATCCCAAGCAAAATGTACTTGGATATGTTCCAAACACCAATGCTACAGTCCCTATGATTCGTAGCCAAAATGCCACTATACCTAGTCAAAATATTGGAGTAATAGCCCAGATCAAACAAAATTTCCAAAGGAGATCCATTCACCTAGATAGGTATAAGCCCTTATTATTTGATGGCATTCTTGGTCAACCTAATGTTGTCCCTAATGAGATCAAGGAGAAAATCTCATTATTCACTGGTAACAATGTGATCACCTGTGAAGAGCATCTAAAATTCTTCACTAGTAAACTCAATGACTATGAAATTGAGCATGAAGATGTGGTAATGAAGCTCTTTGTTCATTCATTGGTTGAAGATGCCTGGGATTGGTATAGGGGTTTTCCTGAGAATAGTATTGCATCATGGGATGAGTTTGTCATATTTTTAAGGAACAATATGCAGAACATGTGAATTCAAGTTACATGCTCAATGAATTTAACAATATCAAAAAGCATTACAATGAGAGAATGTCAAATTTTAATAGTAGATTTCAAAAGGCTATGTAAAAATTGTTCCAAGTATTGAAGTTGGATGTTGCAGTTTGCCTGATCACTTATTTTAACTCTATGGATGGTAAAATGTCTTATATTTTGAGGGATAAGAATCCTCATACCCTGAGGGATGCCTTTAAATTAGCCATAAATATTTAAAGTAACTGAAAGGTATTTGGTTAGTTGTATAAGAGGGATGAGGGTAGATTATGGAAAGAAACTAGGCCACAACCTGCAATTCCATCCAAAGATGATGATAAAATGGACAAAGGACCTAATATTACTAAAGACTTCCCAACAAAGTTTGAAAAGGGTGGTAGAAATTTTCAAGATACAAGACCAGCTTATTAAAGGTAGGAGAGACTCCCTAATTTATGAGATATTCCCTACAAGATGAATTGGAAAGATGGGAGGCCTATCCCTAATAACAATGAACCCCAAAAGGGAAGAGATACACCAGACTCTTTGAAGAAAAGCACAACACACAATGTGGAAAATACCCCTTTGTGTGTGGCTTGTAACATGCCTCATTCACCTTTCCAATGTGTTGTGGCTCAGGCCTTGGGAGAAGATGCTAATGACTCATGTGTAGGAGATTATGAAGAGTTTGAAAAGCCTATTGTTAACATGTTTACTACTAAAATAATTGGGGATCTTTTGTCTTCAAAAGATGAAGAGATCTACTCTGATGTTGATCATAAAAGCAATTTTCTCTCTGATTATGAACAACAAGTATTTACTCACTCTGATCATGATGAGTCTGATAATGACACTTGTAAATCTCATATGGTAGGATCATGATCAGATGAAAAACAATGGACAAAACCTAGTGATGAGGAAATTAGAACTTTAACTGTGGTTTCTATAACTCAAGCCAAGTCCTCATACAATTTGAGGAATAGAAGGGTGGATACTGATCAAGGAGTCCCGAGATTAGTATTTGTTAAGGATAGCCCTCAGAGTAAGGATTCCCCAAAGCCCAATGTTGTAAACAATAAGAAGGAAGGGCTTGTAACTGAAAAGAAAAGGAATGAGGAAATTATTGTTGACAAGGTTAAAAGGAAAGTTGGTAGGCCAAAAGATTATCCTAATATTTCTGCCAATCCCCCTACCTTTGATATGAGACATGCCCTGTCCAAAATGAAGGTTTCCATCCCTTTACTTGAAATGCTAAAAATTGAGGAGCATAAGACAACAGCCCTGGCTCTCATAAGTGAACAAGGGGTAGCTCTTGTTATGCAAGAGAAGGAAAATGTAGTAGAAGGGAATATTTTAGTTGATGACATTTCAAATGTATGTGTTGGAAGCATTGTGACACAAGAGCCTTCTTCTATCGACCCTTTCTATGTCACACTAATAGTGAATAATTTTCTGCTAAAAAATTGTATGATTGATTCTGGTGCTGCTACAACTATAATTCCTTGTCATGTAATGAAAGAGCTAGGATTGCAAGTTGATACATCTAATAGTAGATGTTATGCTATGGATAATAGGGCAATGCCTATTGTAAGAAATCTAGTTTTAATTGAAGTAAATATTGCTACATTTCCAGAGGCTACATACAAAATGGATGTGGTTGTTGATATAAAGCCTCATTATGTCATGCTACCATCAAGACAATGGGCTGCAACAGTCGATGGAAAGTTGCAACTGGATCTGTCATATGCTACTATCACAGTCAATGGGACTGAGGTAAAGTTGTATAGGGAACCTTGTTCTTGAGTCATGATTGAAAAAGTTGCACTAGAGGACTTGAATTGCTTTGTGGATATTGACATGAATAATTTCATGATTGAAGAGATAGTGCCTCAGATGAAGAACATAGACCCAATAGTAGATGAGTTAATATTGCAGCAGAATGGACTTTGGAAAATGTTCTTTGATGGTGGATGCTCCAAGGAAGGATCAGGAGCTAGTGTTGTTTTCATTTCTCCATCAGGTATTACATTTAATTATTCTTTCTTGTTGACCTTTGAATGCACTAATAATACCACTGAATATGAGGCTCTAATATTGGGATTATATGTTTCCATAAAGCATGGTATCAAATGTTTGAAGGTCCATGGTGATTCCCAATTAATTATAGCTCATGTAAGATCTAAATATGCTGCCAAGGATGAGAGATTGAATTTGTACAAAAATGTTGTCTGGGATAGACTAGAATCTTTTGAGGCTTTCAATCTCATTTGGGTAGAAAGGTCCAACAATATCATGAAAAATTTTCTTGCTAGTGTTGCTCATAAAAATAATGATATTACTCTCACTAGTGTGTCCATCTTAGAAATCAAAAGTAGGCCTACAGTGCCTGACAATGTGTATAATTGGCAATTTTTTGAGGATGATTTTGATATCCTTAGGTTTCTTTAGGGTCTAGATCAGTATGATGGGCAACAAATAGATTTTAGTGAAGCATAGCAGTATGTTGGGGGAAAATAGTGTATCATGGGAAATGAGATAGTACAATTACCTTCAAATCATATACCAAAGGGGTTAGTGGAGTTAGAAGGAATGTTCAAGATAAATGACGGATACTTGTCTCAAAAGTATAACACAAAAATGGAAGACTTAGAGGAAATAAACCTAGGATCTAAAACTTCCCCTCAGATGGTGTACATTGGGAAAAGATTGAGTAGAGAAGTAAGAAGAAATTTGATAAGACTGTTGAAGAGATACAAGCATGTATTTGCTTGGTCCTATGATGATCTTAAGGCATATAGAGCTGATCTATTTCAACTTGAGATCCCTATAAAGGAAGAAACCAAGCCATTTAGATAGAAACAAAGACCTATCAATCCTTTATTAGCAACAAAGATGCAAGTTGAATTGACCAAATTGAGAGATGCTGGTATCATTGAGCCTATTAGGCACTCTTCTTGGGTCTCTAACCTTGTACCAGTAAGAAAAAGGAATGGTGACATTAGACTCTATGTTGACTTCAGGAATTTAAATGTTGCATCACTTAAGGACAATTATGGATTGCCTAACATGGAGACTATGTTGCGTAGAGTAACTAGCTATGAATTATTGTCTATGATGGATGGGTTTTTAGGATACAACCAAGTTCTGGTCAAAGAGTCTGAACAATTCAAAATAGCATTCACCACCCCTTGGGGAACTTATGTTTATGTCTACGTGCCTTTTGGCTTGAAGAATGTTGGAGCAACCTTTCAAAGAGCAATGGATGTTGCATTTAAAGAATTGATCAATGTCTTGATGGTTGTATATCAAGATGATCTGACTACCTACTCTAAGAAAGTTGAAGATCATTGTCAAGGCTCTGGAATTTGGCATCTCACTAAATCCCAAAAAATGCCAATTTGCTGTAATAGAGGGAAAATTATTGGGTCACATAGTGTCAAAGGAAGGACTAAGAATTGATCTGGAAAGAGTGGAAGCAATCAAAAAGGTCCTCCCTCCCAAAAATATCAAAGGTGTGTAGTCTTTTCTAGGATAGATTAATTTTGTTAGGAGGTTTATTACTAATTTTGCAGAACTTGTCAAACCTATTGTGAAGCTTTTGAAGAAAGATGTTAAGTTTGACTGGAACTGTGAGACTCAACAAGCTTTTGAAAAGATTAAATAAGAAATCCAAGAGGCTCCTATTTTGATATCCACTAACTATTAAAATCCTTTCTCCCTATTTTCTTTTGCATCCATTCATAAAATTGCAGCCATTTTGTTACAGAAAGATGAAGAGGGCTTTAAGCATCCTATTGCCTTTTTTAGTAAGTCATTGCAATGTTTTGAGCTTAATTATGAACTGATGGAGAAGTAGGCATATGCACTGGTTAAGGTGGTTAAAGCTTTCAAACCTTATTTGGTATGTGCTAACGTAAATGCTTATGTACCCCATGTAGCAGTAAAAGATATTTTGAGTCAAAGTGAAGTTACTGGAAAAAGATGTAAATGGATCAATAGGATTCAAGAATTTGATATTGAACTCCACATAACCAATCTTGTGAGAGGTCTGGGACTTGCAAAGCTTATGACAAAGGAGAACTCTTATACAAGTAAATAATGTAGCCATTGGTGGAGATGTGACGCACATTGAAATGCAACCATGGTACACTAACATTGTTCATTTTCTCAAGTATGCTGCTTGTCCACAAGATCTGAATGACAACCAAAGGAGGAGTTTGAGGTTACAGGCTCAAAGGTATGTTTTAATATAGGGTGATCTATTTTGGAAAGATAGTGATGGAATGTTTCTTTTATGTTTAGATAAGTATTGTAATCACCTAAAAATGGTCACCTAGACTATTAGCCCCTTTTGCTAAAATTATCAATTGCTTATTCTTGATCAAATAGTTCTATCATTTATTTGATTATTTTCTATGGGCTAACCATTTTTCTTTATTTATTCAAAAGGAATTTCCTCCCCTTTTATTAAATAAAAGGCCCCCACTTTTCCTCTTATCCTAAGTTGCACAAATAAAGCATTATTCCTATTTTAAAAAAAGGGAAAAAAGCACTTTTTGTCTCATATGGACACAAAATTCAACTCTTATTTTCTCATTGGAAGATACTTGTGCACATGGATTTCTCCCCTTTGATGCTCCGCCATTGATTAAATATTTTTCCTCTTAATCTCCATGGTCCATTCTTTCTCATTTCTTATAAAAGGAGAGCTCTCTTCTCATTCTTGGATCCATCTTTTGAATACTAATGTTATGCTACAAATTTTCTAGGTGACTTTGGAGCTTTGGAGATTTGAAGCATTCTTAGCTTTTGCATTCACATTCTATCTTAGTTCCATTCTTGTATTTTAGTTTCATTATCATGGCATGCATAGCTTAGTTTCCTTTATGCTTTAGATTTATTCACATAGTCTAATTAGGAGGGTTTTTGTAATACTTTCATCTTTCCTTTCCATAGTTTAACTTGCATATTCATCTTAACATAGCTTACATCTTCATTTCTAGCATTTCATTTCATTCACATTTTGATTCTTGAGGATATTGGCATTCTTACCCTTGTCTCCATTGAATCTCCCATTGCATGGTTTACTAGAAAGGTCATAGGCTTAAATAGCTCTAGCTGAGAGCACACTTAATTTCCTTGCACTCCATGCCTAGGGAGCTCTAGGTCGATTTTCAAGGATTCCCATTCATGGATTCCCTTGGAAGTAAAGACTTAGAGAAGTACACTATTTAGTGTGTACATTTTTGGCAACCACCATGGGGATCGAACCCACAACCATAAGGTAGAAAGGCAAGTTTGAGCCAAATTGGTTAGGGCCTTACATCATCACAATAGTATTTGGGTCCGGAGCCTATCAACTATCTACACCTGAGGGAGAAGAGCTTACTGAGCCTATCAATGTTCTACATCTGAAAAAGTTCTATGCCTAAGGTTCTTGAGCTCTTTTGTACATATTCTTTATTGATCCTGAAAAAATCTCAAAAAAATTCATATATGATGCTGAAAAAATCCTAAAAAGCATAAAAAGTACTAAAAAAATGAGCATCCTAGTGAAAACCTAGCAATAGGTGCTTTGATGTCTCATCAAAAAAATCAAACAAGGCAAAAAATGCAAAAAAAAATAGAAAAGTGCCTTGGTGAAAACTTGGAAACAGGCACCTCGGTAGCAAAAATAGAAAAAAATTGAAAAAAGTCCTGAAAAAATCTATCAAGTGGTGAAAACCTGGAAACAAGCGCTACTTGAGACCCTTGCACCTATGTCTATCAGTCTTGCATGGCACTCTTTCACTCCACTTCTCACTTTGCCTCTCCTAGCCTGGAATTGACTCTTACCTTAGTCTAGGGGGCATTTGTTGTTTTAGCTCATCTTGGGTCTCTTTATATGTCAGGGTTCCTTAGACCACTTAGTTCCAATGGTGTTTTTTAACACCACCCCAACTATGTTTTTCAACACTTCCCTAGCATTGAGTGTTTTTCAACACTTATCAGATGTTTACCTGCAGTCCAGAATGATGTGATATTTCCACCAGTAGAGGTGATACTCAAAGATTGACTCTATGACCTACACACACACACTTAAATCACTTGACTTGCTGAGACTTGTTGGACTTTCTTTCTTTGTGTGCTGTCTATGATGATTTCTTTGCTGAGTGTTCTCTCCCTAATAGTTTTCAATGATGCATAGCTAGAAGACTGGGGGCATGAGGACATGTTTTATTTCTTTCTCTACTTGTGGATATATTTTTTTGGTCTTAATTGTCATTAGCATTTATGCTAGTTCTACTTGACAATATGACTTACAAGGTATTGTCCTTGACTGTGTTCACAAGTGCATACTTATAGTCATCTTGACTTTCTTATGTCTTGGTGCGAGCATAATCTTGCTATATTAAACTTAGGGAATCTCGCTGCACTAGTCATCTTGACCTACATGTCTTTGGTGCCTAGGTGGGATTCCCACATTTCATCAGATATAGATCATATTCATATACCCATAGTTATACTAGTGTGTATTGTATGATCTTGCGACACTACCAATAATGCTCGATGATGAATATTAGAGTCTAAAAGATTTTTGACCTTGCAAGTAAACCATTTTTCATAGTAGCTTGCATTCTTAGGTTCATGTTAGTTTAGTTTTGCATCTTGCATATGGAGAGAGCTCTCCTTCATCTTTCATGGACTTGTCGGTCAACTGCACTCTCCTTTTCTTTTCTCAATCATGTCTTTCACTCCTTGTCTTTCACATCACATTCTGTTCCTATCATCACAAGGGGTTAATCTTATCATCATATCTATATCCTAAAAGAGATCATTTTTAGAAACATGAGTCTATATCATCCACATGATAATTAAACATACATATATGAGAGAGAATATACATGAGCATTTATAACATACATTTTGAGCAAAATGACAAGATAATATAAAAATGGATACATCCATCACAAGTGAGATAAATACACAAATACATCAAAAATCCAGTAATCTCATATATATAACAATGTCATGATACACAATACAATATGAGATCCCAAAAATCAAGATCAAAGTCTCATGGTATGTAAACATCTAAAAATCCTAATACTAGCTCTCGTTGCCACCATCATGTGGACCTAGTGGTGGAGGAGGTGGTGCTACATCTAGTACCATATCTAATTTCCTAGCTATCACTGAGTAGGGAGGTTCTCTCTGACTTGCTGGTATAGCCTGAATATAGAGACCATGATAATATGCAGCTTGCACTACCTCTCTCCAGCTCTCTACAGTGGCAACCTATATGGCTCTATCCCTCCTCTCTATCTCTACCCTTAGGTCCTTCAGCTGCTACTCTTGCATGGCTATGATGATGTGTAACTGCTGCATCTCCATCTCCAGAGCCTGGATCCTGGCTCTCAAGTCCTCTCCCCTACAGGCTAATCCTGCCTAGCACCTAACCCTCGGCAAGATGGCCTCACTGTGTCATCTCCCTCATCTCCAGAACCCTATCCCCGTGGCCATTTTTGGCCACCTAATTGAGAGCTTTTTCCTCTCTCTCTCCTCTCACTCTCCCTCCTCCTCCATCTCCTCCATCCCTATCATCACCATCACCTCCCTGAGCTACTGGCTATGCATCAGGTACTGTGAACCTAGGAAATGGAGCTCATTGTTGCTCTACTCTATAAGCTACATCATCCTGTGCATCTTCCATCTTTGGGAGATAGTCCCATGGCTCTCTCTATATGGATGTTGTATCCTATACTACCTGCTGGTAATCCAGCATCGGCAACCAGCCCTGACCCTCCTCATCCCTAGCCTGGGCATATGTAGTAGTCTCTATAGACACTCTTTGCTACTGCCTGAACTATCTCCATACCCGAGTGATAACAACCATTCCACAATATCTAGGTGTCGGCCTACCAGTGGCCGGCTACATAAAATATAGCTCAGCTCATCCTCCACATCACCCCATACCTCCACAGCCCTATATGGCCTCCACTGGAAGGAACTCAGCTCATCTAGTACCCTCCTATAGTATATCACATCCCCGTTGTGAGGCTATGAGAAGAATCCTGCATATCTATAGATAAAGGGATGTCTCCTCTCCCTCATCTGTACACGTGGATGCACCACAATGATGTGCTCCCATGACCACACCTATGCTAGAATAGCACCACACACCCATGTCCTACTCTCACAGTACATGATCTCATGGAGCTCATGGTACATATCGGCCAATATGGTCGGGCCCCATGACATCTATCGTGGATGTGCTACCAGATCTACTAACAATCTACCCCATCCTAGTGAAACACCCTTCTGACTCTTGTCAGTGATAAGGGTTTGTGCAATAATGGAAGCAACAATACACGACACTGGGAAGTCCCTACCAAAATCATCCATCAATCGATCCTAGGTGATGTGTCTATCTATAATTGTAACATCCTGGAACATGCCCTGGATGGCCTACCGCCCCTTGGTAGTATCCTGATTGTAGTATACCTGTGCCAACAAACAATCATGTTAGTTTCTATTATATGGAAACTTTACATCTATGACTATCTATAAACATGATTATACTTACAGGATCGCCATGGCTAGGCACTCAGAGAACCTGATAGATGTCCTCCAAAGTGATCAATGCCTCTCCAGTAGGAAAATGGAAGGTGTTGTGCTCGCTATGCCATCTCTCGGCTAACATAATCAACAACCCATGATCAGCTCTAATATGGAGCAACTTCAGCAAGTAGCCAAAGCCCATCACCCTCAAGTCTACCCACCCTGCATCATCCAGATCTCAAACATACCATAGCTCAGTAACCTTCAACGCTCTGATCAATAGTGCTAGAAAGAACTCCTACAAACCATCAATCCAAAACCAAATGTCAGAACATATCATGATGGATGTATAAAATTAGTACAACTCATCTTAAAAAGCAAACATTTTCTACAACATATCTTGAAGTGCAATACTTCGCATAGCATCTCATGACATTTCGTCTGGTATTGTGCAATACTAGACTTAATGCCAATGTGATACTATGTGGACATACAAAGTATCGCATGACATTTTCCCTCAAAGGGTGGGATACTTGCAAAAGATCGTATGATCTTTCACCCAAGTTAAAAATTTGAAATTTTAAAACTCATTAAAAACATGTTTCAAAAGGCATTAAATGCTCATAATGACTCAAAGAGGGCAATTTTTTTTGAAAACATACTGAGGCACCATACTATGGAGGCCGGTTGTGCAACCGAGCACACTCAAATCGATGCTTATGAACTGGGACTACTGCTTGCTGGGCCATTTTCTCTCTCTAAGCTCTTAAGATTCTCAAATCACTAAAAGACAAATGATTTTGAAAATGACCTTTTTTACCTCTTTTTATAGCATTTTGAATTTTTGACCAATTTTCAAAACACCTGGGAATTGTATGAAAATTGCACCCCTAGCTAATTTCGACATCCTGGATCCATTTTCAGGATTGAAATTGAAATCCGAGTTCATCTTGATAGTCAAATTTTCATTTCAATTTTTTTCCCTTCTTCTGGGCAGTTGGCTGACCTTTTGAGGCTTGATCCTTTGATCTTTGCTACGGCATTCTTTCCTTCTTCATTCCCATCTCTCTCACCCTTCTATTCTTTCATTCACATTTCATTTCATCTCTCTGAGGTCTTCATTGGGGCATATCTTCTTGATGGTTATCCTATCATCTTTCATCTTTGATTATGATTTCTAATGATTTGATCATGTTGCTTTTGCCTTCCCTCTACCTAATTTTGATTTCGATCCCAAGGGGGAAGAAACATCATATCCTATCAACTATTATCCAGAGCATATGCTTGACCATTCCATTTTCTCTAATCGATCTATCTTTGCACTCAACATGTTAGTTCTCATCTCGAGTTCTGATACTGTCCATCTCTTTCCTAAGTGTTCAATACTATTGCTACCAGGCTGACCATGCAGGATTTGCTATCTCTCCGCACTTCATTCTTTGGGGTCAAATTTCTATCTATTCACCTTCTTGGCTAATCTATTCTTTGATGTAATGTGTTCCTAAATTGATCACACATTAGTCAAAGAAGGGCAAATGTAATCACCTAAAAAGGTCACCTAGACTATTAGCCCCTTTTGCTAAAATTATCAATTGCTTATTCTTGATCAAATCCTAGTTCTATCATTTATTCGATTATTTTCTATGGGCTAACCATTTTTCTTTATTTATTCAAAAGGAATTTCCTCTCCTTTTATTAAATAAAAGCCCCCCACTTTTCCTCTTATCCTAAGTTGCACAAATAAAGCATTATTCCTATTTTACAAAAAGGGAAAAAAACAATTTTTGTCTCATATGGACACAAAAGTCAACTCTTATTTTCTCATTGGAAGATACTTGTGCACATGGATTGCTCCTCTTTGATGCTCCACCATTGATTAAATATTTTCCCTCTTAATCTCCATGGTCCATTCTTTCTCATTTATTATAAACGGAGAGCTCTCTTCTCATTCTTGGATCCATCTTTTGAATACTAATGTTATGCTGTAGGTTTTCTAGGTGACTTTGGAGCTTTGGAGATTTGAAGCATTCTTAGCTTTTGCATTCACATTCTATCTTAGTTCCATTCTTGCATTTTAGTTTCATTATCATGGCATGTATAGCTTAGTTTCCTTTATGCTTTAGATTGATTCACATAGTCTAATTAGGAGGGTTTTTGTAATACTTGCATCTTTCCTTTCCATAGTTTAACTTGCATATTCATCTTAACATAGCTTGCATCTTCATTTCTAGCATTTCATTTCATTCACATTTTGATTCTTGAGGATATTGGCATTCTTACCCTTGTCTCCATTGAATCTCCCATTGCATGGTTTACTAGCAAGGTCATAGGCTTAAATAGCTCTAGTTGAGAGCACACTTAATTTCCTTGCACTCCATGCCTAGGGAGCTCTAGGTTGATTTTCAAAGATTCTCATTCATAGATTCACTTGGAAGTAAAGACTTAGAGAAGTACACTATTTAGTGTGTACAAGTATCAATCTGAAAAGGTTTTAAAAGAGATGCACTCCAAGATGTGTGGAGGGCATCATTCAGCTAGGTCTACAGCTCACAAAATTCTAATAGCTAGATATTACTGGCCAGTCTTATTTAAGGATACCCACTCATATGTCAGAAAATGTGAATCGTGCTAGAGGTTTTCAAAGAAACTAAAATTTTTAGGTGCCTTGTTATTAAACCTTATGGTTGCAGAGGCCCCTTTTTCTATGTGGTCCATGGACTTTATTGGGGAGTTCTTAGAGAAATCCAGTGGAGGACATAGTCACATTTTGGTGGCTATTGATTATTTTACTAAGTGGATAGAGGCTATCCCAACTAAAATGGAAACTAGTACAGTACTTATTGAATTCTTGATGAATAATATAGTTACTAGGTTTGGGGTTCCCATGAAACTAGTAATGGATAATGCTATGAGTTTTAGGTCCCAAGAATTTACTAATTTTTGTACTAAGAAGTTATGTCATATTCATCCCCATACCATCCACAAGCTAGTGGACATGCAGAATCCAATAACAAGAGTATTGTGCAAATTCTAAAAAAGACCTTGGAAAAGAATAAAAGGATGTGGCAAGTGAAATTGAAATTGTCCCTATGGGCTGACAAAATTAATGAAAAGAAAGCAATAGGCAAGTCTCCTTTTGAAATGGTGCATGGTGTAAAGTCTAGGCTCCCCGTGAATAATTTTTTGCCTATTTACCAATTCATAAGAGAAGAAGACATGGAAGTTAGTGATCCATTGTAGGATAGGATGATTCAACTAGTGGATTTGGATGAGATCAGAAGAGAGGGACAAAAGGAGAATGTAAAACTACAGCAGGAAATGAAATATCTCTTTGACAAAAGAGCTACTACTAGAAAGTTCCATCCAAATGATATCATTTTGCAGTGGAATGCCACGGCTGAGGACAAAGGAAAGCATAAGAAGTTTGAATCCTTGTGGTTAAGACCTTTCATTATTCATCAAATTCATGGAAAGGATTCATACTTCCTGAGAAATTTGGATGGTGAGGAACATGAATTGCCAGTGCATGGACAATTCCTGAAATATTTCTTCAATTGATTTTATCTTTCCATGCATAGTAGTTCTATATATATGTATAGGCATGTTTGTTTTCCTATTTTAGGTTAGGCTTTTGTGGTCTACCACCCAGAGATTCATGGTTTCTTGCTATGAAATTACATTCAAGCATCCTTGTATAGAGCCACTATTGGGTATATTTTAGGATTTTTGAGGTCTTTGCTTTTGGTCTTGTTTCAATGTCCTGGCTTATGAAAATGTCTAGTTTAGGGTTTAGAATTCCTTAAAATTTCTTATACTTGTGTTCTAAAACCCTTTCCTTAGACATTTTCGCTTTGAAATGGTTATTTCTTTGGTTAATGCTAGTGTTCCCTAGTTTCTTCTATTCCCTTGTTACTTTTTGGGTCACTTAAGCCTTCCAAATCTGCACATGTTCATTTTTCCTAGTCTTCGCTGAATCGCGCAATGTTTTTCCCTATTTGTAAGTCTTTTAGAAAATTGGAAACCATAGTGAATCCATTGTTCAATCTCCTTTAGTCACTAAATCTCCCAGTCTTTGTCACATTTAATTTTAACATCCACTGACTCAGCGACTGTGTGGTCTCCTACTCATTTGATTCTTGGCAATTTCTTTGAAACATTCAGCGACTTGGCATGGCATTTATCTCATGTTCTCCAAAGTAAACGACTAAGTTTAAAGTTTTATAGCGATCCAGTGAATGTCGTTGATCATCTTTGCAATCAAAAGTCATGTTTTAATCTCAAGAGGAATGGGTCCTACAACTAAGTCATTTGGTGATCCAGCAACTGAGTCTTTTGCTCGTTTCCTCTAAGTTTGGTGGTTCTGACAAAGTAATTTGGTAGAGGCTCTAGTTTTCCTTTGTCACTTGATCTCAAGAAAAGATGGCAATGCTCTAAGTTATTTGGTGATTGAGTGAATGAAGTGTTCATGGGATCTCAGAATTAGTTGGTGATGTTCTAAATCTTTCAGCAACTTGGCGAACAAAGCATAGTTGGGATGTGTTTTCTTCAGTCCCACATTCTCAGAATAAAAGGGTTAAGTTTGATGACCTTGAGAGATTAAGAGAATACTTTGGTCACTGATTCTAGTAATTAAAAGGTGAAGGTCTATTGGATCCATCAAATTAGCGACAGCTGCCGATTGCTCCTAAGATCTACAGTCAGCGCTTAATCTCCAGATATAACCTAAGGTATGAAAAGGATTCAGTGAATTGGAGATATAGGCTATTCGCTCAATCTCAAAGCCTGACCAGAGTTAAGCATTTCTTTTTGAGAATGCGAGATAGCCTTGTTCATTGAATCGCAAGATATGACTATGGTCAAAGTGTTGTGTTTCATGGGTTTACAAATCCTTTGTTCGTTGATTCTCTAGATAACTATTGAGTTAAGGAAAAGGCTTCAAGAATTGTCAAAGTCTTTGGTCACTTATTCTCTATGTTTAACCATGATTGAATCAATTATTCTAAGAATGTGAGATTGCCTTCAGTCACTGAATCTCTGATTAAGGTGAGGTCATGGTAAGCTTTGAAAGGTAGTCTAAGGACCGTTGATCATCACTAGGATCAACGATGATCGTTGGATCTCCAAATTTAACCTCAAGTCAACATTTCTTTTGGAGATCACAAGTTTCATTTGTTCACTGGATCTTCACACTGTGTTTGGTTAAGTTTTCATGCCATCAGTGTTATGAGCCATTGCAACATGGAAAAGGGTACTTTGCCAAGCTGGAAAAAGAAGAAGCCAGTTGTCCAAGAGCTAGAGGCAGAGGAAGAGGAATAAAGTACACATGGCACCTGATCCAAAATTCCAGGGAGAGCATGTACCAAACAAAGGATGATGTAAGTTATCTTGTAATGGCTATCATCATTCATGTAACAAATCAAGTAACTGCTCTGAAATATCTTCAAACAAAGGTGCCACTTGTAAAAATGCTAGTAGTTGTGAACTACTTTCTATTGTTGTAATCACTATCTTTTGGTTTGTACTTTTTGTCTTTAGTGAAAGTCATTTTCCTAGCCATCCAAAGCTTGTTGCATCCTTTCAAGGATTCCAAGATGGCCAGAGGTATATATAGTAAGTTTTTCTCTTTTTGGTGGTGCTGAAAGTTTTTTTAAAGAAAGTCTGAATATAGAATCTGGCTTCTTTGAAGTTTTTGTTAAAATTGTAATGGATACAGTTGAAGATTAATACAAATATACTAGAATTTCATTTCTATCTCTGGTTGTCTTTGTGTATGGATACTTTAAGTTTCTTATGCATTAATTAGTAAGGCTCTTTAATGTGTTATTCACAAGGTGAATATAGGGGTTGACCTCAAGTTTCTCTCAAGGAGAGAGTAAACCTTTAGGGAGGTCTCTGGGATTTGAATATCTATAGATGAATTTGATGGTAGGGTTTGGAATTGGGAGAGTGAATTGTTATGCAATTTATTTGAATTTCAATATCTTCGTTCTAATAGGATTCTGTAGATATTAAATTTTGACTCTAGCCCAATGAATAAGGCACTGGCTTAGTTTGATTTGCATCTGTTCACCATCATTTTATTAAAAAACCATCTCCATTTACTTTTATTTGTATGTTTATGAGTTGCATTGGCTATGTTAAGTACATAGATCAATTTTATTATGCTTTGTAGAAGTAATTGAAAGGTAAGCACACCTGAGTTTTACACTCAAAGTGAAGAAGGCTCAAAGCCTTAGTACCTTAGCATTTAAATTTTTCTTGATGTAGCTATTGGGAATGCATGAGTCATATGTTCAGTAAGTTTTATGAATATTTCAACTATCTACAGGTTTAAGTGCTAACAGGATTATTGCAACATGCATGGATCAAGACAAGCTAACCGATGATCATTTCAAGAAGATAAAAGAGGCACAAGAAATCATTGAGCAAGTAAAGAATTCAGTGTTAGACACATCCACTAATGTTAAAATGTGTAAAAATTTCTACCAAGGACAGATAGACAAGATTGAGAAGGAAGAAAAAGAGATAACAAGGATAAGGTCCAGATAGACTCAGTTGAGGAATGGTCTTGCGCCTTCTTTAGACATCCTCAATTAGAATATAAAGGAGATTGATGCCACCATGGTAACTTATGATCATGGTCCCATCAGTGACTTGAAGAAGATGGAGAAGCTTCAATATGCATTATGCACCCATCTCTAGATAGTTAACTCTTTGATAACCTTTTGGAAGAAGGAGATCTAGAACCTTAAGATTGCATATCCGGATGTTTTCCCTCAGTGAGCATGTGTAGATACATTTTTTTGATGCACCTTTTTCATTAATGTCAAAGGGGGAGTTGTGTAGAGAATATGGAGTATAATATAGGGAGATATAAGATTATGTATAAAAAAACATGTATAGAAGACAAAAAGTTTGTGTTAAGGGACAATTAGCAACTTGGCCATATTCCTTTGTTGCCATCAATGACAAAGGAGGAGATTTTTGGCAAGTTGTCTATACTAAAGTATATGACTTGATATAGTTTTTTCATTATGGAAAAAAATTCATATAGCAGTTTGGAGTCAGTGCACTTAGTGTAAAGATCAAAATTCAGTTAAGTGTTGAAGACTGGACAGTGTATAGAGTTCTTGCAGCTCAGAGCATCAGCGCATGTGTGTAAAGATGAATTATGGTATGCGCCCTATAATTTAAGCTTGTTAGACTATACTTATTCTTAGTCTATGAATGCATAAGTAGATATGCAAAGATGTGAAAGTTACAGTCAGTTGAAGTTGAACAGTCAGTGTGTGCCAGTAGAGAACAAAGCATGGAGCCAACAGTAGCATTTTGGTTTGCGATTATAATTTAATGTTGTAAAGGCCATGCGCCTATTGTATTTAGGTTTCTGACATGTTTATATTTATAATTGTAAGCATGCTTAAGCTAATTCATTTGGAAGCATTGCTTGTAATTAGTTATAGGGCCGACCTAATTATTTTGTTTGTATGAGTGTATAAATATAAGATGCACCCATTGTATTCGATATGGAAGTTGTAATAGAGTTATGCTGAGAAAAGAAGAGGTATGTGAAGATAGCATAAGATGTATTAGAGATTTTCTAGAGGTCAAAGCATCAACACACCAAAGGAACTAATCTGATAGGAATTGTTATGGTGATAGTTCACCTGCAGAAATAGTGTGTATCTGAAGTTAGAAGGTTGTAGCCTTCACCATTTGAGAAGTGTGCTCTAGGACAGTGAGTCCACTCCCCTAACAGGGATCATTGTAAAAGACTCCTAATAGGGTCTGACCCTTAACAAGGTCTACTATACTTAAAGCATTATAAAGCTACTCCTAACAAGGTAAAGGATCTTCTAACAAGGATCACAAAACACTAGTGCAGAATATTAGTGGGTATCAAGTCCCACCGGGTTTTTTTACCTATTTGGGTTTCCCTATAACCATATTGGTGTCATGTGTTGATTTCATGTCTCATGTTTATGTGAATATTTATTTCAGCACTTAAGCATTTAAGTTCAAAATAAAGATTAAAGGGAAAAGTTAAAATACAGTGAACATTGATTCACCCCCCCCTCTCAGTGTTCCCATTCCTAACATCTTCTTCACTTGTTTCAAGTTCATTGAATAATACATCAATTATGTCAAATAATTCTTCACAAACTATTTCTCTACTGATAGGAATAGGTTCTTCTTCAATCATAGGTGCATAATCATGATATCTTTCTTGAATCATAAACTTTTCATCAATCTTTACATGTGCACTTTCAATGATCTTCTTAAATCTTAAGTTAAAACATCTATAAGATTTCCTTTTAGTAGAGTAACCAATAAAAATACCTTCATCACTTCTTACATCAAACTTGCCAATATATTGATCTCTCTTGATGTAACACTTTCTTCCAAAGATTCTGAAGTATTTTCTTGTAGGTACATTCGTAAACCATAGCTCATAAGGTGTCTTGTCTATGCCTGGCCTTAATTGAATTATGTTGATAGTGTACACACTCAAGTAGTGCACTTCTCTAAGTCATTATATCCAAGGGAATCCATGAATAGGAAACCTTAGAAAGTGACCTAGAGCTCTCTATGCATGGAGTTGCAAGATTATTTGAAGTTTTCTCTCAGCTAGAGCTATTAAGCTAATGACCTTACTAATCAACCACACAATGAGAGATTCAAATGAAGACAAGGGAAAGAATGCCAATATCCCCAAGAATCACTATGAAATGAAAATGCAAGCTAGATTAAGATGAATATGCAAGCTAGAAATGAGAGATGGAAGCTAAGCTATGGAAATGAAAGTACAAGCTATGCTATGAAAAGGAAAGTACAAGTATTACCAAGCCTTCCTAGTTAAACTAGATGAGTTACTCTAAAGCTTGAAAGGAAATCTAAACTATGAAAGCATAAACATGAAGCTACTATGCTTGAATGAAACTAAGAATGGAATGTAGATGCAAAAGCCAAGAATGCTCCAAATCTTCAAAAGCTCCAAAGTGACCTAGAAAACATGTAGCATAACATTAGCATAAAAAGATTGATATGAAAATGAGGAAGAGAGCTCTTCTTTTATAGGAAGTGAGAAAGAATGGACCATGGAGATTAAGAGGCAAAAGATTTAATCAATGGTGGAGCAGCAAAGAGGAGCAATCCATGTGCACAAGTATCCTCCAATGAGAAAATAAGAGTTTACTTTTGTACCCATATGAGACAAAAAGTGCTTTCCTTCTTTTTATAAAATAGTAATAATGCTTTATTTGTGCAACTTAGGATAAGAGGAAAAGGTGGGGGATTTTTATTTAATAAAAGGGGAGGAAATATTCTTTTTAATAAATAAAGACTTTAGGATAAAATGGTTAGGCCAAGGCAAATAATTGAAAATGATAAAATAGGATTTGATCAAGGAAATTGATATAATTGAAAAATGCTGATTTTTTAAAATATTGATTCAGGGATTTAATAAATTGTTGAATGGGGGCCCAAAGTCTAGGTGACCATTTTAGGGTGCATATAGATAGTATAGGCTGTAGTATTAACTGCATCTCTCCAATAGGTGTGTGCAACTTTTCTTTCAATCATGATAGTGTGTGTTGTGTTAAGTATGATCCTATTTCTTCTTTCTGCAATTCCATTTTGCTAAGGGGTTCTAGGTGCACTTAGCTGTCTCTTTATCCCATGTTCTTCACAATACTCATAAAATCTGTCAGAGGTGAATTCTCCTCCTCTATTTGATCTTAGACATTTTATCTTTAATCCACATTCATTTTCAAGTTTAGCTTTGAATATCTTGAACTTCTCAAATGCTTCAAATTTATCTTTGAAGAATGCAACCCACATCATTCTAGAGAACAAAAAAAATAAAGTACCTTTCACCATAGTATGATCTTGTTTGAGTTGGTACCTCACATGTTTTCCCATCACACATTCCCTACATATTGTATCAACTAGTTTTGCAATACTAGGGAGGTCTCTTACTGCCTTTACATTGTTTATCTTTACTATATTGTCAAAATTGATGTGACATAGCCTTTTGTGCCATAACCAACTTTCATCTACTTTAGTAACAAAACAACTTGCTTCAGAATTAAGCTTAAAAACATTACCTTTTGTCTTTTAACTTAATGCAATCATTACTCCTCTTTTTTTATTAATGATGCACTTATTATCTTTGAATTCCAACTGATATCCTTTGTCAATAAACTGTCCAACACTTAGTAAGTTATGCTACAAACCATCAACATATAGGACATCATTAGTGTTATTCTTTCCATCCAAGGTGATAGCTCCTCTACCAATGATAGGGTTAGGAGTTTTGTCTCCAAATCTAACCATGTCACCTTTGTATTTATCTAGATGTACAAATCTATCTTTGTCTCCTATCATGTGATGTGAACAACCGTTGTCAATGATCCAGTCTGTTCTGATGTCTTCTTGTGAAATCAGTGCTTGCTCTTGTGCTTTATTTTAATCTTTAATATCCATCTCATCAAACATTTTCTCCATATCTTCAATAGCAATGAATCCAATTTCATCTTCTACCGAATCTTCATCTAATACACCATCTTCAGCATAGTAACATTCTTTTGTATACTTAGGCATGAAATTAGTTTTGAACTTCTTGACTCTTGTAGGACACTTAGATGCAAAATGACAAATCTTTTTACATGAAAAACATTTGAATGGTAACTAACCTTCATATTTTCCTTTTACTTTTCTTTCTTATCAATCATAGAAATGAAATCATCTAGTTCTTTATCCTCATCTTCATTATCAAAGTTACCAGGAGTGTTCAAGGATTTCTTACCATGGACCGAGGCTTTGAAAGTTGTTTCACTTTTAGGCTCTGTCTTCAAACTTGATCTCGAATGCTGAAATATTGTTGATTAAGGTCTCTCTTCTGAAATCTTTTGAAAACTACATAGTCTCATCTAGGATGTTTATCTTGTTCTCATATTCTGTTGTCAGAGTAGTCATCAACTTATCCATTATATCTTCTTCCGAAATTACTCCACCATTGTTCCTTATTCCTGCAACTACTTCATTAATTATTTGGTTGTAGCCTCTGATGTTCTCTTTAGGTAGCATCTCCAAATTATTATATCTTTTCTTCCATGTCTTTCTATGTGCATTCTTGGCTTGAATATCTCCTTAAAAAATGTCTTCTAGATACTTCCATATTATGTAGGCTTTATCTACTTTCTTGATTTCTGAAAACTCACTGTCAGATAGGGCACTGATAAGGGCTTCTTTGGCAATATAATTTTGAGTGAACATTTCCTTTTTCTTAATAGTTGCATCATGTTTTGCAAGATCTTTTAGAGAGGGAATATGAACTTCTTGAGTAGCTACTTCAAAAATCTCAAATCCAATGCACTGCACATGTGTTGTCATTTTGTTCTTCCAGTTTAGATAATTATCTTCATCAAACTTAGGACTTTATTTTCTAAAGAATGCCATCTGATCAACCTCAAGTTGTTAAACTTTCTCTCTGAGGCACTTGGCTCTGATACCAATTGTTAGGAATAGTCCCAAGAGATAACTGAGGAGGGGGAGGGGTTGAATCAGTTATCTACAAGATTAAATTCTTTATCCAATTAAGTACAGAATAACAATAACATTAATCACATACTACACAATATGATAATGCTTAACACAACACCACAATTTTGTTACAGGGAAACCCAAATAGGTAAAATAACCCCGGTGGGAATTAGCACCCACTATAAATTGCACTAGAGTATAATGATCCATGTTAGAAGATCTTACAACCCTGTTAGGAGTTGATCTTTACAATGCATGAAGTATAGTGATCTGGTCAAGGGTTGGACTCTATTAGGAGTCTTTTACAAATAACCTTGTTAGAGGTGAGGACACACTATCCGGGACCACACTTCTCAAATGGTGAAGGCTACAACCTTCTGTATAACAGATACACACTATATCTGGATCTTGGTGAACTGGAAAGTAGACCTGTTGTCTTGATTAGTTTCAATTAATAGAATATACTCTCTACTTCACATAGATCTTCAACTGGTGATTGACTATCTTAGTACATTCACATCTTCTGTTCTGCTCTCTCAATCAGAGTTAGCAATCACAAATGACTGGCTATAATTATCTTTCTCCAAATGATATAATCAAGTTGGCCTATTAGAACTTCCTTGAAATCATAATAGAGAAACATTATAACTCTTCAATAACATTTTCAATGGCTAAACCAAGCATGCAACACAAAAAGGACCGCGCAACTCAATATGAGTAGATGCGTCGCTTCATACAGTCAGCTCCACCAAATTAACTGAAACTTTATTTTCATGCCAAAATACTTTATGCACTCTTAACCAAACATTCTTATCTCATCTCCAAATGTGAAACCAAACATGCATATCAAAAATGATAGGTACAACTACTAAAAAAAAATAAACGTCGGCTCCATCTGACGATCTTAGGAAACTGTAACTGGCAAATAGAAATATCATAACTAAACTTTTACTACACAAATAACTCTAAGTCCATGAACATAGCTCTACAAATATGTCTAGAGAACAAATATAAACATGCAAGGCTCCATCATAACCATACTAAGAATCTCATACAAAACTCTGCCTGTAACACTGTCAGGAACACTACTAATATAAACAATTGCACAATTGTCTGCACTCAGAATCAACCTCTGCGTCTATGATATTATGTTGATAACATATCTAAGAAACATATGCTCAATGCTCTCTACATAAGGCTTCAATGCACACTTCTTACCATATTTTGTCATCAATGACAAACATACAGTCAACACTGGCTTGCTAGAAAATCTCCAACAGTTCTTTGCTGCTAAAGGTTTGGGAGAGAGAGATTGTAGATTGTGTTGGTTATATGATTTCTTTGTGCATTGTTTTATTTTTTCACATCATATATTTTCATCAATGCCAAAGGGGGATATTTTTGGATATTTCATACATATATGTTCTGATATTGATATTTTTTAATTGATGTTATCATATATCCTTATTCTCGATAGTGTTCCTAGTTTGTTTAGTGAAGAGCTATGGATCAGTATGGATAATATATTGCAGATCAGATGTTGTGGATTTGTATATGTATTCAGGAATGTTTTTATTTTATCTTGTTCAAGTTATAGAGGTTTTCTATATGATTTAAAGAAGTTATGTGTAATTTATCAAGGGATAGTATTCCAGTTCTTTAGGAAGTGTTAGTGTTGCAGTTTTTGGATTGGTAACGATTGGTTATACAATATTTTTGGTTTCTTACTTGATGGTGAGTTAAGGACATGGTTTATGATTTTGATGCTTGCAAACTATTATTCTTGAGTGATAGAGGTTATTTTTTTATGTTCCTAAAGAACAATGCAGAGATGGTTGTGAATTTTGACACATAGCTGTTTATATTGTTGATGTGGTATTTGATGTTGCTTGGTGATATTTTTAGATCATATCATATTCATGTTGTTGGATCACATTGGATTGTGTGATCGAATTTAGCAATTTTTAATGTGGTGTGTTGATATTTTCAGTGTTCTTGGCTGACTTAGTGAGATAGCATATTGTAAAGATTTGAGGTGTGATTTATGGATCATAGCATGTTGATGGATGGAGATTTGGGTCCTAGCTATGTCTTCACTGACATTTCTTGGATCACGTTATTGCTTTCATTTGAATTGATTAAATATTTTTAGTTGAGGAGTTAAGGTTGATGTCAACCTTATTCATGTTTTCAAGTTTGATGAAATGTATATAAATATGTAATCATTTTTAACTGTAAAAGGTGTGAAAATATAGAGGGTGTGAGCATGATGTATTTGTGGTTGTGAAGAGGTATGAGTAGAATCTAATAAGTGTGTGCTAAAATGTTGACACACTTCTATGAGTTATTAAATCTAAGATTTCTCAAGAATGAGGTCTCAAATGGTGACTCGTAGCTCTCTATTCATGGAGTACAAGGGTTTATAATGGAGGCCCTTATTAGACCTAGTTTGTGCCCATGCAAGTACACCATAAAATGATAGATTCAAAGAGGAAAAGCAAGAATGCTAGTCTCCATGATCATCAAGTATGCATGCAAATGAAAATGAAAGCTATTTTGTATGATAACAATGCATGAAAGAAAACTAATCTATGAAAAGAAATGCTTATGCAAGATTATTCTATGAAAGGAAATATGAATCTAATCTAATATGAAAGTGCAATATTAATCTAAATGGATTGCCATGGGGCATGAGAGAAGAAGACAAGAAAAGAGAAGTTGCAATATCCAAGCTCAAGTGCTCAAGAATCTTCTCCAAAATCGCTCTTCAAGCCTGCATCATAACAATACAAAAATCTTCTATATTTAAATGAGAAGGAGAAGGCTCCTTATAAAGGAAAGCAGATGGTCAAGATTAAGAGGAAAAAAAAATGAGCAATGGTGGAGATTAAATCTTGGTTGATCCATGTGCTCAAGATTCTCAAGAGGCAAAATCAATGGACATGGTTAAGAGGCAAAAGATGTGTGGAAGAGATCAAGAGGCAAAAGGAGATTCCACTCATCTAGGAAAGCGTGCATTCAATGTGTAGACAAAAATTCTTTTTCTTTTTCTTTTTGTTTTATTATTTATTTATTATTTTTAGCAAAGTGGTTTCCATTATTTAATTAAAAGATTTTTTATTTATTTAAAAGAGAATTGTTCTTTTAATTAAATGTGGCTTAGGATAAAGTAATTTTATTATTTAATTAAAAGGGAGCCTGTTCTCTTAATTAAATAAAGCTTAGGATAAAATGATCAAACCTTAGGAAATATTAAAATAATTAAATTAATTAAGATTTCATCAAGGAAATTGATTTGAATTGAAAATATTTCAAAGCATTGATTCAGAAAATTGATAAATTGATGAAAGGGGGCCCAAAGTCTAGGCGACCATTTTAGGGTTCATACATTTACCCCTCTTTGACTAATGCATGATCTTCATGGGACCACATGTAGTCAAAGAATGAAGTTGAAGTGTGAGATCGATTTGGGATCACAAAATAACCCAAACGTGTGATCAATGGACAGGAACACATCAGGACAAAGATAAGTTGATTGAAAAAGACAAGGCCAACACCCCTGTAAATAGGAAATTGTCAAGTCTCAAGAAAGGTTTCCCCAAGCAAAGCAATTGATAGGTTTGATAATGTTGAATCAAGGATTGAAGTTTGATAGGTACCGCCCCCTCATGATCAAAATCTAAATGAGATAGAGGAGAAACAACAAATTGATAAATTTGATCAAATCAAACTAAAGATAAGGTTCTTGATGTAGGATGAAGGATATAAGGATCACATAACCAAGGTAGATCATTAAGCATGAAAGATTATGCCCCAAGGTTGAATTAGAAGAAAAGAATTGGGGTGAAAGTGAATGGAAGATATAAGTTTGGAAGAGGTGGAAAGAAATGGAGAGAGGAAAGAGATTTTTCCTTAAGAAAGAGAATGCCTCAAAATCAATCAACTGTTTAAGATAGATAATTTCAATTGAGATCACAAAAGAAGATAAGGGAATAAAGACCAAAATGTGATCACAGCTGATTAAATGTCCAAAAGAAAGATGAAGGAAAACCCTCTCCAACTCCTAATGCAGCCTAAAAATGCAAATTAACATGAAGACTAACAATGCAAGCTACATGAAAATGCAAAGGTGTACTTGCAATAGAGCAACTGTAACATAGGATTTTGTGTTCATCATTCATTAAAGAATATAAAGGAACTTATTTTCATCATTGGGCCATTATTAACGGACATCAGAAAATCACACAATCATCACTAGTCACAAGCGCAACTATGAAGATATGAATGTGATTTATATCGGATTGGAATGTGGAAAGATTATAACATAAGCATCAAAGACATAAAGGTCAAGATGACTTCGATGTTAGCTTACCCAATTTAATGTAGCAAAACCACGTGTGCATCAAGGCATAGATGTCGGGATGACCATAAGAGCGGTTGTGCAAAAATAGTCAAGAATGATGTCTCAAATCTCCTAAGTGTTTCAAGGGAACAACAAGAGACACTCTAGAGTTTCAAAACCACACCCACAAGCAGAAAGAAAATAAAAACATGCCCCATACCCCAAGTCCTCTAGCTATGCATCCCGGAGAAACTTATTAGACAAGGACACTCAATGAAAATTAATAACAGTAAACACACAAAGAAAATATCATGACATATCTCATGCATTAAGTGTTATGTTTAAAATTTAAGTGTGTTAACTGATACTAAGTTCTGAGGATAAGGATCGAATGCTTGCAAGAAGGTAAGATCACATGACAAAATTGGGTAAGCCCAAACTGAGAAGTGTTGAGAAACACTTGATACTAGGGATTGTGTTGAAAAACACAGTTTGGGAGGTGTCTTAAAGACTAACGCATCCAATAGACCAAAGCTAACATAGTTATGCCCCCTAGACAAAGACAAAGACCAATTCCAAACCAAGGCAACAAGGACAAGGCATGATGGAGAAAGGCTAAGTTGCGAGGACGAGTGCTAAGAAATATGGGTGCAAAGGCCTCAAGTAGCACCCATTTCCAAGTTTTCACCACTTGGATTTTATTGCAATTTTTTTTATTATTTTTTTTCAAGACTTTTTATAATTTTTTTTGTATTTTTGCTACCAAGGCACCTGTTTCCAAGTTTTCACCAAGGCACTTTTTCTATATTTTTTATTTTTTTGTATTTTTGGAGCTTTTTTTTTTTTTGAGATACATCAAAGTGCCTATTGTTAGGTTTTTACTAAGATGATCATTTTTTAGGACATTTTCCAATTTTTAGAATTTTTGACAATATACCATTTTTTTGGATTTTTTCAAGATCAATAAGTATGTACAAATGATGCCCCCAGACAAAATGAGCATCAAACTCCCAAGCAAGATCACATCGTGTAGTCCCAATGTCTAGCAAGGTGGAGAACAAGAGGGATTAGAAAGATGGCAGAAAAGATGGAAGACAAGAGAATGAAGGGAAGAAATCCTCAAGGATAAACTCCTCTAGAGTACCCAAGCTAGGGAAAAATTGTCATGTAAAGCACATTTGGACAAGAAATGAAAGGCCAACATAGGATAAGTCACAAAAGTGTAATGAAAAAGAAGGAAAGGATGTAGTCCAAAGGAGTAGACATGTCAAGAGGCTTCATAGCATCGTGTTTAACTCTTTTTAATTAGATCAAGAGCAAAGGGGAAAAAGATAGTGAAAGACTAGAATGAATGGAGGAAAATAAATATGAAGGCTAAACATGATTGGAATGAAAGAGAGATCATCGTAAGATAGCTCACAAGAGAGACATATTGTTCATGTATAGGTCAACATTGTCAAGATCAATGAGAGAAGATGGAATGGATGAAATATGTAGAAGAACTATGCATGATGCCTGATTGCTAGGTTTTCATCACAGTACTTATCCAAGGTGCCACAAGCCAGTGGTTTTCACCATAGGATGAATTTGTTTCTCTTTACTTTTGCTACCAAGGTGCCTGTTTCTAGGTTTCCACCAAGGCACATTTTCAATTTTTTCATTTTTTTTTTGTTTTCTTTTTTATTTTTTCTATTTTTTGAATTTTTTTTTTGGAAGAAGGCAAGCTTTTTAGATACTACTCCTTGAAAGGATAAACCATGATATGCCAAGGATTCAAAATGATATGCTCAAAGATGCTGATAGGGAAAGGAAGATGGAAGAAAAAATGGAGGATAAAGTTTTATGTAAAGCGAGTGAGGCTAGAAGATATGAGGAATAGGCAAATGAGGAAAAAGGATAGAAGGTAGAAGGATAATGAATGGAATGATTGTGAAAGGGTAGATGGAAAGGAAGGAAAGATCAACATCAACACACACCTTGAAGGGTGGTGAGAGGATGGAGGAAACTTGAATGAAGGAATATGTGAAAGAATATGGTGAATGGATAGCAGAGTTTGCGGTTTAGGCGCATGGAATGGAAGAATGTTTTTGGAAGAAGATGAAGTGAAAGCCTTTGGAAGCTTGAATGTCAACTTCACTTGTTTCTCAACATTAGACTCTTTCAAGAGAGACTTTGGAATCCATATAGCCATAGGCTTCTCATTTCTTTTTAATGATTTAGAGAGAATATCTTCAATGATGGATTTTGGAACCCATACTTGTCTTGTAGTTTTCTTCTTAGATATCTCTTTTGACTTTATGTCTCCATGTCGATTAGAGAAGACATGGTGATCTTCTTTTTTTTATGGATTCTTGTATTGCTTCTTTTTCTTGTATTGAACATTCAAGTTACTTCCAAAAGACATGGGATTTATGGAAGAAGAAGGAGGATATGACTGGTTTAGATGGGTGGGTGGATGAAAAGGATTCAAGGGTATGAATCTATGTTGATCTTGAGGAAAGATAGGAGATGGAGGGATGTAAGGACCCGAGATGGATGAAAAATTAGGGGAGTTAGGAGGGGAAAGTGAAGGTACATAAGGTCCCAAGATGGAAGGAATATTTGAAACCCTTAGTATTGGTGGAGGAGGTCCAAGGATGGACATGGAAGATACAAAAGGATAATCAATAAGTTCATCAACATCTATATGACAACCAAGGACATCAGCATCTTTAGAGTGAGCATTAGGATTTCCAATATGATTTGCAATAGGATCATGAACATCTTGAATAGGATAAACTTCTTTGATAGGTTTGTTCAGAGCTTGAAAAGACTTAGGAAGAGTAGAAAGTAGAAGCGAACATGGAGTGGAAGAACAACAAGATGGAAGACTTTGATCTTGACAAGGAGCTTTGGATAGCATAAGCATATAATTTTTCTCTTGATTTTCAATAGGCTTAACATTGGAAGTAATGACACTATTTTTAATAACCTTAATGTAAGTATCATCTTTGGAAAGCGCAAGTGTAGTAAGGTTATTTTGATTATCAATAAGCTCAACAGTGTAAGTAGTAGCTTGATCTTTCTTAGGAGAAGACTTAAGACATGGTGGAATGAATGAGAAAGGGTGTGCAAGATCAAAAGAACCATGAAATAGATAAGAGACATCATGAAAAGGATTGGATGACATGGAGGGTTCTTGATCTTGATCTTTCTTTATGTTCTTTTCTTTATCATTTTTAGAGTCCTCTTGACATGGAACCACTTCTAGGGACAAGGAAGCATTTTGGAATGGTATGGAAGACTTTGGAAGAGATGGTGAAGGACTAGTTGAAGTAGGCATTATAGTGTATAAAGGCTTAGATTCTTTAGGTTTAGCATTATTGAAAGTATTTGCAGCCAAGTGAAAGTTAGCTTGAGTTTCTTTAAGAGGTAGCCCTTGAGGACAACTATAGGGAACCATATGAAAAGTATAAGGACCTTTGTTGGATGAAGGATTTAAATGAAAGATTTGAAAGACTTGGAAGATTTAGGAAATGTATGGGTATTGGAGGAAGTAGGGGATGGAAGGGAACCATCACAAGACAAGGGTCCATCATTAACATAATCTTGCTCGAGAGTGTAATCTTTATTTTCAGCATGAGAGTTCTCAGAGTAGATATTCTTATAGTATTTACATTTATAATTAGCATGAAAAGCTTTTTCTTCCTCAATAGAAGTAGATGTATCATCTAGGTATTGTTCACAAAAATCATCAAAGTCTCTTTCAAAATAAGAATCATATGGATCACCATCATGATCTATCCAATGTGATGACCCATTTCTAGTAAGCACAAGTACATGACTAGGAGGACTCTTAGGAATAGAGGTGTCATAGGTATCACTACATTTTCCATCATCATAGTCATCAAAGATGGGCGTGTCACTCTTCATGGAAGAGGTATCAAAAAGATTATCACGTTGCTCATTATGGTATGTCTTGAGAAGAGAAGTAAGACTCTTGGGAGAAGTAGAAGAGGAATGAGATTGTGAAGAAGAGGAAAGTGAAGACCTAGTAGAGGAAGAAGACTTGGATAATGAGGAATGTGAATAATGTCTAGAAGCGTCATGGTAAGAGTTGGAAGATAAGGAAGGATGAGAAGACTTAGAAGCTAAAAAAATTTTGGAAGGAGGTCGTGACAGGATCATGTCTATGATTCTAGCAAAGGCATCCGATTCAATCAACTTTTCTTTTATTTTTCTCTTAATTTTATCACTCATGTAATATCTAGAAGGACTATTGGAGGAATAAAACTCTTTGAATTGAGCAATGAGTTCAAGATCATCTATTTTCAAGAGAGGTTCCATAACAAGATAGTTGAAATTCATGGTTCTAGAAGAGGAGGAATCAAGCATGGAAGTGATAGAAGAGATGAATAGAAGAAGGTAGACTAGATAATAAGAGAAAAAGAATCAAGAAGATGTGAAGAGTTTAGGAAGAAGAGGAAGAAGCGTGAAGGAAGAAGAGAAAGTATGGAAATGGGAGACTAGGAAGACATGGGAGATGTGGAAGAAAGAAGACCAAGAGTCATTTTGTACAACTTGATACCATTTAAGTTCATTTAGATGTTGAGTAACATGTCATAGCACCTAAGATCTGATCTGGACTGACCAAGGAAGACCAGAAATGATAGGGCAACAAATAGCAAGCTGGAAACTGACAACAAATAGCTCACTGATTGATAGACTATAGAACACCTATCCACATGAGGAAATGTAGTCCCACACAAAGAAATGTCAGGGATTGCATGAAAATATGCCAGGTTCACATGAGAAAATGTTGGATCAGACTGGTAACATGAAAATGGAGACTTTTGGCAGACTATACTAAAATTGTGAACGAGGAAATGAAATCCCACATGAGAAAATGCACGGTCCATGTGAGGAAATGAAAGCTCATGTGAGAGAAAGTAGGGAACTAGGTGAGGAAACAAGATCAAATTGCCTAACAGCAAGTTGTAAACCTAGGAACTCAGTTTTTGTTCATTTTTAAAAATTGGGTAAATACATCAACATATTTTTATCATCAATCAAGCACGCAAGATAGAAATCAAGGAGTTCTTGGCAAACAATGTCTTCAAATAATGAGCAAGGGAAAAAGAAACCTCACACATGAACAAGAATAGTGACTTAGTATGCTACTCCTTAAATATTCTACTTGTGTATGTTCTTCAAATATTTTCCAACCACGCACATAGTCCTAGAAAGACAAATTTGGTTGCACTATGGTTCTTAGTAATGGTTTTACTCTACAACTTTTTCAATTTCAAGAGGGAGAACTCCAATCCAAGTGCACCAAGGTTTTGACACATTCCAAGAATTTAATCAATCAGAGATGTTGAGGAGATCTAACAGCCCAATAAGAAACTACACCCATGGAGATTTCTTCCACAAGGAAATTTATATAGCGGTTATTGCTACCATGACAAAAATGGCTATTATTGCTTGAGGTTCTATCCACATGGTTTACCCAACAAAGGGAGTGTCAACTATGGTTAACCCTCTCTAACAATGTGACTCAAAAAAAGGACCACATGGGGACTTCGTTTAGATTCAAGGATCTGAGTTTCTGGTGTTGGAAAGTTGTCTATACTAAAGTATATGACTAGATACAGTGTTTTCATTATGGTGAAAAAGTCACATAGCAGTTTGGAATCAGCGCACTTAGTGTAAAGATCAGAATTTAGTTAAGTGTTGAAGACTGGACAGTGTACAGAGTTCTTGCAGCTCAGAGCATCAGTGCACATGTGTACGAGTGAATTATGGTATGAACCTTGGAATTTAAGCTTGTTAAACTATACTTATTCTTAGTCTATGAGAGCATAAGTAGATATGCAAAAATATGAAAGTTATAGTCAGTTGAAGTTGCACAGCTAGTGTGTGCCAGCAGAGAACAGAGCTTGGAGCTGACAGTTAGCATTTTGGTTTGTGATTGTAATGTAATAATGTAAAGGCCATGTGCCTATTGTATTTAGGTTGTTGACATGTTTATATGTATAATTGTAAGCATGTTTAAGCCAATTCATTTGGAAGCATTGTTTGTAATTAGTTATAGGGCTGACCTATTTATGTATTTTGTATGAGCACATAAATATAAGGTGTGCCCATTGTATTCAGTATGGAAGTGGTAATAGAGTTGTGATAAGCAGAGCAGAGGTATGTGAAGATAACATAAGATGTATTAAAGCTTTACTAGAGGTCAAAGCATCAGCGCACCAAAGGAATTGATTAAACAATCAGTGTCACAGTGACAGTTCACTAGTAGATATAGTGTGTATTTGAAATCAGAAGGTTGTAGCCTTCACCATTTGAGTAGTGAGCTCTAGGATAGTGAGTCCACTCCCCTAACAAGGATCATTGTAAAAGACTCCTAACAGGGTCCGACCCTTAACAAGGTCTACTATACTTAAAGCATTTTAAAGCTACTCCTAACAAGGTAAAGGATCTTCTAACAAGGATCATAAAACACTAGTGCAGAATATTAGTGTGTATCAAGTCCCACTGGGGTTTTTACCTATTTGGGTTTCCCCATAAGCATATTGGTGTCATGTGTTGATTTCAGGTTTCATGTTTATGTGAATGTTTAATTTAGTTCTTAAGCATTTATGTTCTGCATAAAAGATTAAAGTAAAAAGTTAAAATACAGTGAACACTAATTCACCCCCCACCCCCCCTCTCAATATTCCCATTCCTAACAATTGGTATCAGAGCTCTATTCCTTAGCATAGAATTTTAACCACTTGAGGAGATCATGGACAAAGCAGAAATGAAACATCTAAAAACAAATCTTGAAGCTTCTCTTGAAGATCTGGACAAGTTAGAAAGAGAATCTAAAGAACTAAAGGATAAACTCAATGATGCTCAGTTAGTCATCAAAAAGCTAAGGAAAGATTTGAAAGAATGCTCTACCAATGATCTAGGGACAATGGTCAAGAAGCTAAATGAAGAAAACAAATCCATAAAAGAAAAACTTGAAGAGGTTGATGATAAGCTGACTAATAATCAAGTAGTCCTTGATGAACAAATCAAAGAGAACCTTCAGCTGAATGAAGAACTAAGGAAAGAAAACATGGAAATCTTGGAGCTAAGAAATAGAAAAGGAAACTTGGAGTTTGAATTGAAAGAAGAAAAGAATCATATTGACAAATTACACACCAGTGCTGATTTGGTAGAAGCTCAGTTGTATGCAAGAAGAGCCAAAGGAGACACTAGTTGTATTTGATATAATGAAGCAAAAAATTAGATTGATAATATGTGACCAAGAAAGGATTCACAAGAGGACTCTACTAATGCTGAAAAGACTATAGATCAAACTATAGATAATGGTGGACCACCTAAGAATGAGTGCAAGCAAGTAGAACACACCTATTTTTCTTGTAACAAGCATGGACACATTGCAAGGAACTGTACAAAGGTAAAACCTTTTAATGGTTACTGTTATTCATGTAACAAGTTTGGTCATAGAGCTATGAATTTCAAGACTAGTAAGAAGAATAGAATTTAGCAAGATCAGAGAAATCAAAACCAAACAAATGTAAGAAGTGATCAGAATGTTACATGCCAGATATGCAACTATAATGGTCACACAAAAAAGCAATGTAGAATGGTGACTCATGTCAATGCACTAAGGAATATAAGTCCTCCAGTCATTTTTCTCTCTTGTAACAAGGTTGGACATATCTCAAGGTTCTGTAGATCCAAAATGCAAGCTCGGGGAAGCCCTAAAAAGGCCCAAGAACCAGTTTTGGATCTCGTAGGAGAAGTTAACTTTGTAAAAGCCTCAGATGATGTGAGTATGATTTGGTCAGAGAAGAAGAAGGAAAAGTTTGATGAGAATGTATTGGATGCATCCCAAGTGGATGCACCCTCTACATCTACATGAATGGCCCTCAGGGTCATAGGGGGAGCTAATTTAGCTCTAGACCCATGTGTGGCTAGTATACTCATCCTCAGCATATGCACCTTTGGACTTAAGCTTTTGGAATGTATAGGAACCTTCTTACAAGAGTGCACATGTTGATTATTAGCGGAGCTTGAGTTTGAAATTTTGAAGTGACAGCTTGGTTTACGTGACGTGCATTAATGGCAGATTTTTCACTTTTAAAGTACACATAAGTCATTTGATTTCTCATTGCATTCAAATTCAGAGTGATAGAGAGTAGAAGGAGCCTTGGAAGTTGTTTTGAAGTCTTGGTGATTGATCTATTCAAGATTTTCTATAGTTATCAGTGTATTTGATCGATTGCAGAAACCCTAGCTCGTTGTGCCGATTCAGAAGCTGTTAGATTATCTCCAAGTTCAGTTGGAAAGTGATTAACAAGTAAGTCATGGCCACTCCCATTTTTTATGATGTCGCTGAGAGGAAAATATATGTTTTCAAGAGGTTCCCATTTAAATCCACCCTAGATAGTTTAGAGAGAGCTTTCTCCCGCACACCTATGGGCATCATGCATGTGGAAGATATAAGGGCTTACATCTACTGTAAGAAAGAACTTGTTGGACTAGATAGGTTAAGGGCGCACATGGATACCATGTTGAAATGGGACAAAACATCCATGGATGAATACACCAAATGGAATGATCACCCTATTGTTGAGTATGCTACAACATATGAATTCTATGAGATAGAATGGATAAATATCTTATTGAGCAGAATCCATGATGATCTATTTTGGATTCGAGATGTTCTAGTTAGAATCACAAATGACTTAATTCATGAGATGATAGACATTTCTAGAATAGGCATCATCCTTCCTATGGGCAAGGATGTCAGGAAAATGGTAGAACAAGTATGTAAGACAAGGAGTGATAGGTACGATATGACCATCGAGCCTATTGAGAAAGAAGACATCAAATTGATGTCAATGATACTGGGTTATAGATTTCATCACACCAACAGGGTGAATACTGTATCTATGGGCACTATTATGGCAGCTATCAGACTTGTGAAGGAAGATGGGGAATTCAACTTGTGTGAGATCTTGTGCACATAGTTGATAGATAACATCAAGGCCATCAAACATGACAAAACAAAGATATTCAAGTTTGGGTCCCTAATCATCTATATGTACCTTCATATTGTTGGGAAGATATCAGATTTGTACTTGGACAAGTCCATTCCAACCATGCCTGAAATATCCAACAAAGCATCCATAGAGAGTACACTAAGGGATTATATCACTTTGGAATTGAAGACCTTTAGAGCTAAGATATAGATGAGGTATAGGATTCCAGAAAGCATTTTAGAGAAGTATAAGGATTCAATATGCTTTATGGTGGAGACTGACACTACATCTATGGAAGTTGTTGAACCAAGAACTAAGTGGATTCATCCACTTGGGTATGAGGTAGAGGAACAAGTTCTTGAAGCATATGCACAGGTACTTTTGTTAGCCCCCAAAGATCCTAATGAACCTAGGTGGGGAACCTATGAGGAAAAGAATAGACAAGTTTATGCAAAACTTAATAGTGCAGCAACTAAAAGAAAGGTTGTAAAGGTCACTTATGAGATCTTGAGAATACATGGTGTGTCTCAAGAAGACCTTGATAAAGCAAGGGAGGAAAAGATTGCCCTAGAATTGAAAGTTGCAGCAGCAGATGAAGAACAAGAAGATCCTAAGTTGAAGAAGATAAAAACTAAATCAGATGATAGTCAGAAGGGTAAAGAAGATAATACTCCTTCTGCGCCCATAGACACTATTGATCTTGCCACTCCTCCAGAGTATAAGCCTATATTCAAGAGGAAGAAAGAAGATAGCACTAGTCATCCATCCTCGCGAGCATTAAGGAGAAACAAAAACATTCAAGCAACTCCTAAGGCAGGATTCAAACCTAGCCTTAAAGTATTGTGCACTAGAACTGTTGAAGAGGGTAGAATTGATCAAGTAGGGAAGTTTTATGAAACCTATAGTGAGATTGACAAATCAGAGATACATGAGATGATTGTCAAACATATGATAAAGTTCAAGAAGACAGTTCTTGAATTGAAAATAGAAATTCCAGATAAAGTATGGGAGATAATGGATACTTTGAAGAGATAAGCCACTAAAGAAGACTTCAGAATAAGGGAACAAATTCTTGATTCCACTCTTCCAGTATGTTCTATTGAAGAAAGTTAATTGTTACTAAATCTAATGAAGCTGCACTTAAGGACAAAGATGAGAACTCTACACATTATGAACAAAGACTATGAGCTGATAATGAAGGAAACAGAGAAGGCAATTGAAAAGGAGTTATTAGAACAACATATGAAACCACCTACTCTACCCATCACTCATGCATCTAGTAAGAAAGACAATGAAGCAAAGACCCTCAAAGTACCAATGATAGGTCCTCAGGACTCAGCACCCATAGAAAAAACTCAAACAGAGGCAGACAAATCTGCACCCATCTCAGAATCACACGAAGGCAACACTATTTTCATACATAATGTGGAGATAGCCATGGAAGCTACTAATAAGGATTTGGACAAGTTTGAGGAAGGCTTTGTTAGTACTGAAGAAGTTGAAATCTTATGCAGCAATTCACCTCCCACTCAGCAAGAAGAAGTACTCATAGAAGATATATATGGTAAGAAAGAAGAAGAAGAGGAAGAAAAGAAAGAAGAAGATACTTTTGTTGATCTTGCAAAAGTAAAACTGAAAGTGATGGGCAACACTCCCATCACTCCCTCCTCAGCATTGTTGTCAAGTTTGACACCTGACACAAGCAGTTTGGACTCTTGGAAAGAAGAAGACCTAATTAAGTTCAGCATCTTGGCTATGGAGAAGGCAAAAGAAAAATAAGTTCTAAGGAATCCTCTCCTGATAGAATCAGTGAATATTTTGAACATTTTTCTACCAAAGGATAAGAAAGTGCTAAAAGTACATTCGGTTGATGATGTGAGTTCACTCATCTCACAGTTCAAAAGAAATTTTTCTAGCCTAGAAGAATCTACGTCCATAGTAGCAGAAGAAAAGTACTTAAAAAAGAGGTTGAATGAGTTAATGAGCAACTTTGCACTACACTTGAATTCTCTTAAGTTTGGTCAAGCATCCTTGAAAGAGTTTGCTGATGAAGGAAGAAGGATCACTGCAACATGCATGGATCAAGACAAGCTCACTGATGCTCACTTCAAGAAGATAAAAGAAGTAGAATCTTTGATTGAGCAGGTAAAGAATTTAGTGTCAGACACATCCACAGATGTGAACATGTGCAACAATGTCTACCAAGGATAGTTAGACAAGATTGAGAAGGAAGAAAAAGAGATAACAAGGATAAGGTCTAGATAGACTCAGTTGAGGAATGGTCTTGTGCCCTCTTTAGACATCCTCAATTAGAATATAAAGGAGATTGATGCCACCATGGTAACTTATGATCATGGTCCCATCAATGACTTGGATAATATGGAGAAGCTTCAATATTCATTATGCGCCCATCTCCAGATAGTTAACTCTCTGATAACCTTTTGGAAGAAGGAGATCTAGAACCTCAAGATTTCATATCTAGATGATTTCCCTCAGTTTGTATGTGTATATACAATTTTTTTATGCACCTTTGTCATTAATGTAAAATGGGGAGTTGTGTATAGAATATGGAGTATATATATGTATAGGGAGATATAAGATTATGTATAAAAATGTATAGAAGACAAAAGGTTTTATGTAAAGAAATAGTTAGCAACTTGGTCATATTCTTTTATTGCCATCAATGACTAAGGGGGAAATTGTTGGAAAGTTGTCTATACTAAAGTATATGAGTAGATATAGTGTTTTCATTATGGCATTAAAGTCACATAGCAGTTTGGAGTCAGTGCACTTAGTGTAAAGATCATAATTTAGTTAAGTGTTGAAGACTGGATAGTGTACATAGTTCTTGCAGGTCAGAGCATCAACGCATGTGTCTACGAATGAATTATGGTATGCACCTTGGAAGTTAAGCTTGTTAGACTATACTTATGGTTATTCTATGAGCGCATAAGTAGATATGAAAAGATGTGAAAGTTACAGTCAGTTGAAGTTGCACAGCCAATTTGTGCCAGCAGAGAACAAAGCTTGGAGCCGACAGTTAGCATTTTGGTTTGTGATTGTAATGTAATATTGTAAAGGCCATGCACCTATTATATTTAGGTTTCCAACATGTTTATATATATAATTGTAAGCACGCTTAAGCCAATTCATTTGGAAGCATTGTTTGTAATTAGTTATAGGGCCGACCTATTTATGTATTTTGTATGAGTGCATAAATATAAGGTGCACCCATTATATTCGGTATGGAAGTGGTAATAGAGTTGTGATAAGAAGAGAAGAGGTATGCAAAGATAGCATAAGATTTATTAAATCTTTTCTAGAGGTCAAAGCATCAGTGCATCAAAGGAACTAATCAGACAAGCAGTGTCCTAGTGACAGTTCACCAGCAGATATAGTGTGTATCTGAAATTAGAAGGTTCTAGCCTTCACCATTTGAGAAATGAGCTCTAGGATAGTGAGTCCACTCCCCTAATAGGGATCATTGTAAAAGACTCCTAATAGGGTCCAACCCTTAAAAAGGTCTACTTTACTTAAAGAATTGTAAAGCTACTCCTAATAGGGTAAAGGATCTTCTAACAAGGATCGTAAAACACTAGTGCAAAATATTAGTGGGTATCAAGTCCCACCGGGGTTTTTACCTATTTGGGTTTCCCCATAACCATATTGGTGTCATGTTGATTTCATGTTTCATGTTTATGTGAATGTTTAATCCAATTCTTAAGCATTTATGTTCTGCATAAAAGATTAAAGTAAAAAGTTAAAATATAGTGAACACTGATTCACCCCCTCCCCCCCCTCAGTCTTTCAATTCCTAACATCTGGTACTACCCAAAAAGGGAGTAGAGCATGATCCTCTAGCATCTTCACTTCACCCAAACATAGCAAGAAATTTCATTTACATGCTAAGATTGAAACCACCTCACCAAGGTTCATGATGTCAATAACAATGTCTACCGATCTCTCTAAAAGGGACCAAGAGAGAACATATCGGTCAATGTTGAGGACTAAACCAAGTAAGACCGTGAGATAATAACAATATCCTCTCTACCTACAAGGGGTTATATCGTCAAGAAGAGCTTTGAAAGAAGCCCACTCTCTCAAGAACACCACAAATAGTGTTCATAGGGCCTAATTACTATGTGAAACACATATGCAAGAAAGTGAATCTATGTTCTTTTTAGAGCCCAAAATTGAAGTGTGATTTATGAAAGCAATAAACACTCAAGCTAGACACATGAGAGATTCATTGTATTCCCAAAATCCAAATGTTATAGAGATTCAACAAAATACCTCTAGTCGAAAGCAATACACCTTGTTGTTATGTTGCCTTAGAAAATAGAATCAAGGAAATAAACACAGCAACCATTAAATGTCAGAAGCGGGAAATCAAATCTAGAAATTTAGGTCTTTGTTGTCATAATTCTGTACAAGATAGTACACAGTGTTGTGTGAGAAAGTACATAGGTCCACATGAGAAAGTACATAGGCCCACGCAAGAAAACACCTTTGTCATGCATAGAAATGCTAATACCATCACTTCATGTGATATAGTGAGAAACCTCGCACGAGAATTCATACCAGAGATGCATGAAAGTACAAATAGCGCATAAAAATTGTCAGAAAATAAAATAAAATAAAATAAAATAAAATGAGGCAAGAAATGCAATTTAATGCCCCATGATGGGGGGCCAAAAATGTGTGCAAAAATGTTGACACACTTCTACAAGTCATTAAATCCAAGATTTCTCAAGAATGAGGTCTCAAATGGTGACTCATAGCTCTTTATTCATGGAGTGAAAAGGTTTATAATGGAGGCCCTCATATTAGACCTAGTTTGTACCCATGCAAGTACACCATAAAATGAGAGATTCAAAGAGGAAAAGAAAGAATGCTAGTCTCCATGATCATCAAGTATGCATGCAAATGAAAATGAAAGCTATTTTATATGATAACAATGCATGAAAGAAAATTAATCTATGAAAGGAAATTCTTATGCAAGATTATTCTATGAAAGGAAGTATGAATCTAATCTAATATGAAAGTGCAATATTAATCTAAATGGATTGCCATGGGGCATAAGAGAAAAAGACAAGAAAAGAGAAGTTGCAATATCCAAGCTCAAGTGCTCAAGAATCTTCTCCAAAATCGCTCTTCAAACCTGCAGCATAACAATAAAAAAATCTTCTATATTTAAATGAGAAGGAGAAGGCTCCTTATAAAGGAAAGCAAATGGTCAATATTAAGAGGCAAAAATAAAATGAGAAATGGTGGAGATTAAATCTTGGTTGATCCATGTGCTCAAGATTCTCAAGAGGCAAAATCAATGGACATGGTTAAGAGGCAAAAGATGTGTGGAAGAGATCAAGAGGCAAAAGAAGATTCCACTCATCTTGGAAAGTGTGCATTCAATGTGTAGACAAAAAGTCTTTTTCTTTTTCTTTTTCTTTTATTATTTATTTATTATTTTTAGCAAAGTGGTTTCCATTATTTAATTAAAAGATTTTTTATTTATTTAAAAGAGAATTGTTCTTTTAATTAAATGTCACTTAGGATAAAGTGATTTTATTATTTAATTAAAAGATTTTTTATTTAATTAAAAGGGAGCCTACTCTCTTAATTAAATAAAGCTTAGGATAAAATGATCAAACCTTAAGAAATATTGAAATAATTAAATTAATTAATATTTGATCAAGGAAATTGATTTGAATTGAAAATATTGCAAAGCATTGATTTAGGAAATTGATAAATTGATGAAAGGGGGCCCAAAGTCTAGGCGACCATTTTAGGGTGCATACAATAAGAGATTTATTGCACTTCATTGGAGTTGTACTAGCATATAAAAGATGTTATGAGTCAGTTCATAAATTAGTGGATTGTTGTCCATGGTGGATTGTAGTCCATTTTTTGGTTGTAGCCCGTGTTGTATTCTCAGGGTTGTTTCCCTTATTTTTATTTGAGTAGTAAGATTTTAAATGGCTAATTGTCTACAAACATGTAAAAATGTCATAAGCTATTTAGGAAGGGAAGCTACTTTAACAATCTAGTTAATGTTTTTTTTTAATATTATTTCAATGTAAATCTATGTGCATAGTAGGTTAGGATTTTTCTTCTTCTAAGAATTGTTGTTACATATGATGCATTCTTCTTAAGGGAATAAATGTTATAGTTTCTAGTTTTCATCCAAGTGCATGCTCACACAAATTTTTGTGTCTCTTCTTTTTTTGAGGTAGGTATGTTTATCGTGGCTCCTTTTCTATGACTTTGTGCCCAATAAATAGGGAATTTTGGTCTGGGTAGCCAAAGATTCTAAGGTTCATTCTCAACAAGCCAAGAACCCCTTTGAGTCACTAAAATGTGTATTTTATCTACCCTGACCTTCATCTAGATCATTTCTACAAATAATTTGAGCGAGTGTGGAGGCAACGCAATGAACAAAAGTTACTACCCTATAAAGTTGAGCTAGCGAAATGAAAAGGCTACATAATTTCTACCATGTACATGGGCTATTTACCTTCAAATTCCTTCACTTTTAAAAGTACACTCATTGTCCAGAGCACCAAATATCATCACTATGGATATTTTAAGGTGAAAGGGAAGGAAAAACTCAAGGAAATCTTGTGACCATTCCACGTGTCATTACAATCATTCTTTAAACATCTTTGCATGAGGCTTCCCCTCCCCAAGTTTCTCTATTGCAACATGTTTCCAGCCCATGATCACATGATTAAAATAGGTGGTGGGGTCCACCTCCTTCAAGGAAAAGGTTATTTTTCCATTTAACAGAGAATCTTGAGGTGGATTTAATTTGAAAATGAAATTGCATCCATGCACGAAAAAAAATGGAATTGTTGATTTGGGAATTTATTCCTTCGTGATGGAAAGAAAGTTACAAAAGGCACAAGTGGAATCCATGATGTTCTCATGGATAAAGAAAAATGATGCAAGATCAACATGTTGAAATAGCTATAGAAACTATCATGATGAGACTCCCATGTGGCACAAATGTAGATGCCTTCTCAGTTGTATTTTCAAGACTTGATTAAGGAATTATTTCTATAAAATTCATTTGGCACATTGTAAATGGGGGATCCAGGAGGTTCCCTTTGAATCCTTTGTATCTAGAACTTCTATTCTATAGTATTTTTTTATTGTATAGAGGAACAAATAGAAATAGTTGCAGTTTCATTTTTTAGACCCTAGCCTTGTAATTTTCACATAATCAATAGAAGAGACATACTGGACTATACCCAATTTTCTTTTACTATATGTTTTCTTATGTTTTTTGAATGATTTTAAAGCTCTATGTTATTTCTAAAATAATGTAGCCATTATCTATTATTTTAAGCTCTTATAATTCATCATAAACTACAACTTATCAAACCATGTCTGGTTACTGTAATACCCCAAAAATGGGCTATAAGTTCATTAATCTCCTACATCATCAAATCGAATGAAATCGACATCAAAGTCCTAATCTAAGGCACATCTAAACATCATCGAATCATAATTGATTATCTTATATTCTGCATCGGGGAATATTCCTAGTAATATTCCTAATCATCATAATTATCTTTAATTTTATAATTATTTGGCAATAAATCACATTTATCCTAAAGTTTGATTAATTGAATATTTTCATATTTAATTAATTAGATTTAATATTTGTCACTTAATTGTGTAATTAAATTTAATTCTATCTATTATTAATTGTATTATTTAATTTTGACAATAAATCTAATATCATATGAATAATTGATTAAATTCTTATTTAATTAATTAAAGCAAGTTGTCATTATTTAATAATATAGTTTTTAATAAAAGTTTGATTAAATAATTGATTAACTCATAAATCAATTGTTTTATTTTTAAAAGCAGTTAAGTTGGAAATAAATCACTTTATTATTAAATTAATTCATAAATAAAACATGCACAATCATAAAAGCAGACAACTATCAATTATCAATTAAAGCTAAACTCTATTTCGAGTTAAAACTTAGCTTTTGCATGTTTTTGTGAGTTAATTATCTTTTATTTAAAAATAACTCAAAAATCAACCTGAGTTATTTGAGTGATTTATGGCTTTTTCTCATGCACCTCCAAAGCCCTAGATTTCTATAAAAACAAGGCTCATCTCTTCATAATTCATCTCTCAAATTTGCATCCACAGAATCTCATATTTTGCACAATCACACTGGAGAATTGGAATTGAAGAATCAAAGCTCTTGTGAATCGACATCTTTGTGAGATCAATCTTATTTTTGCATTCATATTGCATATCATTGTTAGATTAGCATTGCATATCAATTTTCAATAGCATTCATAGCATATCAATTTCATCTAGCATAGATTCATATCAATTTTTTCATTATTATTGCATAGAAAATATCAAAAAAATAGATTAATTGCATTCATTCCATATCCATCAGTTTTGCATTCAAATCCTTTGTTTAGGTGTCATCTAGGTCACTGATCTCGATAACAATCTGAGGACATTAATCTTGCACCTATTAGAAGGCAGTAAATCGCTTGGTTAGATTAGATTTCAATTTTGCACGATTTTGATTATCACTAACTTCTAATGTTTTACTGAGTGTTGTGTCTACAAATTAGGTACAATTTTCACACACACATTTTTGGCACCCACCGTGGGGCAACCCACCTTTGCATGCTGATTTTGATTCTTGGAGCTAAAACCCTAAAGTTTCAAAGATTTAATTTTATCTCCCAAACGGCTTGGAGTTTTGGTCTGAAATTTTTTGGCCTAACATGGGGGTGAAAGTCAACTATGCCTACCCTGGAAACAATGTTGTCATCAATATGGTTGAACCATGTCTGTCTGAGAGCTGCAATGTCATCATGATTATACGAAGAGATAGAAATCATTCCTCAGCTAATGTGGTTACCAGATCACAAACTCAGGCTCATCTGAAAGGACAAACACCAAGTTCATCTAATGTCCCTAAGATACCTTTCAATCTCACATCTGCTTCTAAACAGAAGGTTGCCTCGAAATCATCCAATCCAAAGGATACAAGACCTACATCTTATAGCATCATCCAACAACTCCAGCGTACCAATGCCAAAATCTCTATGTTTGAGTTACTTTGAATATCTCCAGCTCACAGAGATATCCTAGACAAAGCTTTGCTCGGCTCTAATGTTCCTGATGATCTAGATCTAGATAGGTTCCAGACTATGGTTGGTCATCTAACATCTCCACAATATATCTCCTTTTCAGAAGAAGATGACAACTCCCTAAGTCACCCACATAATCAGCCCTTCCGCATAGAAGTCTTGATCCAGAACCGTCGAGTCAAACGTGTGTTGATAGATGGGGGTGCAAGCCTCAACATTTGTTCTTACAGCTTAATCACACAATTGGGATTCTCAGAGATGGCTATTGATCCTCGAAAGAAGATCACCATAAAAGCCTATGATGAACAAGAAAGAGCTTCTAAAGGCACCATTGTCTTACCCATCCGAGTGGGTCCGGTCATCAAAGATACCACATGTCAGGTGCTTGATGTACCATTGGCTTACAATATCCTTCTAGGGAGACCCTGGATCCATGAAATGCAAGCCATCCCTTCTACATACCATCAATGGTTGAAATTTCCCTATGAAGGGGTAGAAGTTACTATCCCAGAGATTTGAGTGCAACTTGCAATACATTGAAGGAAAGTGCCGATAAGCTTGCACCTAATAACAGAGAATCTTCCATCAAGCAACAAAATGTGGCTTCCACATCCAAGATGGAAGACATTGCTAAAGAGATCAATATCAAAGAAAATGGGATGGGAGAATACACTATAGAGCTAGTCTTGTCTCTGACATCTCTCCCTATCTCGCCCAAGTCATATGGACAATCTTTGAAGCAATCTAAATTAGAACCTAAGGAACCTATGGAAGCATACAAAAGAAATTTTGTGGCGGAGCAAGTATCCAAACAAGAATTTGAAGAAGATGAAGCTGTGCTTGCATGGCTATACAAAGATGATTCTGAATCCAAAATTGTTCAACCTAGTGAATCTATAGCACCTACAATCCCTTCTAATTCATATGGTCCAAGAAACAAATTCATAGCCAAGATGGGATATTCCAGTCAAGGACCTCTAGGAATCAGCGGAAAGGGTCTTGTGACACCCATTTCACATATTGGTAGAGCCAACAAAGATACTGGTGGCTTAGGGTTTAAGAAGAAACCCTATCATCTCAAAGGTGGTTGTTCTCATGTCATAGAACAAATTGCACTAGGAGAACCCCTTCTTAAGAAAGAAGAAACAGAACCCTCTGATGATGATTCAGATAGCTCTGAGCTTATCCCCTATGAAAAATTTCCTAAAGAGATCAAAGATCTTCTTGATGATATAGATGATCCTATCAAAAGAATTAATGTAGTAGAAACACAAGAACCAGCCAATCTCGAAGGTGATCAAACTGATCAAGAAGAAGGGGGTAGTTATTCTGACACTGATTCCCATGAATATGAATTCAAGTCAGAAACTAAGGGTAATCCTTCTTGGGGTATTCATCCTGATTTCACACATTTTCTAAGATTTCCTAGAGATCCTGAATCAGAAGCTGAGTCAAATGACTATAAATGGGGTGCCATTCCAGAAGAAGATGAGCTTATAACAGAGAAATATATTGATGTTATTCACTAATATGTATCTCAACCCAATGTAGGTCTAGAGCGAAACAATGAACTTAACATGTCTGATCCACCTATGGCTGAAGAGGACACCCATGATGATGTTGAGCCTATTCACAAATTGAACATTTTGAGCTGTAATATCACCTTTGAACTTGAGCGTCAAGTTAGGACCAATGATGACATATCCACATCTGTGAACACCATATCCCAAGCCTTTCCTGCTTTGACTATCCAACGCCCTGATCTTATCGACCAAACTTCCACAAACCCAAGCCATGGTGTTTACACCTTTTCCAGTGACTATGCCCTTGCTTGTTACCTCAATGCAGTCGAGCCTATGAGGACTTCCATCAGTGAACCGAGCATTAGCATGACCAAGTTAGACATCAAATATCTTAGTCAAAAAAACAAGAGTAAAAAGAAAAAGAAAAAGAGTTCTGAGGGTGAAAACCACTTTGTGGCAGTCTCAGAACTGACAAAAGTAAAAATAAAAGATGTATCTAAAGGTGAAAACCTCTCTGAGGCACCTAAGGATGAGATATTTGATGTCCTTTTGAGTCATTTATAGGATAGATCTCCAGTTCTGATTGAGCCAACTCAATCCATCAATTTGGGTACAACAGAGGAACCACAATTGGTACATGTAGCACAATCTCTATTAGAAGAAGAGAAATAGAAATTCACTACATTCTTATCAGATAAAAAGATCAACTTTGCATGGAAATATTCAGATATGCCAGGATTGGATCCCAATCTCATTATGCACCATCTATCCATTGCTCCTGGAGTAAAACCAGTCAAACAAAAATTGAGAAAGATGCATCCTCATGTTGCACTCTTAGTCAAAGTAGAACTAGAAAAACTCCTAAAAGCTGGATTCATCCATGTCATAGACTATGTTGAGTGGATCTCTAACATTGTACCTATTTCAAAACCAGATGGTTCAATCAGAGTGTGCACAGACTTTAGAGATGTGAACAGAGCATGCCCTAAGGATGACTTTCCACTACCTAACATTGATATGATAGTGGACATGATTGCGGGCTATGAAATGTATTCCCTTATGGATGGTTTTTCTAGATACAACCAAATCAAAATTGCTCCAGAAGACCAAGAGAAAATTGCATTCACATGTGCGTGGGGAACCTTCTGTTGGAATGTTATGCCATTCGGACTCAAAAATGCTGGAGCTACATATCAAAGAGCAATGACATCTATTTTTCATGATATGATGCATAAAATAATGGAGGATTACATGGATGATACCTTGGCAAAATCCATGATTAGAACTAAACATCTAATAGACTTGAGCATGATCCTAGACAGAATGGAACAGTTTAGTCTCTGACTAAATCCTAAGAAGTGTGCTTTTGGTGTCACTTCTAGAAAGCCCTTAGGATACATAGTTTCAAAGAAAGGCATTGAGGTCGATCTAGCTAAGGTGAAAGCTATCATAGAGATGCAACCTCCCAAGAATATCAGTCAAATGCAAACTTTGCAAGGGAGAGTATAGTCCATCAGAAGATTCATATAACAGTTAGCTGACATATCACAACCTTTCACAAAGACATTACATAAAGGTGTGACCTTTGCATGGAATGAAGACTGTGCAAAGAATTTCAATCATATCAAGAATTATCTCTCGAATCCTCCTATCTTAATGCCTCCTATTCATGGGAAGCCATTAATATTATATGTCTCTGCAATAGATACATCACTGGGGGCATTGCTAGCGCAGCATGATGAGAACAAGAAAGAAAGAGCCATCTACTATATCAGAAAAACTTTAGTGGCCTATGAGAAGAACTACTCAATGATAGAGAAGGCATGTCTAGCTGTGATCTTTGCATCGCAGAAATTGAGACACTACATGTTAGCTCATACTACTCATTTGGTAGCTAAAATTGATCCACTGAAATACCTACTAAGCAAGGCGGCCCTCACCAATAGACTAGCTAAATGGGTCATGCTTCGAAGTGAATATGACATTGAATATGTTGAAAGAAAAGCTATCAAAGGACAAGTCATTGCTGATCAATTAGCTGAAGCACCACTATTTGATGATACACCCATGCAAATGGAATTTCCCAATTCCTCTATCATGCACCTCTCTTCTAGAGCATGGCAGTTATTCTTTGATGGCTCCTACACACAGAATGGATCTGGAGCAGGCATATTGTTCATCACTCCTCAAGGATACTTGATACCCAAAGCATTTAGACTAAAGTTTCCTTGCACAAACAATATTGCTGAATATGAGGCACTTCTCAATGGTATGAAAATGGCAATACAGTGGAGAGTTACAGAGATGCACATCCATGGAGACTCACAACTGGTTATCCACCAAGTCAATGATGTGTACCAAACCAAAGATGAAAAGCTCATTCCTTACAAGAGAATGGTAGATGATTTAAAGAAATAATTCATCTCTATCACATTTGAGAAACTACCCAGAATGGAGAATAAGGTTGCTGATGCAATGGCGACATTATCTACTCTCTTACAGCAGCCCGAACATGAACTACGCTATGAGTTCTTAGTGGAAGCCCTATCCTATCCTGCATATGACTCCCCTGAAACCTGCATGATCTGCACTGTTGTAGGTTATGACTCATCTCACTACAAAAATTTGTTCTCCTATCTCCACGCCCAAATCATCCCTGACTCCTTTAACCATTTTGAGAAATGAAACCTTATCCGATCCGCATCCCGATATGTCATCATTGGTAATGATCTATACAAATGAGGTCTAGATGGTACACTACTTAGATGTTTAGAATGGGAAGAGTCTCAACGTGCATTAGAGGAAGTCCACGAGGGTATATGTGGGTCGCACTCTAATGGTTTAACGTTAGCTTGAAAAATTATTAGGGCTAGGTACTATTGGCTTGAAATGGAGAAAGAGGCTATTAAATTTGCTAAAAACTATCAACAGTGTCAAGTACATGGCAACTTGATTCATGCTCCAGGGAGAGATCTGATTCCCTTTACTACACAATGGCCTTTTCAACAATGGGCATTTGATCTCATAGGTGCTATCCATCCACACTCTTCCAATGGACATACCCATATAATCACAACTACAGATTATTTTACAAAATGGGTAGAAGTAGTTCTTCTAACACAAGAAATGGGGAAATAGATCTCTATGTTCATCCTGAACTACATCATTTGCAGCTATGGGATCCCTCACTCTATAATCATAGATAATGGGGGACAATTCAAAAATAAAGATCTAGATGACTTATGTGCTAAATTCAAGATTACACAACATTGGTCTTCTATTTACTATCCTCAAGGGAATGGACAAGCTGAGGCTTCAAACAAAAATCTCCTAAAGATCTTGCACAGAATAGTAAATAAAACAGGAAGAGACTGGCATCTCATGATCAATCCAGCTCTCTGGGCATACAGAACTAGTATCAGAATGCCTATAGGGGCTACACCTTTCACTTTAGTTTATGGGTCTGAAGCAGTACTGCCTATTAAGGTTGAAATCCCATCACTCAGAATCAGAATGCATGGTCTAGTAACTGATGATGACTACAGAGTGTCTAGGTTACAAGAACTAGAACTACTCGATGAGCACAGACAAGCAGCATATGATCATCTCAGAGTATATCAGAAGAGAATGTCTAGAGGCTACAACAAGAAAGTCAGACATAGAGAATTTCAGGTTGGCGATCTATTCTTGAGAGAAAATCCTAAAAATCAATCCCATCGAGAACGCAAGGGGAAGTTCAAACCCAACTAGCTGGGTCCCTTTGTTATCACTGCTACTTTTGGCTCTGGTGCCTATCAACTCTCAATGACTGAAGGAGAATAGCTCCGAGAACCAATCAACATTCTCCATCTGAAGAAATTCTACGCCTAAGGCATTCAGTGCTTGGTAAATGTCCTGATAAAATCTTAAAAATCAGAAAAAGTCCTAAAAAATGAACATCTTGGTGAAAACCTAGCAATAGGCGCCTTGATGATTCACAAAAAAAATCAAAAAATATCAAAAATTCACAAAAAAAATCAAAAAATATCAAAAGTACAAAAAAATTGAAAAAATGAAAAAATATAAAAAAATGAAAAGAAAAAAAAGTGCCTTGGTGAAAACCTGGAAATAGGCACCTTGGTAGCAAAAATAGAATCTCTGCCAAGATGGTGAAAACCTGGCAAACGGGTGCCACTTGTTCAAAATGCTCCATCTATCAGTGCAATCTTGGTCTTTCCTAGCTTTCAGTCTTGCTTTAGTTTGTACATATCTCCCGATTTGTTTCTGCATTTCCAGTTTTCAATAAGTTGGTCTGTACATCAACCAGCTCAGGTGTCTGTATCCTATCAATGTTTAACACTTGGGGGAAATCAATGTCATATCCTATGCTCTCCCATGTATCTTAGACGTATCATATCTAGTCAGAGTCCTTTGAAGCTTCATGTGAGTCAGTCAGTCTATCTTGTCTCCAGAAAGGATTTTGCATCTACAACAACGCAATCGAACATCAAAACAAACTGAAAACAATTTGTGTTTTTCATGCTTTTATCTCCTTGTATGCTTACTGATTCGCATTGAGATTTTTTCACATTGTGTCCCTTCGAGCTCTTCGATGATGTCCTTTATAGGATTTAGAGAGTGATGATTGGGGGCATAATCTTTTCTTTGTTTTCTGCTTGTATGTGAAAATCTAACAACTTTGGAAATTTTGGATTGAAATGGTGTCTAACTATAAGAGCCTCTATCTTGAATTGGATGGCCATGCGTACCTCGACCATTGATACCCAGAAAATTCAAAGAAGTTTGATCTAACTGTTGTCATTTTTGAGTGAGTTCTTTCTCCTACTGTGAAACACGATCTTGCCTAAGGATGTGAATGATAAAGGGTCACTACGGATAATTCACAGTGGATCTAGAATGATCTCTTGACTGTTTGATGTGTTTACAATGCAAGGCGTATTCAGGTCATCACGACATTTATGTTTTGATGCTTGTACAAATTGCTATATCAAAATGGACATGATATTCAGGTCATCCTGACGTTTGTGCCTTTGTGCTTATATCTAATCCAACATTTCGAAAACAAATCAATATTCATATGTCCATGGTTGTATAACCAGTGGGTGTTGTATTGATTCTTGCGCATACAAATCGATATTCATATGTCTATGGTTTCATGGCTAGTGGGCATTGTATTGATTTATCCGGTTACCTAAAAGTTCAATGATGATAACAAATCGACACATGATCAATGACTAGGTCCTAGGTCTTAGGTTGCATTTCATTTTGCATGTTTCATTGCATTTTGCATGTTTGCATGATCTCACAATGGCTAAACGAACTTCAAAGCTTAAACAATTCTTCATATCAATTCTTCAAATCTAACAAGAGCTGAATCTCACACGAAGGTTCCTCCAACGAAGCAGCAAGTAGAATCCTTTTTTGGGATCAAAATTCAAATCTGAGATCATTTATATTATTAACTACTTGCATAATCGACTTTCAATCATCACGAAAATCTAGTATTCAACTTAATTGATTATCTAACATCAAACTATCAAAATTTCAACTTGGTCAACCATGGTCAACTCATGGTCAAACCTAGTCAAACTTAGTCTCCAGTACCTCCAAATGATGCAGAATGTGTTCTCAGACGTGTTTAACCACTTCTCAAATCAATTAACATGCTTCTAAACTATCAACGCTGACTTTTCTTGTCAGATTTCAATTTTAATCCCGAAGGGGGCATGGTATTGCATATCATTCAAAGTCTGTAATCAAATTTGAAATCATATCTTTTTTCCTATCAATATCTTTCATCAGTGATCAAGACAAACAATCACGTCTAGTCACTGATTCATCAAAAGTCCTCATCGCTCAGGGAAAATCTATCATCACTTGGGGCATATCAGATTCATCGATCCATATCAATCTGGTATTCTCTTAATCTTGTAATTTGTAACAGTTTTTGCAACCATCTAATCATAGTGTTCTTTCCTTGGTTCTTCGGCAACTGAAGGATTCGGATGTGATACCTGCTAGTTCTGCTAAGACAATCGAGTCTAGAATGGGTCACTCACTTCTTATCAATCCTAAGGTTCAGAATCAGGCATTTTGACACTTTTTCACAATCATCGGTTCATTGCTGCTATAGTAAACATTATCTTTGGTCATTCAGGACCTCCTATCTCAATATCTTTCAATCGGTTTCTATCTTTCAATTGGTTTATCATTTGAATCAGTTTCATATCTTTATCAAACACAGACTATCTTTGAACCACTGCGCTTCGCACAGTAATTCAAAGAGGGGCAAAATGTAATACCCCAAAAATGGGCTATAAGTTCATTAATCTCCTACATCATCAAATCGAATGAAATCGACATCAAAGTCCTAATCTAAGGCACATCTAAACATCATCGAATCATAATTGATTATCTTATATTCTGCATCGGGGAATATTCCTAGTAATATTCCTAATCATCATAATTATCTTTAATTTTATAATTATTTGGTGATAAATCACATTTATCCTAAAGTTTGATTAATTGAATATTTTCATATTTAATTAATTAGATTTAATATTTGTCACTTAATTGTGTAATTAAATTTAATTCTATCTATTATTAATTGTATTATTTAATTTTGACAATAAATCTAATATCATATGAATAATTGATTAAATTCTTATTTAATTAATTAAAGTAAGTTGTCATTATTTAATAATATAGTTTTTAATAAAAGTTTGATTAAATAATTGATTAACTCATAAATCAATTGTTTTATTTTTAAAAGCAGTTAAGTTGGAAATAAATCACTTTATTATTAAATTAATTCATAAATAAAACATGCACAATCATAAAAGCAGACAACTATCAATTATCAATTAAAGCTAAACTCTATTTTGAGTTAAAACTTAGCTTTTGCATGTTTTTGTGAGTTAATTATCTTTTATTTAAAAATAACTCAAAAATCAACCTGAGTTATTTGAGTGATTTATGGATTTTTCTCATGCACCTCCAAAGCCCTGGATTTCTATAAAAACAAAGCTCAGCCCTTCATAATTCATCTCTCAAATTTGCATCCACAGGATCTCATATTTTGCACAATCACACTGGAGAATTGGAATTGAAGAATCAAAGCTCTTGCGAATCGACATCTTTGTGAGATCAATCTTATTTTTGCATTCATATTGCATATCATTTTTATATTAGCATTGCATATCAATTTTCAATAGCATTCATAGCATATCAATTTCATCTAGCATAGATTCATATCAGTTTTTTTATTATTATTGCATAGAAAATATCAAAAAAATAGATTAATTGCATTCATTCCATATCCATCAGTTTTGCATTCAAATCCTTTGTTTAGGTGTCATTTAGGTCACTGATCTCGATAACAATCTGAGAACATTAATCTCGCACCTATTAGAAGGCAGTAAATCGCTTGGTTAGATTAGATTTCAATTTTGCACAATTTTGATTATCACTAACTTCTAATGTTTTACTGAGTGTTGTGTCTATAGATCAGGTACAATTTTCACACACACATTTCTGGTGCCCCCCGTGGGGCAACCCACCTTTGCATGCTGATTTTGATTCTTGGAGCTAAAACCCTAAAGTTTTAAAGATTTAATTTTATCTCCCAAACAGCTTGGTTTTTTGGTCTAAAATGTTTTTTACAAGTTGGAGACATATCAGGGAAGCTTCGAAAAAAAATTCAAAATTTTCTGAATTATTTTGAATTTTTAATAATTTTTTTTAAATTTTTCATAAACAATTAATATTTGACGCAAATAAACATATTTTTCTAAAATTTTTACATTTTCGGAAAGCTCTTCAAATTCTACAAGGGTTTTATTATTTGTGTTTTAAATTTGGATGCAATTTAATAGCTCAAATAGTCAATTTGCAAAAATTGGTCTATTTTGATAAAACAGGTCTCTAGGGCACAAATGAAGAGATTTTTCTAAAATTTTTGCATTTTTGGAAAGCTCTCTATTTTTTAGTAGGGGTCTCTATTCTAAATTTCTATTTTTGTGGCCAAAATTGTATCAAGAAAATTAGATCTTGTTGACTAGGTCAAATGCAGCAAAAAAAATAAAGTTTTGTGATGGGTATGCACTTTTTTTTTTACATGGTTCAATGAATGATATGAGTTGTCATTTGGGTTAATTGCTGGTTATTATTACTGATAATAATTGATTTTTAAAGCTAACCCTATGGTTTTCATAAGTTGAATATATTTTCCATATCTTGTTTGCTTGTTTGCTTGTTGGAGAGTTCGTCACTTGCTTGCATGGAAAAGCTCAACAAAAATTGCTAAAAATCAAGTAAAATCTACTAAGCACGTTGCAAGGATCATGAGGTATTCTCCTTGTTTTGAAAACATTTCAATTTGGACTTAAAGTAAATCTCTCACGTGTCAAGCTTGTGTGCATCTTTTCATGCTTTTGATCTATTTCTACACACTTGCATAATTTGATACTAGGTTGTGATCCCTTAAGGATTCATTAAGTAGTCTTAGAATACTTGTGATTGATCTTGATTGCTATCTTGGGTTATTGGACTCGCTAATCCATCGACCCCTCATTTCCGCCCCGTGGTTGCAATCTCAGCACCATAAAGGGGAGGGGTCAACAGGACAGAAGCGTTAAGTGTTCCACTTGGCAACCTTTTTGTGTTTTTAGGAACTCACTTGTTTTCTAAGTTGGGGACTCATTTTCAGCTTGTGTGAGGTGTTAAGTGTTCCACCTTGTGGACTCATCTCATATTTTCTTTAAGCGTTAAGTGTTCCTCTTTCTACTTTTTGGGTACTTTTGGTAGATTTGCTTTTGGGAATATATCTGTGCTCACATAGTAATTAGGCCCTATGAACACTATTCATGATTCTTGAGAGATTGGATTCCTAGAGAAATCTTTCTTGATGACAGAATCCTTGTAGGTAGGGAGGATACTTAGTGCATTTCACATTCAACTTGGTTAGTGCATCTTCTCTTATTGATCGACACATTCTCTCTTCGGAGAGGTTGATAGATCACATAGGGTTGATATCATAAGCTTTGGTGAATCAAAATTGGTTAGTGCATCTTCTCTTATTGATTGATACATTCTCTCCCCATAGAGGTTGATAGATCACGTGGAGTTGGCATCATAGACCTTGGTGAAGCAAAACTTTGTCTTAGCGTGTCGGATTAATCTGCTTGCTTTGTTTGGGTTAAAAGTGAAGAGGTGTCAAAACCTTGAATCTGGAGCCAAGTCCCCTTGTGGTATAAATCTGTGAGTCACCTTTAGAGAGGGTTAACCGTAGCGGACAATCCCTTCATAGGGAAAACTGCGTTGACAGAACTTCAAGCGGTAATAGCCATTTTTGCCATGGTAGTGACAACCGCTATATAAATGTCCTTGTGGAAGAAATCTCCATGGGTATGGTTCATTGTTGGGTTGTCAGATCTCCCTAGCAGCTCTTGAAGATTAAGTTCTCGGACTGTGTCAAAACCCTGGTGCACCAGGATTGGAGTTCACCCCTTTGAATCATAAAAGTTGCAGAGTCAAACCATTACTAAAAACCCTAGAGAGGCCAATTTTTCATTCTAAGGTATATGTGTGTTATTGCAAAACTCTTCAGAACATACACAATTAGTACTCTCAGGGATTAGCACAATTTGGTCACTTGATTGTTCATGCGCAAGGTTGCTGTTGCCCTTGTTCATTATTTTTAGATGTGCTTGGAATCACTTGCTTGCTATTCTATGTGCTTATTTATCTGCTTGGCTATTAAAAATGATCAAATCTGGTATAACCTTCAAAATCTAGACAGTACAATTTGCAAACAATACAAAATTGAAGACCTTAAATTTTGCAAAAATTGACGTAAAATCTTTTCTGGAGTCAAAAGTCATTTCAGGAAGTCAAAAGTTGTATGAGTTTAGCAACTGTCATTTCATAGACTACCCAGTGTCGTACGAGTCTGTAGAGTGTTGTTTGGAAAAATTTGAGAGAGTTGTCAGAAATTGTCAAATTGCAAGATATCCAAGGTTTCTAGCCTAGTTCCAGAATCTGTCAAAAATATCATTGTGTCAGGAACAGAGCAATAGCTATTGAGCATTCTACCATTTCCAAGTTTGATCTTTTGAATCTGATCTAGCCTTCTGTTTGATCAATTTGAGTCCTTTTTATCTCGTGTCAAAACCTTGTCATAACTATCAATCTTCAATCAATCTTCAAAAATAGACTAAGTGTTGAGAACTCGTGTCCACTATCTTTTTGGCGATCTATCCCATACATCCAGGGCATAGTTTCCTTCACCCACATCTCATCAAATCTTCAAAACTATCATAATCTTGACAAGGTTGCGTCATCCGATTTTCTCGAATCAAATTATTCTTCAGTTGTCTTCATCCTTTTCTTCTGTTTCATTCAAAGTTAATGGTGGAGACCAGAGCTTCTTCACACAAGAAATCAAAAGAAACATCTCAGAACTTACTTTTGACCAATACCCCAGGTTTAACTCTTGAACAACTCATCAAGTCAGGTATCTACGGAGATGATGGTCTCAGTAACTTTAGGTTGAAAACTGGTTACATACCTCCTTTATCAACTCATAGAGGTAATCAGCAAACTCCTCCTCAATCTATTCCAGGGAACCCAAAAACTCCTATCATGTCTCAAGCAGGGACAAACCACGGTTCTCTAGGAGGAGGGTCCCAAGGACACCATTCTCAACATAATGCCGACCAAGAACCTACCCCCTCTGAAATCCATCGATGTCAGAATGATGATCAATTCCAGAGAATGATGAGGCATTTCTTGAAAGTGGATAGAGAGGCATACTTTTTACAATTAGCCCAAGAAGGGGCTAAGCTTCCTCCTAGCTTTAACATTGATGATATAATCACACATGAGGAAGAAACTCCACTCACAGCTATGAAAAAATAGATGCATGCTATACAAGTCAAATTTAACAATCTTAAGAAGGAGAAGGAACCCAAGGAGTTCTCCATGGAGGCCCTATGTCCTTTCCCGTTCGACAAAAACTTGTATATGCCACCAATCCCAAAAAGAGTGGAGATACCAAAGTATGACAAATATGATGGACACTCTAATCCTCAAGATCATGTCAGAGAGTTCTGTACGTAATCCATGGAATTCATGCATGAACTGACTTATCTAATGCATCTTTTTCCTAGATCCTTGGGAGGAGCATCCATTCAGTGGTTTTCAAGATTACCTTCTACGATCAAAACTTTTGAGGAATTGATTAAATTGTTTTATCAACAATATTCCTACAATATTCAACATCCGGTCACCATGATCGATATCTGTAACCTCAAGCAATATCCAGGGGAATCATTCCTAACTTTCCTCAAGAGGTGGAGAAAGAAGTTCTCTCTATATGCTAGACAAATTCCCGAAATGGAGAAACTTGAAATCTTTATCAATAACCTTGTTCCAGAGCTCAATTATCCATTACAAATGCAAGATCATGTATCTTTTGATAAAATGGTGGATAATGCAATCAAGATTGAGAAAGTACTTGTCAAGAAAGGAGAAATCACACTTCAAAAGGACAAGTCTGAATCTAGATCTAGCTCAAAAGATAAAAATAAAAGCTGGAATAGAAACAAAGGTATCGTCTCTGATGGTGTTGTTGACACTATCCGCACCTCATCAAAGGCACCGGCCTACAATCTCACCCTCACCACCAAATCCATTGAAGCTTCAGAGCAAAAATCTGCTGAACCATCTCCAAAGAAGCCATTCAAATGATGGGATAATAAATGAAAGTTTACTCCCCTGGGAAAATCTTTGGAATCTGCCCTGAGAACCCTGATAGCTGATAACATGATCTCTTTACCACCAATCCAAAACCCTGATCTGGATCCAAAACCATATTGGTGGAAAGATAATGAATTATGTGCTTTCCATCGGACTAAAGGCCACAGAACTAATGGATGCTTCCACTTGAAGCATACCATTCAAGACTTGATAGATCAAGGGGACATCATGATCGATAATCCTACCAGCAATAATGATCACACAACATTTACAGAACCGTTTCCACATCATGGCAAGGGAGTTTCCACTTCTCAACCTAACATGGGGGCAAAAGTCAACTATGCCTACCCTAGAAACAATGCTGTCATCAATATGGTTGAACCATATCTCTCTGAGAATATCAATCTCGCACCTATTAGAAGGCAGTAAATCGCTTGGTTACATAGTTTTCAATTTTGCACGATTTTGATTTTTGCTAACCTCTAATGTTTTACTGAGTGTTGTGTCTACAGATCAAGTACAATTTTCACACACACAGTTACTCTTTTAATGCTTGTAATCTGGGGGTATATCATCCTATTTTTGTGAATGAAACTTGTTTAGAATAGTAGTTGTAAGATAATAGGAACATTTCTTGTAATCCTTACTATGTACTTATTGTGGGAAGATCTAAATATTTTGACCTATGTCTAGGATCTTGTCATTATGTTGTCTTTCCAACAATCAATATATGTGGTTTTTTATGCTCATTTATGAGATTGTATGTTCTTATTTTTTAAGGTCCAATTTCAAAGGGTTTCAAAATATTTGGTGTAGTGCCTTCATTTTTGTTTAATTTTCCTTCCCCTTTCCTAAAATGTCAATAAGAAGAGTCATCTTCTATAAAATCCTAAAGGTTATTTCACGGGGTGCAATTTTCCCTCTCTTATGAAACTTTCAGACTGCCCTTCTTTAGGTGGGAGCATAAAAGGGGCTTAGTAGTTTTCCTGGCATGCCGGTTGGGATAGAGCTTCCATAGCTAGAGCATTGGAATGTTCTTTAGTATTCTTATCTTTCAAGGGGCATGTTACAAGCACTTAGAAACTTTGTAGATGAAAATTCTTGTCTAATTCTCATGGTATCTTCTTGGTTATCCATTCTAAGTATACCTTTCCCTCTTTCTTGAAATAACATTTGTAGACCTCTTTCATTCCTTATGCTTTGATATGGAGGAATACTATAGACAATAGTTTTTTGCCCCCCCTTTTCATGAAAATATAACTTTTCCACCCCCTACCAACAATATTAGGCCAAGAGTACTCATGGTTTTCTTCCACATTTTGTTGCAATCGCAAAATTATGACTAGTTTCACCATGCCTACCTCATGCCCACCCCTACATATTCTTACCAGCATCCAAAAGAATCTTATTTTACCTCCTATCAGCATGCATACCCTCCTTCCCAATACCAAAATATGGGAATCTAGGAGGAGAAAGAATATTGTTGATAGTAAGAGGATCTTTCTTACCATGCTAACATGCTACAACAACAAGACAAGGTCCTAAGAGAACAAAAAGAGGAATTTATTGCAATCCAAGTTTCTACTAGAGATGAAAGGACTAGGACATCGGTGCTTATGGAACAAACAAAACCATGTAGTTATGAGCTTCCATTTTCTCATAAAGTTGGGGAAATCACTTCAGGAGAAGAGAGAAAAGAAGAAAAATAAGCAAAGGGGGAGTTAAGGCTCTAAAAAGAACATCTGCACGAGGATATTGAGAGGCTTGTATCCCAACAAGCCTCTCTATAAATAGGAGACAACACAGATAATAAAGAGGAGGAATACTCAATCCTCTTGTATGCAAGAAAATAGTGGTTAAAGGAATGCAATAACAAGGAAAGCATTCAAACAACTAAATCACTACAACATATGTGATTAGACAAAAGAAAAGGTAAAAAACCATCAGAGCCCTAAGAATGTGCAAAACCTTCTTAGAGAAAGCAATCTCCTCTTTGATGTGTAGATTTTTTCAATGAATTGGTTGTGTGCTCATAAATTTTTCTCAAGCTTCAATGTTTTGGACTAATTTTAGCATAATAATGGTAATTTGATAGTTTTTGGGCTCTCAAATTAGCATTATGACTTTGTTAGGAATGAATGCTAAATGTTTGGTAGCCATTCTATAGTAGTTGTTGTTGCATTCATGACTATGATTGTCATTGATGTCAACACAATGATCTTCTGGAGACTTGCAGAGAAGCAGACAGAGTTTGAATTATCACACATGGGTTATTGTAGTTGGAGCTATGTGATGTTGAGGATATACTCTTTGATATGTTATATGTCTATGGTTAAGAGTGCAAATAGTAATTCTTTTATTCATGGAAGTTATGAGCATTTTGGTGGAAGCAGTATTCAGGCAGTGTTCCTGAGTAGCGGTTTATGGAAATCGGATGATATCTCCTAATCGAGATGGAATCTAGTTCTACACAGTTAAAGGGAATTTGAAGACACATTAATAGTGACATGGATGATAGTACAAACTTTGAGGTCCCACGAATGAAGATTTATTGTATTTGGAAGCTGACAGATTTGTGTAATTTTAATGTAGCACATGGAAACTTTTATTTTGTAATTGTATGCCGACTCAATTGTAATTATTTGAGTGTGGTATAAAGGAAGGAATGTGTTTCCTTGTTTTATGTAGAAGATGATAGTAGTGTATGAATATGAAGTGAAGAAAAGAGCTAAATGTGAAAGTGAATTGTGAAGGAAGACATGCGAAGTACAGAGATCTAAAATTGAGATCTGGTGTAACAGTGATTGCAGTTTGGCATAGTAAGAGAAGAGGTAACATATTATTATATTGAGTACTACAAATATTATTTGGATAGTGTGTTTAGTGATCTTACCTTGAAGCTTTTTGGGCAGTGGGTCCTTCTGTCTTCCATAACTCTTACCAGGGTTAGAATCTTTTAATAGGGATTCATATGTACTAAATGTATTTCATAAGACTCCTAATAGATTCTATCCTTTCACAAGGAATATTCATATTAGTGCATCTTTTATGGACATCATTCCCATCGGGCTTTACTCTTTGATCAAGAGGTTCCCTAGTCAACATATCTTGTTTCATTGTGTTATTGTGTATGAATATCTCTCTATGGTTGGTAATTATATTGCTTACACGGTTTAATGCTATTAAAATTGATAAAAGTTATAATTATCTAATAAATAATTCACCCCCCCCCCCTCTCAGTTATCTTGGTGGACTTTACTTTCTAACAATTGGCATTAGAGCGGCAGGTCCTTGAAAAAGAAGTTTAACAACTTAAGGAGATCCATGGCAAATTTCAGGAAAGAAAGCCCTAAGTTTGATGGAGTAAATTTTGCAAGCTGTAAAAAAAAGATGAAGACACACCTACTGTGTTTAGGACTAGGTTATTGGTTGATTACAAAGAATGATGAGACTATCATTGAAGAGGACAATCTTGAAACATGTACTTCTGATGAGAGAGATCTATTCATGTGTAACATACTTGCAAGAGAAGTACTTTTGACAACCCTTCCAGAGAATGAGTACAGTCAGGTAAAATGTTTGAAAAAATCTCATGAAATTTGGAAAGCTTTACGCTCTACTTTTGAAGCTGATGAACATGCAAAAAGAGTTACATTACCTAATTGGATATGTACATTTGAAGATATAAGAATGTTGGAAGATGAATCTGTTAGAAGCTATATTGGTAGAATGTCAGAAATTGTTACAAGTATAAAATCTTGTGGAGGAATAAAGATAGAGAATGAAGTGATATGGAAAATTCTGAGGATGTTGACTCCTGTATTTAAGCAGACAACATAGATGATTGAACAAGTTATACCTTGTACTAAAAACTTTACAAGAGAGACTCTTCTTGGAAGATTGGAAGTAGCAGAGATGAACCTGAGGTTATCAGGAGACTTACCTAAAATGGAGACATCATTCAGTGCTCTTAATGTTCGCCCTACTTTGTCAAGAAGCATTAGTGTGAGCAGAGATTATGCTGGCAGTAGCAAATCTAGAAATGAAGAAGATAAGAAGATTGAAGAAGGTATTTCCTTTCTTGTGAAGAGAGAACCAGATGGTAAGAGAATTTTTAAATGTTGGACTTGTCAAGAATATGGTCATTTTGCATCTAAATGTCCTAAGAGAGTTAAAAAGTACAGAAACAATTTCAAACCTAGAAGATCTAAGGAATGTTATTATGCTAATGATGAAGATCTTTAAGCTAGTATGGAGAGAACCTTAAGTGAAAGCGATAATGAGAATAATGATGACATATGATTTGTAGCAATTAAAGAAGAAAATTATGAAACTGATGTCAAGGAAGAAAAAACCTTATTTTCTCAAGTTGAAAAGAAAGCTGATTGGATTATAGATAGTGGTTGTTCACATCATATGACTGGAGACATGAAAAAGTTCATAAAGTTAAACAAATATGATGGAGGAGTTGTTAGAGTTGGAAATAATGCACCTTATTTGATTAAAGGTATAGGATCTATTACTCTTGATGGAAAGACTAATACTGATGATGTTTATTTTGTGGATGGATTGAAACATAATCTTTTGAGTGTTGGAGAATTAGTTGATAAGGGATATCAAGTTTGGTTTACTGAGAAAACTTGTGTGATAAAGGATAAAGATGGAAATCTGATTGGAACTAGATCTAGAATGAGAGGTAATGTATTTCAGTTGAATCCTACTGAGATGACATGTTTGATTACTAAAATTGATGACAGTTTGTTATGGCATAGAAAGTTTTGTCATATAAACTTTGACAACATTGTGAAAGTAAGTACTACACTTGCAGTAAGAGATTTGCCTAAAATTATGAAGCCTACTAACATGATTTGCAAAGAATGTGTGATGGCTAAACATAAAAGAAGTTCTTTTCCCAGTAAGAAGTTTACATCTGTAGAAAAGATAGAAATTGTTCATACAAATTTGAGCGGTCCTACCAGGACTAGAGGATTCTATGGAGAAAGGTATTTTATGATTCTTGTTGATGATTTTACAAGAATGATGTGGATTGCATTTCTTAAAGAAAAATCTGAAGCATTTGATAAGTTTAAGATTGTTAAGAATAAAGTTGAGAATGAATCTGGAATGAAGATTAAAAGTTTGAGGTTTGATAGAGGTGGAGAATTTACTTCTAGAGAGTTTAACACCTTTTGTGAAGAAAATGGCATTAAAAGATAGTTCTCGGCCTCTAGAACACCTAAACAAAATGGTATTGTAGAAAGAAGAAACATATCAGTGACTGAAGCAGCAAGAGCTATGTTATTTGAGAATGATTTGGTGAAGATATTATGGAGAGAAGCAGTGAACACAATAGTGTATACAATGAATAGAGTACAAATCAGAGCAGACACAGACAAGACACCTTATGAATTATGGTTTGGACATGCACCCTCAGTTAAGTATTTTAGAATTTTTGGAACCAAATGTTATATAAAGAGAGATGATGATTGGAAAGTTTGATCCTAGAAGTGATGAAGGTATATTTCTTGGATATTCTTGAAAAGAAAAGCCTATAGATGTTACAATAAAAGAACTAAGACTATTGTTGAAATCACAAATGTTAAGGTTGATGAAAAGTTCAAAATTCAGGAAAGAATGCTTGATTATGAATTAGATGAAGAAGCTCATCCTAAACCTAAAACTGGATCTATTGAATTATTTTATGAAACTAACAGTGATTTGTTGAATGAAAGCCACAGTGAAGTCACTGAAGAGCCTACACCTGAAGTGAGATCTAAGACAGTGACACCTAGCAAGATTTTGTTAAAGAATCATCCTATTGGACAAATTATTGGAAGCATCAAAAGAGGAGTTCTAACTCGGAATAAGGTACAAGAATAGTTATGTTTGATTTCTCAAATTGAACCTAAAACTACTAGTGAAGCTTGTGAAGATGAAAGTTGGACTAATGCTATGAAAGAAGAACTAGATTAGATTGAAAAGAACAAGCCATGAGAATTGGTCCCTAGACCTAGAGACAAGAATGTTATTGGAACTAAATGGGTATTCAGAAACAAGATGAATGAACAAGGAGAAGTAGTATGAAACAAAGAAAGATTGGTATGTAAGGGATACTCACAGCAAGAAGGAATTGACTATGAAGAAACCTTTGCACCTGTTGTAAGAATTGAAGCAGTAAGAATGTTTTTCACCTATGCAGCTTACAAGAAATTTAAAGTATATTAGATGGATGTGAAGTCAACATTTCTAAATGGAGAATTGGAAGAAGAAGTCTACATTGAGCAATCTAAAGGTTTTCCTTTGACTCAAGAAGGAGACATGGTATGTAAACTGAAGAAAGCTTTATATGGACTAAAACAAGCACCTAGAACTTGGTATGCAAGATTGGACAAGTATTTGTTAAAGTTGGGATTTACAAAAGGAACAGCTGATAGCAATCTATACACAAAAGAAATTGAAAATAGTTTGTTGGTTATAGTTATTTTTGTTGATGACATTATTTTTGGAGGAGAAGATGAAGCTAGTGACAAATTTGCTGATGAAATGAAGACTAAATTTGAAATGAGTATGATTGGTGAAATGAAATACTTTTTGGGATTACAAATAACACAGAATAATGATGGTATCTTTGTAAGTCAGAAAAAGTACCTGAATGACTTGTTGAAAAGATTTGGAATGGAGAATTGTAAACCAGTTGGAACAACTATGGTAACTGGACATAAGTTATCTAGCACGGATGAGACTCCTGCAGTAGAATAGAAGAATTATAGATCCATGATTGGAGGACTACAGTATTTGGCACATATAAAACTTGATATAGCACATTTAGTTGGAATTGTAGCAAGATTTCAAGCTGAACCTAGAGAATCACATTATGCATCAGTAAAGAGGATACTATGATATTTAAGAGGCACAATGGAATATGGATTGTGGTATGAAAAATCTGATGATTTTACCCTATGTGCATATACAGATGCTGATTGGGGAGGCAGTGTTGATGATAAGAAAAGCACCAGCGGTGGAGCATTTTTCCTTGGAGGAAGATTAGTTTCTTGGCTAAGAAAGAAGCAAAATTGTATCTCACAGAGCACAGCAGAAGTAGAATATGTAGCAGCAGCAAACAATTGTAACTAGATAATTTGGATGAAGCAAATGTTGAAGGATATTGGAATAAAGTTTGTTGAACCTATTGTCATACATTGTGACAACACCAGCATAGTTAGTATGTCTAAGAATCTTGTATTACACTCTAAGACAAAGCATATAGAGATCAAGTATCATGTTGTAAGAGAGAAAGTTGTTGAGAAGGAAGTCAGACTTGAGTAAATAAGTAGAAAGGAGCAGATAGCAGATATATTTACAAAGCCTTTCCCTAAGGATACATTTGAGTATCTAAGAGGTATTCTTGGGGTTATGCCTTATCCTACTTTTGAGAATTGATGTAGTTGCTTGCATCCATCCAGTGGTATATGAGCCTTATCTTTCTTCTGGACTGGATGTTGGTACTTCCTCTATGGGGGAGTATGTGTATCTGAGCTGAGTCATGAGGAATCTAGTGAATGCATTTTCTAAATAGTGTCTTTTGACATTGGAGTTTTTATTGACATAGTGATGAAATTTTTTTTATTGATGTCAATGGGGGAGAAGTGTACATGAAAAAATCTATTTGTACTATCTAAATAGGAAAATGAAGCAAGATTTGATTGATGAAGAGGATTTGAAGAAGCAGTGTTGCAGTATTGGATTTTTGGAACATTGGATGTTTTTTCATCTATGTTGCCATCAATGCCAATGGGGGAGATTGTTAGGAATGAATGATAAATGTTTGGTAGCCATTTTATAGTAGTTTTTGTTGCATTCATGACTATGATTGTCATTGATGTCAACACAGTGATCTTCTAGAGACTTGTAGAGAAGCAGATAGAGTTTGAATTAGTGCATGTGGGTTATTGTAGTTAGAGCTATGCGATGTTGAGGATATACTCTTTGATATGTTATATTTCTATGGTTAAGAGCATAGATAGTAATTCTTTTATTCATGGAAGTTATGAGCATTTTGGTGGAAGCAGTATTCAAGTAGTGTTCCTAAGTAGCGGTTTGTGGAAATCAGATGATATCTCCTAATCGGGATGGAATCTAGTTCTACATAGCTAAAGGGAAGTTTAAGACACATTGATAGTGACGTAGATGATAGTACAAACTTTTAGGTCGCACGAATGAAGATTTATTGTATTTGGAAGCTGACAGTTTTGTGTAATTTTAATGTAGCGTGTGGAAACTTTTATTTTGTAATTGTATGCCGACTCATTTGTAATTATTTCAGTGTGGTATAAAGGAAGTAATGTGTTTCCTTTTATTTATAAGAGGATAGTAGTGTATGAATATGAAGTGAAGAAAAGAGCTAAATGTGAAAGTGAATTGTGAAGGAAGACATGCGAAGTACAGAGATTTGAAATTGAGATCTGGTGTAATAGTGAGTGTGGTTTGGCATAGTCAAAGAAGAGGTAACATATTATTCTATTGATTAATACAAAGATTATTTGGATAGTGTGTTCAGTGATCTTACCCTGAAGTTGTTTGGGCAGTGGGTCCTTCTATCTTCCATAACTCTTAACAGGGTTAGAATCTTTTAACAGGGATTCAAAATCTCCTAACATGGATTCATATGTACTGAATATATTTCATAAGACTCCTAACAGAGTCCATCCTTTCACAAGGAATATTCATATTAGTGCATCTTTTGTGGGCATCATTCCCACCAGGGTTTACTCTTTGATCAAGAGGTTCCCTAGTCAAAATATCTTGTGTCATTGTGTTATTGTGTATGAATATCTTTCTATGGTTGGTAATTATATTGCTTACTGTTAGGAATAAGGTGTCTCAACCTTGGATAATTCCTATTCTTATTATTTGTTTTGTAAATGTATTTTTTGCAAATAATGTAATTAAGTGTGAGGGTACATGTCTAGTTGGCATGTTGATGTGTCACTCCACTTGATGTGTCGGCATCTTGTGCGTAAGGAGATCATGATTGAAATGGTCATGATGGATTCCTATGACACATAAGAACTATTTAAGGAATGTGCTATGACAGGTGTAAGAGCATCTTATGACTTGGGCCTATTTGGGCACCCAAGAAGATGTGGTTGGTGTGTGCAAGAGAATATGCCAAAAATAGGTTGGTATGACAGATTCTCTTACACTTCTCTTGTGACCATTATTTTTGGTAGATTTTATGACAAGCTGTCATAGTCTATTCTAGGGATGGATGCCTATTCTTGGGATTGCATGTAACAACTATGTACATGTGGCTTTGTGCATGGGTCTTGGTGGTTGTGCCTATTTTTGGGTCTAGAGGAGTCTATATATATGATGCTGCTCCTATGGGAGAGATATAACAAAAATTTAAGTTTTGTTGGCTTTGTCTCTCATTTCCTAAAAGAACTTGCATTGCAAGTGTATTGTAATCTTTGTGTTGAAGATAATACATTGTGCAGGTTTTGGAGTGATGGGGTTTTTTACCGAAAGGTTTTCCCCATGGTATATCATTGTGTCATTCTCTATTTTTCTGTATGTATGGTATGTGGTTACAATATCTTTGTTAAAGTAGTTAACGAATCTGAAATTATAAGGATTTATAAGAATTTGCACAATACTCTCCTATAGAGATTAGCGTAGGAAGTTGTTTTCACACCTGAGTTTCCTTACAAGTGGTATCAGAGCTTGATCAACTTTTGATCCTAGTTGTTGGGTAGGGTTTTTTGAGCTGATCTCAAGTTTGAGTGGGAGTTTTTTGCAGAGCATTCTGAATCTTATTTGTAGATTGAGATGGTAAGTTCATCATATGGAAGAATGGAGGTGGAGAAATTTAATGGCACTAATTTCGAGTTGTGGAAACTCAAGATGGAAGACATGTTGGAAGATCGTGACCTATGGGAAGTGACTTCAAGTGCTACAAGACCAGAAACTATAGCACAAGTAGATTGGGATATCAAAGACCGTAAAGCTAAGGGTCTCATAAGACTCTGTTTAACCGATGCAGTCCTTCTAAATGTTCTAGATGAGAAAATTGCAAATAGTTTGTGGGAAAGACTTGTGGCCGTGTATCAGGCCAAATCTCTGGTGAACAAGTTGTTCTTGAGGAAGAAGTTGTACTCTCTGTGAATGGAGGAAGGTGGATCCTTAACGGATCATTTAAATGCATTTAATCTGCTGGCTGCACAATTGACATCAGCTAGTGTCAAGTTAGAGGAGGAGGATCATTGCTACACACTTTTGTGTTCTTTACCAGATTCATGGGACCATCTTGTGATGGCTCTCGAAAGCACTTTAGTCACCTTCAAAATGGATGATGTGGTGTCTTCGCTACTATCAAAGGAGATGCGGAGAAAGGCTTTCATTTCGGAAAAAGAAGCCCTTGTTGTTCGTGGGAGATCTACTGAAAGAGGGAAGAAAAATGACAATAAGTCTAACAATAAGGGTAGATCCAAATCCTGTGGGAAGTCAAAGACTTCCAATAAGTCCAAGGCAAAATGTTGGAATTGTGATAAATCTGGGTACTTCCGTAAAGACTGCAAAGAGCTGAAGAAGAAGAAGAAAGGTTCAGATTCAGCTTTAGAAAGATCTCAAGAAGATGGCGATGTATTCATCGCAGCTTTGGCAGCCCATGCATCCGATGATGTGTGGTTGGTTGACTCAGGTGCATCTTTTCACATGACCTCTCATCAAAATTGGTTCTCAAAATATGAAGAGTTCGATGGTGGAAAGGTGTACTTGGGTGATGATTCTCACCTAAAGATAGTTGGATGCGGAAGGGTCACTATCAAATTTCCTGATGGACGAGTAAAGGGAATCAACAGAGTTATGCACATTCCAAGTTTGGCGTGAAACCTATTATCTGTAAGTATGCTGAATGATGTAGGTGTGTAAGTTGTTTTTTCAAAAGAAGGATGCAAGATGATGATAGGATCGATAGTGCTTGCAAGGGGTACTAGGAGAGGTACCTTATTTTAGCTAGATGCATGTATTCCTCTATGTAATAGTTCTTCATCCTCACCATCTGAACAAGCAGTGAAGAAGTCTGTGGCTATTGGTTCTGATGGTAGTGCAAATACTTTGGAAGGTAAGCTTCCTGCAGAAAAGACAATGTTTTGGCATATGAGATTTGGCCACATTGGTGAAAAGGGTCTCAGAACCCTGAAAAATAAAAATCTCATTGAGGGGTTAAATGATTGCAATCTTGAGTTTGACTTCTGCAAACACTGTGTCTATGGTAAACAAAATCATGTTCAGTTTTACTCTAGTTCTCACAAATCTTCTGATGTTTTGGATCTTATTCATTCTGATGTATTTGGTCCTGTAAAAGTTCCTTCAATCTCCAAGTCTGTATTTTTTGTATCTTTCATAGATGATTATAGTAGGACGTGGATTTATTTCCTTAAAAGTAAGACACAAGTCTTTAGTCGGTTCAAGGAATTTAAAGCTCTTGTAGAGAATCAGACTAGTAAGAAGATTAAGTGTGTGAGAACTGACAATGGTGGTGAGTTTTTCTCAATAGAGTTTGAACAGTTCTGTAAAGAACAAGGTATCAAGAGGCATAAGACAACTCCTTATACCCCATAGCAAAATGGAGTTGCAGAGAGAATGAACAAGACACTGATGGAGAAGGCTAGGAGTATGCTTAGTGGAGCTGGTTTAGAACAAAGGTTTTGGGCTGAAGCTGTGGCCACTACTTGCTATCTGGTTAACAGATCTCCTACATCAGCCCTTGTTGGTAAGACACCCATGGAGGTGTGGTCTGGTAAGGAGCCTTCAATTAGACATCTTTGTGTTTTTGGTTGTGAAGCTTATGCACATGTTCCAAAGGAGAAAAGATCTAAGTTGGAAAACAAAGCCGTTAAATGTATTTTCATCATATATAGTGCTGGTGTGAAAGGATACAAGCTTTGGGATCCTGTGACTAGTAAGGCATTGTATAGAGAAATGTTATTTTTAGAGAGCTAACATCTTCTCCTATTGTGCTACAACCAGATGAAAAAGAAAAGGAAAAAGATGTTGTTCAGTTGCCTCCTACCCCTGAGAAGACTGAACAGAGAGACCATGTTGGGTCTAATGATGAGGAGAGCTCTAGCAGCTCTGATAGTTTAGAAGAAGAGGAAGAACAACCTCAACTGTAGCCCTTGAGGAGATCCACAAGAGAAAGAAAGAAACTAGAAAGGTTTGGTTATTCTATGTTAGATTCCAGTTGTGCCTTTTCTTTGATTACTAACACTGATGAGCCTAGATCTGTGAAAGAGGCTTTGGGCATGGAAGATGCAGGTTCCTGGATTGAGGCTATGGATGATGAGATGGCTTCATTGGAGCAAAACAAAACTTGGGACCTTGTACCTTTTCCTAAAGGGAGAAAATCTGTTGGCTCTAAATGGGTGTTCAAGAAGAAATTCTGTGTAGATGGCAGTGTTGAAAGGTATAAAGCTAGATTGGTTGCAAAGGGGTATTCATAGGTAGAGGGAATAGATTATGGTGAAATATTCTCTCCTGTTGCAAAGTTGACATCCATTAGATTTTTGTTATCTCTTGCTACATCATATGATTTAGAGATAGAATAGATGGATGTGAAGATAGCTTTCCTTCATGGTGATTTGGAGGAAGAGATTTATATGTCACAGCCTGAGCACTACATTGTTAAAGGTAAAGAATCCTTAGTTTGCAGATTAAAGAAATCTCTATATGGTTTGAAGCAATCTCCTAGGATGTGGTACCTTAAGTTTGATGCCTTTGTGTTGTCAATTGAATTTGTAAGATCAAAATCAAATCATTGTGTTTATTTCAGAGTTGAAAATGATCGCCTTCTTATTGTTGCATTATATGTTGATGATATGTTATTGTTTGGGAAGGGTAAGGGTATGATTTCTGATTTTAAATCTCAGTTGTCAGCACAATTTGAGATGAAAGATCTTGGGGTAGCTAGGTACATCTTGGGTATGGAAATTAGTAGAGACGGGTCTAACAAAAAACTTTGGTTGAGTCAGAGTAAGTATGTGAAGTCTGTGTTGGATAGGTTCAGCATGGTAGATTGTAGACCACTATGTGTTCCTATTTCTATGGGAACAAAGTTATCTGTAGATGATTGTCCAAAATCTCCTAGTGAGGTGGAGGACATGAGTAGAGTACCTAATGCTAGTGTAGTTGGCAATCTTATGTATGCTATGGTCTGTACTAGACCAGACATTGCCCAAGCAGTGGGAGTCCTAAGTCGCTTTATGGCTAATCCTAGACAGGTACATTGGGATGTAGTTAAGCGAGTATTTAGATATTTGAGGGGTACATCAGATTACTCCATATGTTATCATGGTAACTCTTCTGGATCTCCACATTCAGTTTGTATTCATGGGTTTGTGGATTTAGATTGGGTAGGTGATATTGACAGTAGGAGATCCACTAGTGCTTATGTGTTCACTATGTTTGGTGGTGCCATCAGTTGGATGAGTAAGCGACAACCTGTGGTTGCTTTGTCCACTACAGAAGCTGAGTACATGGCTGCTACTCATGCTTGTAAAAAGTCCATTTGGCTTAGAAGATTGTGTTCTGATGTTGGTGTTGATGCAGAACAAATTACTATTTGGTGTGACAGTCAGAGTGCTATTTGCCTTGCAAAGAATCCAACTTTCCATGCCAGAACGAAGCACATTGATGTGCAGTTTCACTTTGTGAGAGATATGGTGGAAGATGGAAAGGTAAATTTGGAGAAGGTAGATACTGTGAAGAATGTTGCAGATGCATTAACAAAACTAGTGGGCACTGAGAAGTTCAGATGGTGTTCGGAGTCTATGGGCCTTTTGGCCTATAGTGGTTAAAGTTCTTGTTATGTTCTTGTTGCTCTTACAAGATGTTTGACAAGTGGGAGAATGTTAGGAATAAGGTGTCTCAACCTTGGATAATTCCTATTCTTATTATTTGTTTTGTAAATATATTTTTTGCAAATAATGTAATTAAGTGTGAGTGTACATGTCTAGTTGGCATGTTGATGTGTCACTCCACTTGATGTGTCGGCATCTTATGCCTAAGGAGATCATGACTGAAATGGTCATGATGGATTCCTATGATGCGTAAGAACTATTTAAGGAATGTGCTATGACAGGTGTAAGAGCATCTTATGACTTGGGCCTATTTGGGTGCCCAAGAAGAAGTGGTTGGTGTGTGTAAGAGAATATGCCAAAAATAGGTTGGTATGATAGATTCTCTTACACTTCTCTTGTGACCGTTATTTTTGGTGGATTCTATGACAAGCTGTCATAGTCTATTCTAGGGATGGACACCTATTCTTGGGATTGCATGTAACAACCGTGTACATGTGGCTTTGTGCATGGGTCTTGGTGGTTGTGCCTATTTTTGGGTCCAGAGGAGTCTATATATATGATGCTACTCCTATGGGAGAGATATAACAAAAATTTAAGTCTTGTTGGCTTTGTCTCTCATTTCCTGAAAGAACTTGCATTGCAAGTGTATTGTAATCTTTGTGTTGAAGATAATACATTGTGCAGGTTTTGGAGTGCTGGGGTTTTTTACTGAAAGGTTTTCCCCAGGGTATATCATTGTGTCATTCTCTATTTTTCTGTATGTATGGTATGTGGTTGCAATATCTTTGTTAAAGTAGTTAACGAATCTGAAATTGTAAAGATTTATAAGAATTTGCACAATACTCTCCTATAGAGATTAGCGTAGGAAGCTATTTTCGCACTTGAGTTTTCTTACACTTACATGGTTTAATGTTGTTGAAATTGATAAAATTTATAATTGTCTGATAACTGATTCACCCCCCCCCTCTCACTTATCTTGGTGGACTTTACTTTCTAACAGACTTTACTTTGATGGTGGATGAAAATGAAGGAGTAATGGTTCAATTTAAAGGTAAGATGGGAGTTGAATGGACGATCAAGATGCAAACCTAAGGAAAGGTCAAGATGCATATGAGAGAGAGCACATGGATTGTGCTTTCTCAAATGCCTCTCATTGTGATAAGTGTCATAAGGAGAGACGTTGGCAAGTGTGGGGCAATGCAGCCATTTTAGGAGATGTGAGAGGGGAAAAATGTTTAAGAGCATTTACATGAGGTGAGAGAGTTGGGGGGTGCGAGAATATGACATGAGGGTTGAATTGGGTTGGGTTAGGATTTTTTAATTTATGGATTATGATTGTGTAAATGTTTAGGTAATGATTAGGCTTAGATTAAGATGCAAGTGGGAGAATTAGGAGGATGTGATGGGAGGAGAGAGAATGAGTGGAGGATTGGATTAGCTAATCATGGGTCATTAGCTAATTAAGGGTGACTAGCATGTGTGAATGGGTTGGTTTGAGTAGGAAATCAAGGTTAGGTAGGTGGGATTAGTTAGGTTAGGGGTTAAAGTTAGGAGCCATGTGCTCAAATTAGATTAAATGTATTATTTAATTCTAAAAAATAGGAGGAAAATGAGGTTTTAATTAATTATCAGACTATGGGCTGTCATTTAGATAATTAATTGGACTATAGTTAGTTAATTAAATTAATTAACTAGGGGATGACATAAATCAATTAAATAATTAATATTTAATTAATTAGTGCCCTAGGAGAGAACTAAATAGGATTACTTAATTGTGTAATCAGATTTAGGTGTCTACACCTCTTATTTGGGGAACTATCTTTCTTTGTTTATATAGAGGGGATCGAGCAGGATGATGGTAACATGGTAAAGAGAATAGTTCAAGTGGAGGATCTTGTTATTCTTCCAAGTTGTGACGAGAAATTTTGTGTTATAAATGTATCTCATAGAATGGAGGAAATCATAGAGTAAATTAATGCTAAAGATTAATTTTTGGATGTTTCTAATGCCATCTTCTCATAAGTTGATTCTAAATCACTAGCTCCTAAAATAGGAAGCCATGAGGTACATAGGAAAAGAAAGAGGCCTTCGTACCCTTAGAGAAGCCATCAAATTCATCTCTTGTTTGCCAGAAAGATATCTGAGAAACAAGTCCATCAAGAGGATGTCACATTAGACTTCTAGCTCAGATCTACAAGTTGCCACTAGTCAGTCTTACCTCTAAGTATGAAGATGAAATTCATGAAGAGAAGGAGAAACTTACTCATGTGCGTCAAGGAAACAACATTCAAACATGGGTGAGCTTCTTTATTATCAATATTTGGGAGGTATTCTAGTATATTGGATGCCTTTGAATTTTTCTTTTCAAGCTAATTGTCTAGAAACATGTAAAATATCATAAGGTATTTAGGAAGGGAAGCTACTTCAACAAGCCAGTTAATGGTTTTTTTTAACATCATTTAAATGTAAATCTTTCTACATAGTAGGTTAGAAGTTTTATTTTTCTAATAAGTGTTGTTCCATAGGCTGCATTCTCCTTAAGGGAGTGTATGTTGTACTATCCAATTTTCCTCCAAGTGCATCCTCATACACATTTTTTTGTCTCTTCTTATTTTGAGGTGAGTGTATTTTTCGTGCCTCCTTTTCTATGACTCTATGCCCAATAGATAGGGAATTTTGGCCTACGCAACCAAAGATTCCTGAGGTTCATTCTTAGTAGGCCTAGATACCCTGTGATTTTCTAAAATGAATATTTTATCTACCTCAACCTTCATCTAGAGTATTTCTGTAGAAAATTTGAGGGAGTGCAAAGGTGACACAACAAATAGAATTTAGGACCCCACAAAGTTGAGGTAGAAAAACACCAAGGCTACACAGTTTCTACCATGCATGTGGGCTATTTACCTTCAAATTCCTTCACTTTTAAAAGCATTCTTGTTGTAGGAGTGCTAAACATTAGCACCATAGAGTTTTGAAAGCTAACTGAAAGGAAACACTCAAGGAAATCCGACCAGCATGCCATGCGTCGGCATCACGGAGTTTCAAATACCTTTTCGCGAGGCTTCCCATCTCCAAGTTTTTTCATTGCAACATGAGTCTAGCCTGTGATCACATGATTCAAATGGGTGATGAGGTCCACATCCTTCAAGGAAAAGGTTTATTTCCTAGTTAGTGGTGAATCTCGAGGTAGATTTAATCCAAAAATAAAATTGCATCCATGCACAAAAAAAAGTAATTGTTGCAAGTGGAGTTGGGAATTTTTTCCTTCGTGATGGAAAGAAAGTTACAAAAGGAACAGGTGTCATCCATGTTGTGTTTGTGGAGAAGTAACAATGATGCAAGATTGGCATGTTGAGATAGTTGTAGCAACCACCATGATGAAGCTCCCATGTGGAACTAATCCAAAGCCCTTCTTGGTTGCATTTTTTAGAGTAAGCTAGGGAATTATTTCTATAAAATCCTATGGACACATTGTTGTAGACTAGGATTTGAGGATACCTGTTTTGAAAGCTTCAAGCCAAACAAAGATTAGATTTTAACCTAGCATGAAATCAATCCAAAACAAGGAAAACTCTAAACTAAGCCACCTCAGATAGAGCTTAAACAAGTGCACCCAAGCACTGTATGATTTGCTCTTGCTTAAGGGATGTGGGTGTGCTCTCTAAGCACTTGGAGCATACTCTAATGCATTTTAGGATGGATTGAGATCCATAAAAACCTCATAAATGGCACAAAACAAGTATAGAACACCTGATTTTCCCCTAAGGCCTCAAGGATCAAAATGATGTTGAAATGAAAATTAAGCTACATGATGTTTATGCTAAGATTGATTTTAGACCAAGTAGAGATGTGATATGATACTATGCTTATGCAAAACAATGAAATAAACTATGTTAATCCATTATTGCTATATTAAGATGAGCTAAAATGCTTGAAAGTAAGCTAAATTAGGATGATTATGCTAAGGCTAGAAGTAAAAGAGCATGATAACAATGCATGAGAATAAAAGCTAAGCTAATGAATTGCTCTTGGAAGAGGGAGCATTTATAAGATTTCCTAAGGGCTTGGGTAGGAAGAATGAGTGGCCAGGATCAAAATCCTTAAGAGAGGCCAAGATTCATTCAAAGGGGAGCACATGGATTGTGCTAGTTCAGGGCCACCTCCCTGTGACAAGTTGCATAAGGGCATTGGGTTGAAATATGGGAGGAATGTGCACAATTTGAGAAATGTGTCTAAGGTCAAAGGGTGTAAGAAAGGCGTGAGGGGCTTCTTAAATGCATGATAAATGCATGTAAGAGGGATAAGGAGGCCTTAAATGCACTTAATGCATGTAAGAGAAGTCTCTAGAAGTTTATTGACTTTGGGTTAGGCTTAGGAGTTGGCTAACCTTGGTTAGGGAATGTGACAAGATTAGGGGGGGGATTAGGATTAGGATTAGGATTAGGATTAGGACTTTCTAGAAGAGTCTAGAATTTCCTTAGGATAAATATGGATTTTAGGAAATAGATAAAGATTTATTTATTTCCATGGTTTAGGTTTGAGAATATTTATTAAAAATAAATTTAATAAATGAGAGGAATAAATATTTAACCTTAATTAAATATTTTGAGTTGGGATTAGGCTTAGGAAAAAATGGGATTAGCCTTTAATCAAAATTAAAGAAGGATTAGAAGATTCTGGAAGAGGTTAGTGGTCTTAAAGAAATTGGCCAAGTTTTGGGCAAAAAATAAATAAATTATTTATTTTGGGATTTTTGGTCAATTTATTAATTAAATAATTAATAAATAAGGAGATAATATTTAAATAAGATTTAAACATTTTTGGGAGGGATTTCTTAATTAAATATTTTTAATTAAGATAAAAAGATTTAATGACATAAAAATTAATTAATTAATTAATTAATTAATTAATTAATAAATGATAATGTCATCAGAGATTTTTCAAAAAATAAAAATAATTTATTTTCTAAAGGAGTTTTAGGTGTCTACATTTTGCCCCTCTTTGATCCGATGTCACAAGTGGCATGGCGTCAAAGAGAAGAAAATAAGATGCCCAAGGCTAGAATTTAGAGGAATAAGGGGTTGTGCCCCCTCAAGAAAATAACGCAAGGAGTAAACATTGTGGAATTTTCTCGAAAGGAAACAGAGAAAGAAGGACCTAGGAAGAAGGGGAGATAAATAACCAAGCTTCCAAGAGCAAAGATGGGTGAATGCAAGATGAGATGGAATGCAAAATGCAAGATGCAACTACATGAGAGATGCAAGATGCAATATTAATCTATATGATGCAAGATGCAGGGGATTGGGGGAAGCTCCAAGTGCAAATGTGGAGAGCACAACCTAGTTTAATATAGCAATGCTAGAGACCTGCCAAGGATACTGGAATCACAAGGCCTTGTCACCAGTGTTGCATAGGACTGACGCTAAAAAGACACACAAGGTTTCCCCAGCATCACACATGAAATCCAAAGGAGGCATGGAGGAAATGATGCTGAAGAAACTACAAACACACGATTGACTCATAGGCAGAAGCAAAAGATCAAAAGACCTTGCCCCAGATTATCCTCATTCACAGCCCACCATGATATAAAGGATCATGGTGACTTTGAGTAGAGAACAATGAGAAGCTGTAAAAGATTAACAAGATCCAAAGGACAAAATCTAAGACCAAAATGAGAACTCCAAAAAGACATCCTTTGCCAAGGAGAGAGATTTGATGTGACTGATTGAATTGATGGTGGGAAGATTGGTCTGAATATGTGGAAGGATGCATCGACACGAACCGGGTGTGATTGGTGGAAGATTGGATCTGACAGGAGGAAGGATACATCCTCAAGGACCCGCTGATTGATGGGAGAATGAGTGTTTTTGTTCACTAGCAAATGATGAAGTCAAAGAATAATCACTGGGATCAAGAATAGTTGACAATTGATGTTGTTGAAGTACAAGGTTGGGCAGGACAAACTATTTTGATAAAATGCTACTGCAGGACTGACAAGGACTATGTACAACAAGACATGAGGATATGTATATGGACGGGGAGATATTTACAATGGCTATGTACAGAAGCTTAGAATTGGGGATAGGAAGATCTCACTATACAGGATAGGGTACAAGAGGGATCACGCTATATAGGATATGGTACAAGAAGGATCACGCTATACAAGATATGGTATAGGAAGGATCATGCTATACAAGATATACAAGATATGGTACAAGATATGTGCAAGATATGGTACAAGATATGTGCAGGATATGGTACAAGATGTGTGCAGATAGGATTGCGGATTTTCTTGAGGATTATGAAAAAGAGGAATGTTGGGGGATGGTAGATGGGGATGGGGATGGGAGAAAAAAATGACTGAGATAGTAGGATGGGGGGGGATGGGAGTTTGATAGATAATGACTCAGTCCACTATGTATGGCACTTGTTTGCTAGGTTTTCACCAACATACTTGTCCAAGGTGCTTGAATTGCCAAGTTTTCACCATTGGATGATTATTTTTCTTTTTCTTTTTCTTTTTTTCTGCTTTTTCCAATTTTTATGGATTTTTTGAATATGTAGATCTGGTTCAAGAATAGAACCTCTTCAAATGTATGATGTTGATTGGATCATTCAAAGGCTCACCTTCTGGTGTAGATAACTGATAAGCTCTAGAGCCGAAGCATGTTGTGACAACATAGGGGCCTAACCAAGTAGGCTCAAACTTGCCTTTCTTTTCTCTATTTGCTTGGACTTTTTGATTTTCTTTGAGGACCATGTCACCGACTTGAAATTGTCTGGGATGGACCTTCTTGTTATAACTCCTTTTGAGTTGATTCTGGTATGCAATCAAGTGATCATAGGCTTGTTGTCTCTTTTCATCTAACAGGTCTAGCTATGTGAGATGGGCCACATGATAGTCTTCATCAGTGGTGTAGTTCTTCATGGAGACTCACAATGATGCGAGCTCAACCTCGATCGATAGAACGGCTTTGGCACCATATACAAGGGAATATGGGGTGGTGCCTGTGGGAGTGCGATAAGAAGTACGGTAGGACCAAAGGGCGAGATTGATTTAGAGGTGCCAGTCACGACCAGAATCATTGACAACCTTCTTGAAGATTTTCAAGATAGTTTTATTAGTTGCCTCAACTTGGCCATTTCCTTGAGGGAAATATGGACTAGAGAAACGGTGATAGATGTGGAGTCTAGCACATAGATCATCCACATGCTGGTTTTCAAAAGGTGTTCCATGGTCAGTGAAGATGGTAGATGGTATGCCAAAGTGACAAATGATGTGGTAAAGGATGAACTTGGATATTTGGATACCAGTAGTTAGGGTGAGCAGAATTGCTTCAACCCATTTGGTGAAGTACTCTATGGTAGTGATTATGTACTTGTGTCCATCTGAGGAAAGGGGAGTGATTAAGCCAACAAGGTCGAAGCCCCAACATGAAAATGGCCAAGGTGGTGCAGTGGGCTACAAATCTTGTACTGGTGCATGAATCAAATTTGCATGCTGCTGACATGGTAAACATTTTCTAACAAACTCACAAGCATCATGTTCCATGGTTGGCCAATAATACCCAACTCAAAGCAACTGCTTAGCTAGAACCATGCCACTCGTATGGGCACCGCAAATTCCAGCGTGGACCTCTTGTAAAGCCAGGACGGCCTCATTTGAATCTAAACACCTAGAGAGGATATTGTGATACCCTCGACGATAAAGGGTGTTGGCTACAAGAGTGTAGCGGGAAGCTCTGTGAATAAGGTTTTGGCATTGGTTATTGGTGAGATGGGGAGATATGATACCATTCTTTAGATATGCATGTATGTCATGGTACCACAGGGATTGGGGACCAACCAAGACACACACCATTTCTGCATCGACGTTCTCATAAGCTGGTGTATGTAGCTGCTTGACTAAGAATTCATAATGTGATGCATCACGTGGGATTTCTAACAAGGACCCAATAGTTGCCATTGCATCAGTTGCTTTGTTTTGAAGTCTTGGTATCTATGTGAACTGTAGATTTAGGAAATGCTCTTTCAGTCTGTCCACCAACTCTTTTTAAGGTAGCATCTTGTCATCCTTTGTTTGATATTCATCCAGGACTTGTTTGATAATCAGCTGTGAATCTCCAAACACTTGCAGTTCTGTGATATTCCATTGAATGGCTATTTTGAGACCTAAGATGAGTGCCTCATATTCTGCAATGTTGTTGGTACATGAAAATCCCAACTTGAATGACTTTGGGATGTAGTCACCTTGAGGTGTGATGAATAGGATTCCTACCCCTGATCCATGTGATGTGTAGGAGCCATCAAAGTATAGTTTCCACATGGGTTGTTCTTTGACCATACATAAGTGTTCATCAGGGAATTCCATGATTAGTGGATAAGCATCCACCAGTGGTGCTTCTGCTAGCTGATCGGCAATGACTTACCCTTTGATTGCTTTCTGATCTATGTACTAGATGTCAAACTCGCTGAGTATCATGACCCATTTTGCCATACGGCCTGTGAGAGTTGTCTTTGATAGTAGATATTTGAGGGAGTCCACTTTTGAAATGAGCCTGATTGTGTGACTGAGCATGTAATGTCTAAGCTTTTGAGTGGCAAAGACCACTGTGAGGCATGCTTTTTCCATAGGTGAGTAATTAAGCTCATAGCCGACAAGAGTTCAACTAATGTAGTAGATGGCTCTCTCTTTGTTTTCATCATCATGCTGAGCTAGGAGTGCCCCTAGTGTTGTAGTGGTTGCTGAGATGTAGAGTATGAGAGGGCATCCTGGAACTAGTGGTACTAGGATTGGAGAATTGGCTAGATATTCCTTGAGCTTATCAAAGCTTCTTTCACATATAGGATCCCATTTGACGCTTGTGTCTTTGCATAAAAGATGCGTGAAAGGTTAGCACTTGTCTACCAGTTGAGAAATAAACTGACGTACTGATTGAAGCTTTCCTAGTAGGCTTCTGAGTTGTCTAAGTGTTCTTGGGGGAGGCATTTCTGTTATTGCTTTGACCTTTTTAGGGTCAATCTCTATGCCTCTTTGTGATACTATGAAACCTAGGAGCTTTCCAGATGTAACACCAAAGACACATTTCTTTGGATTGAGTCATAACCCATAGTGTTGCAGGTGATCAAACACACTCTCAAGAATGTCAAGGTGTTCATGGTGTGTCTTTGATTTTTCAAGAATATCATCCACATAGTCCTCTAGGATCTTGTGGATCATGTCATGGAAGATTGCTATCATCGCTCTCTGATATGTGGCTCCTGTATTCTTTAGACCAAAGGGCATCATGTTATAGCAAAAGGTACCCCATGGAGTGGTGAATTTTGTTTTGTGTTGGTCTTTTGCTGCTATATGAATCTGATTGTATCCAGAGAAACCATCCATTAGTGACAACATTTCATGGCCTGCTGTAAGATCTATGATCATGTCTATGTTAGGTAGCGGGAAATCATCTTTAGGACATGCTTTGTTTAGGTCCCTGAAATCTGTACAAATTCAGATGTCACCAGAAGGCTTTGTGATAGGTACCATGTTGGAGATCCAATCTGAGTAATCTATAGGTCTAATAATCTTTGCATCCAGGAGCTTTTCTAGTTCTGATTTTACCAATAGAGCTACTTTGGGATGCATTTTGTATAGCTTCTACTTTACTGGCTTAACATTGGGTTCTATGGCTAGATGATGAGCAACAAGTTTAGGATCAAGTCGAGGCATGTGTGCGTATGACCATGCAAAGTTCGTAGTAGCTTCTTGAAGTAGCGCAGTGAAAGCCATTTCTTCACCTTCTGTCATGTTGGCTGCAATGTAGGTGATCCTCGGACATTCCTCTGTACCTAAGTTGACTGGCTTGGTTTCTTCTATGATGATAGGTGACTGCTCAGGTCTGTAATCCTGGATGGGAGGAAGAGGCAAGTCTTCATCTTCTAGCGCTTGAATTGCCAAGTTTTCACTAGAAGATACTCTCTTTATTTTTTCTTTTTTGGAATCAGAATGTGCCCCAAAAGGGTTTTCACATAAGGACTCATGTTTTACTCTTTCTATTTCTCTTTTGTAGCTAAAGCTTGCCTCCTCTCTGAAGTATCCTTCTGGGTCAAGCTTATAGATGTGAGTTGACTCTGAATCCTAAACTGAGTGTGGGCCTGATGCCCCCATAAATTCTAGGAGTGCTTCCGTGCTTTGGAACTCATCGATGTGTGTGATGCTTGGTTGGTCCCAGTCTATGAGTTTAGGGTGGGTGAGGGGAAGTTCTATGAGATTGATGGCAATTTGTCAGAGGACAGAAGTCCCCAGGAGGGTGTCATCATCAAAGATATCATCATAGGATCTGATTTCTTTCTCTTCAGGGATGTCTTCAATCTCTACGAGGTCAGCCTGGCTATTCAACGGGGGGACGCTAGTCATGTTGGTGCCCCTAGTTGTGGTATTGGGCCCTTTTATATGCAGGCGAGGGGTATTAAAGCCAAGACCCTGATGTTGTGGGTTCTTGGATGCTGTAATTAGGTCTTTGCTTCCACCTTCTTGTGGTCCTAGACCACCACCTTGGTAGTTCCATTGCTCAGTAGTGTACTTGTGCGATTGTGGGTATTTATCTTTGAAGTAGCCAAGAATTTGTTTGTCAGGTGGTGGGGGATCTTTGTACAACCACCTATTAATGTCAGGATCCATTTCTTGACTATTTAATGTGCCATGGGATTCAAAATTCATAGGTCCCATTCTCTTGATTTCATGATGCTCTTCAATAGGCCTGCTTTGGTGATTTGGGTGCCCTTGAGTATGTGGATCAAGCGGGAGGGCCCCTACGGCAAATGCATCATGTAGGCTATATTCACGACAACCCTAGTTATTGATCTTGACAGAAGAGAGGGTGGAGGTGAGAATGGTTTCTGGATCACAATGGGATCGGGATGAGCTGGTAATAGAAGTACCAATGTCAGTTCTAGGACAATGAGTGGAGTGAGGGAATGATGCTTCCATCGCACAACAATATGCGAAGGGTTGGGGGTCAGCATGGATGGTAACCTCAGTGCCTTGATGTGAAAATTTGATGCACTGATGGTAAGTAGATGGTACATCCTTAATGGAATGAATCCATGGCCGGCCTAGGAGGATATTAAATGGTAGGTCAAGATCAACAACATGGCAAATAGTATCTTGTGTTGCTGGGCCCAGCTGAATGGGAAAAGTAATGGTACCTTCAAAGGTACGCTCCAAGTTGTCATAGGCTTTGATAGTGATTACTTCATGTGCTATATCGGCCTGGGTGAACCCAATCTATTGAATGAATTTTAGAGTACACAAGTTCAGAGCTGAGCCATTATCTATTAAGACCCGTTTGATGGCAAAGTCTCTGACCATGACGGTGATGCGGAGAGGGAGAGTATGGTCAGGTGAAATGTCTGGTATGTCAGATGTTTTGAAGGATAAAGCATAGGCTATAGATAAATGTCTGACAAGGGTTGCAAATTGGGTGGTGTTAATGTCTGTGGGGAAATGTCCTTCTTTGAGAGCTCGGTCAAGGATCTCCTGATGGAGAGGTGAAGTGCGGAGAAGGTCCAAGATGGATATTTGGGCTGGTGTGTTCCCAAGATGTTCTATGAGGTTATACTGTGCATTGTGTGCATTGTGTGTTGGCCTTGGTTGGGCACCAGCAATAGTTACCCAACCTCTATGGGTGGTAACATGATGCAGGAGCATCCTGGGTGTAAGAGCAATCTTGCATCACCCAAAAATATTTCTATTTTCAATAAGGGTTATTTTGTGCAGAGCTGCTATTTATGGAAAGTTACTATTTTTGGTAATTTTCGTATGTGCTCAGAATGATTTGATTTCTTTCTTGGAGGTTCATTTTGGTCATATAAGTCTGCCAGTAAAGTTTCATTGCCAGATCAAGTGTATATTGGAAGATATTGAAGATTTTCGGTATTGGCAGCAGGGTACAGAAACTTTGAACTCAGTTTTGAAGGCTTTAGAGGCCCCGGATGAGGTTGAAAATTTGGGTGACGGGCACTTGCGCTAGTCAAGCCTGTAGAGCACTTCGTGGTGTTTCTGAAATGGGGTTATAATAGCTGATTGGGTCAACTGGTGATGACTTATGGTCTTCGGAAGTTGGGCCACCTGAAATGGCAGAAAATGATTTTCTTCAAAATTTCTATTCGGGTTTCAAAGGTTATCTTGAGCCGACTATGATGTAATGAAATGTAAAATAAAATAATTCTAAGTTTGGTCGGCCTTATTGGCTAAAATTCTAGAACCTTCCCAGGCGGTGGGGAATTGCCTATATAAGGAAGGCTGTATTATTGTCTTAGGCAGTTCAGAACAGTTCTGGGTAGTAGATCTGGGTAATAGTTCGAGGCTTTGTCCTACAGAATATTGTAAGGGAATGCCCATGTGGCTTTGCATATTGTAATTCAGAAAGTTTGTAATTCCACATTTGTGGAGATAATAAGAAGCCAATTTTTTGTTCTTGCATATTGTTGTTGTTTCTCTATATTTGTTATGTGTTTGTGGTATTAAGGGGATCACCCTTCATCATGTGGTATCAGAGAAGGTTTTCTTGAGTGTGTAAATAGATCGCTGACTGTGAGGTAGTTTGCACAAGGACCGTGGTTAGGGTTTCAACGCGCATCGCGAAAATGCCTCCACGAAGAGAACGAGACGGAAGAGCTAGTGCTGTGACACCTGAGGTTAGAGAGCTGCAGAGACAAGTGCGAGCATTGCAAGAAGAGATTCATAGAGGAATGAATCTTAATGTCAGAGATGAAAGCGAGGATGAAGCCGAAGAAGAATATCAAGAAGGAGAAGCTGAAATTGTGAACCAAGAGGAAGAAAGACTTTTTCGAGCGATTTCCAAGATTGGGAAAAGACCTAAGATTGAGGTTCCTACATTTTCTAGAAATCTTAACCCAGAGGAATTGATCGACTAGATCAATGAATGTGAGGAATATTTTGAGTACGAAGATGTTGAGGATCCTGATAGGGTCAAATTTGCGAAAGCCAGATTGAAAGGTCATGCGAAGATCTGGTGGCAAGAAATTCAATTAGAGTGAAATAGAAGAGGGAAAGATAAAATCACAAGATGGGATCGGATGGTGGATAAATTGAAGTGATAGTTCATTCCTATTGATTATGAGCTTGACCTACTGAAGAAAATGCAGAGTTTGAAGCAAGCAGGAAGATCTGTTCAGGAGTATACAGAGGAGTTCTACCGACTTCTCATCAGAACAGGCCATGCAGAAGCTGATAAGGAGAAAGTTGCCCGATACCTTAATGGGTTAAGGCCAAGCATTCAGGAGGAGCTGAATCTGGTTCGAATGAACAGTATTGAAGAGGCATACCAGTTTGCCCTAAAAGTAGAGGAAAAGCTGAACAAAAAGTTTGAGAGCAGACAAAACGGAAGAGGTCGTGGTGGACGATCTGGTGGACGGTCATATGGTGGCCGAAATGAAGATCCGAAAAAGAAGGATGAGGCCAGTAGCAGTCAGAATTAGCGAGGAAATAATTCTAATTGTTTCCAGGATCAGAATAATAGAGATCAGAGAGGAAGAGGAAGAGGACAAGGATCTGGAAGAGGTGGCTTCCGTGGAACATGTTTTCACTGTGGAGAAGAAGGTCATAGGGCATTTGAATGTCCTCAGCACCAAGGTAGAACAGACAGGAGAAATGAAGGCCAGGCCAGAGTTGCACATGTAGATGAAGATGTCAGATCATCAAATTCTAAAGATGCTGAAAGAGGAGAAACGTTGATTAATAGAAGAGTCCTATTGAGTGGTGAGAATGAACCTGAGCAAAGGAGGAGCCTGTTTCGCACTCGATGCAAGTGTGAAGGTAAATGTTGTGATATGATTATTGATAGTGGAAGCACTGACAATTTGGTGTCAAAAGAGATGGTGACAAAGTTGAAGCTCAAGAGACAGAAACACCCACATCCATATCGGATTGCCTGGGTACAGGATGACCACAAGGTCATGGTCAATGAACAATGCCTAGTGAAGTTCAAGATTGGCAGATACCAAGATGAGGTATTGTGTGATATCATATCTATGGATGCATGTCATATGTTGTTGGGTAGACCATGGCAGTTTGACAGATGTGCTGTACATGATGGTCGTGCGAATACCTATTCCCTGACAAAGGATGGAGTGCGACATAAGCTAAAGCCATTAAAGGAGACCGAAGAAAAGGTATGTGGAAACGCAAGAATAACATTTGTTGATAGAAGAAATTTCCTAGATGGTATGAGGCATGAGCATGTATGTTTTGCTTTAATTCCAAAAGCCGGTAAAGAGGAAGTAGAAGATGTTCCTGTAGAAGTTGTAGATTTGTTGAATGAGTTTCAGGATATTATATCCGATAACGTGCCTGATGGATTACCACCAGTCAGGAAGATCAGTCATCAGATTGACTTGATCCCAGGAGCGAGTTTGCCGAATAAGGCAGCACACAGAATGACACCTATAAAAAGTGAGGAGTTGAACAGACAAGTACATGAGTTGTTATAGAAAGGATTGATTCGAGAGAGTCTGAGTCCCTATGCTGTACCAGCGGTATTAGCACCAAAGAAGAATGGAGAATGGAGGATGTGTACAGATTCTAGGGCAATAAACAAGATCACAATCAAGTACAGGTTTCCATTGCCACGAATGGATGATATTATGGATTGTTTGAGTGGAGCTGTGTATTTCTGAAAGATAGATCTGAAGAGTGGATATCACCAGATTCGGATCAGAGAAGGAGATGAATGGAAGACTGCCTTCAAGACAAAAGAAGGACTATATGAGTGGTTAGTCATGCCTTTTGGGCTAACCAATGCACCGAGCACTTTCATGCGGCTCATGAACGAGGTTCTGAAAGAATTTTTGGGTAAGTTTGTCATTGTTTACCTAGATGATATTTTGATCTTTAGTAAGACATTGGAGGAGCATATGATGCATATTCGTATGGTATTTGAGAAGCTGAGAGAAGAGAAATTGTTGATTAATTTGAAGAAGTGTAGTTTTGTGAAGAAAGAGTTAGTGTATTTGGGATTTGTAGTTTCAGTAGAAGGTCTAAAAATGGACCTAGAGAAGGTACAGGCTATCCTTGAATGGCCTACTCCAAGGAATGCTACTGAGGTAAGATCTTTTCATGGTCTAGCTAGCTTTTATAGAAAGTTTATTAGAAACTTTAGCAGTATTTGTGGACCCTTGACTGAAACAATGAGAGGGGATAGAAAAGAATTTAAGTGGACTAATGGGGCAGAAAAAAGTTTTCAATTGTTGAAACAAAAAGTTACAGAACAACCTATTTTAGCACTTCCAGATTTTAATAAGGTGTTTCAAGTAGACTGTGATGCTAGTGGTACTGCAATAGGAGCTGTTATGAGCCAAGAAGGTAAACTTGTTGCTTATTTTAGTGAGAAGTTAAATGATGCCAAGAGGAAATATTCTGTTTATGATCAGGAATTTTATGCTATAGTTCAAGCATTAAAGAAGTGGAGACATTATCTGCTTCCTAAGGAATTTGTTTTGTATACTGATCATCAAGCTTTGCAATATTTGAATAGTCAAGGAAAGTTGAATCAGAGGCATTTGAAATAGGTTGAGTTTTTGCAGAGTTATACAATTGTTTTGAAACACAGGAGTGGAAAGTCTAATAGGGTTGCAGATGCTCTTAGCAGAAGGCAACTATTGCTGACAGAGATACAGATTGAGGTGGTTGGGTTCAAGGAACTCAAGAATTTATATCCAGAGGATCCTGATTTTGGTGAAGCTTGAAAAGCTTGTACAGAACTTGTTACTCTAGACAGGACGAAATGGTTAGATTTTATCATCCAAGATGATAGCTATTCAGAGGGAGTCAGTTGTGCATTCCACAAAGTTCTATGAGGGAGAATCTCATCAAGGAGAAGCATAGTGGAGGATTGGCTGGACATTTTGGTCATGATAAAACCCTTGCTTTGGTTGGTGAGAATTATTATTGGCCACAATTGCAGCAAGATGTGAAGAAGTTTATACAGAGTTGCAGAGTATGTCAGATGGTGAAAGGAGTGAAGCAGAATATAGGGTTGTATCAGCCATTACCTATACCAGAGAAGCCTAAGGAGGATATCAGCATGGACTTTGTTCTTGGTTTACCGAGGACTCAGCGGGGACATGATTCAATTTTTGTAGTGGTTGACAGATTTTCAAAGATGGCACATTTCATTCCCTGCAAGAAGACTAATGATGCTGTTCATGTAGTAGAATTGTTTTTCAGAGAAGTAGTGAGACTTCATGATTTGCCAAAGACCATAGTTTCAGATCGGGACACTAAGTTTGTTGGATATTTCTGGCGTACATTGTGGAAGAAGTTGAAGATAGATTTGAAGTTCAGTTCATCACATCATCCATAGACTGATGGACAGACAGAGGTGGTGAATAGGAGTTTGGGAAATTTGCTGAGATGTTTGGTTGGAGATAAGCCAACAGGATGGGATTTGATTTTACCACAGGCAGAATTTGCATACAATAATTCTGTCAACAGGAGCACTGGTAAATCACCATTCGAGATTATATATGGAAGTAGTCCAAGAAATGCATCTGAATTGAGGAAGATAGATAAAGGAGAAATAAGTAGTGCTAAAGCTGAGGATTTTGCAGAACACTTGAAGAACATCCATGGGGAGGTGAGGAAGCATATTACCAAGATGAACGCATAGTATAAGGCTAAGGCAGATGAGAAAAGGAGGTATAAGGAATTTTAGGTTGGTGATGAAGTCATGGTTCATTTGCGGAAGGAGCGGTTTCCAGTTGGTACATATAACAAGCTGAAAATGAAGAAGTTTGGACTGTGTAGGATACTGAAGAAACATGATTCAGGAAACGCATATGAGGTAGAATTGCCTACTGAGCTAAATATTTCACTAGTGTTTAACATTTCAGACCTGACAGAGTATCATGAAGGAGGTGTTGAAGATGAGATCACAGCAGCACAGTGGAGTATTCCAGCGACTAGTTCAGACACTGAAGAGATCGAAGATATACTGGACAGTCGTGTTGGTAGAAGCACAAGGAACAGGACATATGAAGAATATCTGGTCAAGTGGAAAGGATGACCTGTTGAAGATTCATCATGGCTGACAAAGGAGGAGGTTAGCCGTCTTGGTTTTCCTCTGCACACCTGAGTCCTGACAGGGTCACTTCTCAAATTACCCCGGGTGTTTGATGCAGGAGCATCCTGGGTGTAAGAGCAATCTTGCATCACCCAAAAATATTTCTATTTTCAATAAGGGCTATTTTGTGCAGAGCTGCTATTTATGGAAAGTTACTATTTTTGGTAATTTTTGTATGTGCTCAGAATGATATGATTTCTTTCTTGGAGGTTCATTTTGGTCATATAAGTCTGCCAGTAAAGTTTCATTGCCAGATCAAGTGTATATTGGAAGATATTGAAGATTTTCGATATTGGCAGCAGGGTACAGAAACTTTGAACTCAGTTTTGAAGGCTTTAGAGGCCCCGGATGAGGTCAAAAATTTGGGTGACAAGCGCTTGCACGGGTCAAGCCTGTAGAGCACTTCGTGGCGTTTTCAAAATGGGGTTATAATAGCCGATCGGGTCAACTGGTGATGACTTATGGTCTTCGGAAGTTGGGCCACCTGAAATGGCGAAAAATAATTTTCTTCAAAATTTTTGTTCGGGTTTCAAAGGTTATATTGAGCCGACTATGATGTAATGAAATGTAAAATAAAATAATTCTAAGTTTGGTCGGCCTTATTGGCTAAAATTCTGGAACCTTCCTAGGCGGTGGGGAATTGCCTATATAAGGAAGGTTGTATTATTGTCTTAGGCAGTTCAGAATAGTTCTAGATAGTAGATCCGGGTAATAGTTCAAGGCTTTGTCCTACAGAATATTGTAAGGGAATGCCCATGTGGCTTTGCATATTGTAATTCAGAAAGTTTGTAATTCCACATTTGTGGAGATAATAAGAAGCTAATTTTCTATTCTTGCATATTGTTGTTGTTTCTCTATATCTATTATGTGTTTGTGGTATTAAGGGGATTACCCTTCATCATAACAGCACATTGACTATTTGCTCCTCTGACATGGATAGTATTGACTATGGGCTCAACTTGGGTTATACATCCAACAATATTGTCATAATTGATATAGGCAGTAGTGTGATCTTCTTTCTTAACCTTGCCATGGTTTTGGGGATGATTGGCTTTAGTTTGGTTGTTCCCAGCATTGTGTTGTGGGAACACATTCTGATAAATTTGCAATTTGGCATTTGGTGAGGCTTGAGCGGGTGTATCTACTTGAATCTCTTTTTGATCAATGAGATCTTGGATATAGTTTTTGAGTCTCATAAACTTCAGGGTAGTGTGTCCTTTGACACGATGATAATCACAGTACTCGTGATCTTTGTACCAATCGGGCTTGGGAGTGGTATCATCAAATAGCTGGATTGGTGGAAATGTGATCAAGTTGTCCTTGGCCATTTGATGAAATATAACATCCAAATGTTCACCCAGCAGTGTGAAGGTCTTCTTTGGATAATTTTGAGCTCTGGGTTTGTTCTGCTTGGGAGCAATATTGATGGCATTGACTTGATTGTTTGGATTACCTTGATAAGCTTGATGGGCTGGTTGCTGATAATTCTACTAATTATTCTGAGAATGATATTGTTGCGTGGTTTGCTGATGGACCTGAGGAGGTTGCTAATGGATGGGCGCTTGTTGTTGTTGGTATGTAGGAGTTGACCGAGGACTAGACACAACAAATTGGACATGCTTGGTATCAGTGGCTCCATCAGTAACAACGTTCTTGTTACGATTCTAGTAATGGGATTTATCATTGCTAGGTTTTTGGGCATCATTTTTGAAGTGTCGGATCGTGCCTTCATCTAGGAGGGCCTTTTCAATACCTATCCCCTTTCTCTTGATATCTTGATAGGTTTGGAAAAAATTCATCCTCATGAAATGGGATAGCTTAGGATGTAGATTATCAATAAAGATTTTGGTCAAATGCTTTTTAGGTGGCTGGTATGATAACCTGGTGGTAAGGTTCTACCATCATTGCAAGTATTCTGCTAGGCTTTCTCCTTCTTTCTATTTTAAATTGCAGAGGTCTAACAAGTTCAACTCATTCTCAACATTGTGGGCATAGTGGGCAATGAACTTCTCAAAAAGTTCGGCAAAGGTTGTGATAATCCCACAGGGTATTTTGTAGAAACATTCAACAGCAGTTCCTCCCAAGCTTTTGGGGAATAAGCGTAAGAGATAGTTATCACTGTAAGCCACTTCTTGGCATGCCATATAGAATTCTTTAATATGATTAACTGGATCTCCTTTCCCCTGATATTTATCAAACTTAGGTGTCTCAAAGTGCTTGGGGAAAGGTATAGCGGCAATGGACCGGTCAAACGAATAAGGACACACCTCCTCAAACTTGTAAGTTTTGTTCTTAGTACTGGTTTGAAGCTCTTTAAGAGTGTTCTTCATGGCTTTCCACTCAGCATTGATTGGTGTTTGAGTGAGTACTCCCATTTGAGGTGGGTATTGAGGAGTGGGATACAGAGATGGCCCAGTGGGATAGGTAGATTGGAGTGGATTTTGGAGTGATGTTTGTTAGGGAGGATACTGCTGATGTGGCATAGGGGGATATTGCGATGATGGATATGAGACTGCTTGCTGGTGTTGTGGGATGACTGGGACTTGCTGTTGTGACTGATAGGAGGAAACTTGTTGCTCTTAGGGAATGATGGGGGTTTGTTGCTGTGACTCGAAGTATGGTTGCTATGGGGGTGGCTGGTGGAATGATGCAGCTTGTTGGTAAGATGGTCCTTGCTGAACTTGGCTCTGTGGTTGACCGATATAGGTCAGGTGCATTCCCATATTGCTTAAGGGTGGAACTGATGTAGGGAACTTGAAGAAATGCATGGCTAGGCAAAATAACTTGTGAAATGGGATGAACTTTGCTGCTGAGGTGGAGCAACTTTCTGAAAAGCACTGGGTGTTGGGAATGGATAGCTTGTGAAGGATGAAGTTGGTGGAGGCTGAGATGGTTGTTGTTGTACTGCTTGTGAGAAGGTGGCTTGTTGGTTTGCAAATATGGATGTAGGAGAGTGAGTTGGTATTCCAAAGGCTTTCATGTCTTCTTGAGTGAGACCCCAATGAGGACCAGTGTGAGGTGGGAATTGTGTTGCAGCGGATGTCGGGAAGGTAGATGTGATGGGAGTTTGAGACATGAATGGTGGTTTTGAAAAACCCATGAAAGGCATTCCTGTGGTGAAGGAATTTTGTTGGGCTTGTGCCTGGGTAGATGCTTGTTGGAGGGGAAATGAAGAGAACGCTTGCATTCCCCATGAAAAGGGTGATGTGGAAGTTTGCTGATTTTGAAAGGGGAACGATTGTGCTACCCCTGGAGTAGATGATGTAGAGGGTTGTTGGGTGAAAGAGGGAAATGATTGCGTTGACCCCTGAAATGAGGGTGTGGATGTTGAAGCTTGGGGATTGAAAGGAAAAGATGATTGTGTCCCTCTTGGCACAAAAGGTGTGGATGTGGAAGCTTGTGAAGTGAAGGGGAAGGATGATTGCATCGCTCTCGGAGTGAAAGGTGTTGTTTGGCCTATGGAAGATGGTGGGACTTCTTGTGCAAAGGTTTGTGTAAGAGGTGGGAATTGATTTTGGGACAAGCATTGGATTTGTGCAAGAACTTGAGCAGCCATGGCGGATGATGAAGTACCTATGATAGGGAATGGAGCAGATGGTGTTATAGCTTGTGTTACAGGACTGGCGAAGCTTCCTTGCAAAAGAAGAGGAATGGTGGAGGTTGCTTGAGATGTTTGCAAGGTTGGATCAAGGAATGGTTGGATAAATGGGGAGTATACTTGTGCTGGGATTTGGATAGTACTTATGGGAATATGAGGATGGAGATATGGTGGAATGGAAGTCTGCGCTTGTGCAAAGTTAGTGAACATGCTTTGCTGGTTTTGGGCCATGAGTGTATTGACTACTAGTGGATTCTCTGGATGATTTGCAAATGTTTCTATTGCCAGAGGAGCCGAGGGGATATTGGGATCTTCCCATGTATTTCCAGTTTGTATTTGGGGATCATAGGCTACCATTGTGCTGGTAAAAATGTTGGGATCAGATGAACTGGTGATTGGATAAGGATTCATGTTTCTTCACTTCCTAGATCCAGATCTTGTCTCGACAGGCATGGAAATGCAGATGCTAGATGAATGCAATATGTTTCCTAAAAGATTCTAAAGAATGATAGATGCTTAAGGAACTTCTAAGGATGATGAATTTCTAGAATGCAAATGCAAGGATTGGTGAAATGCTTGGATTTGGATCAAGGATGGTGGAAGATTGATGGGAGATGGTGGCAGATTGGTAAAAAAGCTTGGTGATGATGGAGGCTTGATGGGATTATTTGATTTGGATCAAGATTGGGTGAAGGATTGGTGGGATGCAGGTGGAAGACTACTAAGTGTCAACAATGAGCTGCTATTTTTCCCAATGGAGGATCAGTGATAGGATTTGGCCAACCTAGGATAGACTAATGATCTTCGGTCAACTAGATTCTTATCAATACAAGCCAATCTCTTGCTCGAGATGATGAGGCTATGCAAGGACAAGTTGGATTTCCTTTAGACAATGCTCTGTCAAAAAGGGGATGATTTCTGATTTGGGATAAGGGATGGAAACAACTCAAAGGTGTTGAACACTAAGTGCTTGTGGATTTGGATCTTTGGATTTGGTGCAAAGGATGGTGGATTCTGTTTTGGATAATGGATGCTGGATTTGGATCAAGGATTTGGGATTCTGATTGTGGATTGCTGATGGAATGATAGTGAAGGATGATGAAACAATGCTCTCTCTAAAAGGATGATGCAAATGCAATTGAGATGGATGATCTATGATGCTGCTAGGAAGATGATGATGAATGCAACAAAAGATTCTAGAATGCAACTAAGGATTTGGTGATGATGCGGGGATGAAACTAGGATGAGACTAGGATGAAGGATTGTCAAGATAGGATTTTGAGATCTAAAGGTAGATTGTGACATGCAATGGATCTAGCTAATCTTCTCTTTCAAGATTGACGTAGCGATGGTTCACTCAGAATCGGTAGGCAAACTGTTTGACTCTTGTGTTATAGCCAATATTATCAAGTCTTTCTTGATATTTTTTTTCTGCTTGGGTTGCTTGGATAGAGGATTGATGGCTCTTAAGGTTTCTTTCTGCAGCTTTCTTCTCTTGATAAGCTTTGGATTTGGGCAACTTAGCTTTCGGATGTTTGATCAAATTTGGGATAACTCGGGGAAATTCTGATAAGTTGGTTTGAGACAAAAAGGTTCTTTGGATATCTGATTCCAAGGGTTTCTCTGCAAAATGTTCTAAGTATCTCGAACCGGGTTTGTTGATCAGTTTGATGTTTCCCAATGGCAAAGGATAGATTTCAACAAATATTTTTGGAAAAGCAATCTCCACAAGGGACAAAGCAACCTTGTGGGATACAAACAAGATAACTGACTCTGATAAAGCTTTGAAAGTGTATGTTCCAACAATGTTTTCACGGAGTATTGACTGTCAAGCACTTCAAAAAAATCTACCTAAGGAAGGTGAGTATCAAAATCGCTTGCCCACAGCTTGGTACCCCCTAGAAGGGAATACAAATGGTGAGTAATCTTGAGGTGACCCGGTAAACCCCTTGGAATCGGTCCTTGCACAAGGATTTTGATACTTTCAGATGTAGATAGGGTAGCCTCTATTTTATCAGATTTTTAATATTTCCGTGGAGTCTCCATACTCAGTTATGCTGACCACCTGTGACTCACTTAAGAGCCTAGCCAACAACACTGGGGAGGAATATTTACCTGTCCCCAGACATTTGCATTTGGCACAAAATGCCAATGGATTAGGAGATATAAGTGAGTACTTTTTGCCTTCACTTTATTTATATACCGGTCGGGGGGGATACCGGTTTGAGGTCATTCTCCGAGGAGGAAGTGCTTTTCTCCCTAGACAGGCCTCGCTAAAAGTAGAACACATGAACTTGTCCAAGTCCAAATGTTCCACATTGCTTACTTTAACAAGGATTTTGCAAGAATTTGAAAAACTCTTAAATGCACATCAAGCAAGTTGTTCTTTTTCCCCAAATTAATTTAAGTTTGATTGAACTTTGAAATTGAAGACACAAGTGCTTAAGGTTTGATTTGTTCTTTCTCCAAAAGGTAAACGATTTGAGCGATTGCAAGTTCTTTCCATTGAGCATTCGAGATTGAGATGTGTGTGTTGATTTAGAACTTTGAAGTGCTTTGTTTTGTCCTTAAGGCATTCAAGATTGAATTTGCGCTTTGTTTGAATTGAAAATGAGAGAATAGGAATGTTTGTTCTTTTAATGCATTCAAGATTGGGTTTGATTTTCAAATGGATAATGACGCTTTAGGACTTAAGTTCTTTCCCTTAGTTTCATTCAAGATTTGTTTTGACCATTTGCTTTGATTAAGAAGACAAGAACCTAATTTAGCTTTGATGTATATAAAAAAAATAAGGATTTTTGCAAGATTTTGTTAAGGCATTCAAGAGTGCATTGAGGTTTATTTTAAGCCAACCAAATGAAAGTTTTGAGGTTCCTAAAACATGCAAGAAGGTTCATGAGCCTTAAGGTTTTATCATTTTGGTGATTTCCTTTCCCTCCAAGAAGTACCTGCAAAACACAGAGTTTAGATCCTATAAGAAAAATCAAAGTTCAAAAACTTTTAAAACATCATATTACCTCTTTCTGGAATAAATGCGCAGTTACAAAGAACAAATGCGTAGGAATATGTGATGAATGTGCACTTTTCCAAATTTGAACATATGCACAATAACAGAGAATGCATGTGCAACTACATCTATTCTGCCCGAATCCTTTTAAAAATGCTAATTTTCACAAAAAACAAATGTGCAGTAAGTCTGAACAAATGCGCAACAAGTCTGAACATATGCGCAGCAAGTCTGCACATATGCGCAGCAAGTCTGAAAAAATGCACAATTTTAGTGAAAATGGTGCAGTTTTAATTATAAATGCGCAATTTTTCATGATAAATGCGCATTTTTTCGTGATAAATGCACAGATTTACAAAATTTTGTGCAAATGCGCAGTTACAGACAACAAATGCGCAGTTTTTGATACGACAGAATGTTGAAACCTAGAATTTTGAGAAAAAGAGGAGAAAAACAGCCACAAAATGTTGATTCTGGAGTAGATGATCAGGACAAGGGTCCCATCGGGCGTGCCAAAATGTAGACTAGGCTTTGAGGATACCTGTTTTGAAAGCTTCAAGCCAAACAAAGATTAGATTTTAACCTAGCATGAAATCAATCCAAAACAAGGAAAACTCTAAACTAAGCCACCTCAGATAGAGCTTAAACAAGTGCACCCAAGCACTGTATGATTTGCTCTTGCTTAAGGGATGTGGGTGTGCTCTCTAAGCACTTGGAACATACTCTAATGCATTTTAGGATGGATTGAGATCCATAAAAACCTCATAAATGGCACAAAACAAGTATAGAACACCTGATTTTCCCCTAAGGCCTCAAGAATCAAAATGATGTTGAAATAAAAATTAAGCTACATGATGTTTATGCTAAGATTGATTTTAGACCAAGTAGAGATGTGATATGATACTATGCTTATGCAAAACAATGAAATAAACTATGTTAATCCATTATTGCTATATTAAGATGAGCTAAAATGCTTGAAAGTAAGCTAAATTAGGATGATTATGCTAAGGCTAGAAGTAAAAGAGCATGATAACAATGCATGAGAATAAAAGCTAAGCTAATGAATTGCTCTTGGAAGAGGGAGCATTTATAAGATTTCCTAAGGGCTTGGGTAGGAAGAATGAGTGGCCAGGATCAAAATCCTTAAGAGAGGCCAAGATTCATTCAAAGGGGAGCACATGGATTGTGCTAGTTCAGGGCCACCTCCCTGTGACAAGTTGCATAAGGGCATTGGGTTGAAATATGGGAGGAATGTGCACAATTTGAGAAATGTGTCTAAGGTCAAAGGGTGTAAGAAAGGGGTGAGGGGCTTCTTAAATGCATGATAAATGCATGTAAGAGGGATAAGGAGGCCTTAAATGCACTTAATGCATGTAAGAGAAGTCTCTAGAAGTTTATTGACTTTGGGTTAGGCTTAGGAGTTGGCTAACCTTGGTTAGGGAATGTGACAAGATTAGGGGGGGGATTAGGATTAGGATTAGGATTAGGATTAGGACTTTCTAGAAGAGTCTAGAATTTCCTTAGGATAAATATGGATTTTAGGAAATAGATAAAGATTTATTTATTTCCATGGTTTAGGTTTGAGAATATTTATTAAAAATAAATTTAATAAATGAGAGGAATAAATATTTAACCTTAATTAAATATTTTGAGTTGGGATTAGGGTTAGGAAAAGATGGGATTAGCCTTTAATCAAAATTAAAGAAGGATTAGAAGATTCTGGAAGAGGTTAGTGGTCTTAAAGAAATTGGCCAAGTTTTGGGCAAAAAATAAATAAATTATTTATTTTGGGATTTTTGGTCAATTTATTAATTAAATAATTAATAAATAAGGAGATAATATTTAAATAAGATTTAAACATTTTTGGGAGAGATTTCTTAATTAAATATTTTTAATTAAGATAAAGAGATTTAATGACGTAAAAATAAATTAATTAATTAAATAATTAATTAATTAATAAATGATGATGTCATCAAGGATTTTTTACAAAATAAAAATAATTTATTTTCTAAAGGATTTTTAGGTGTCTACAATTGTAAATGGGAAATCTGGGAGGTTCCCTTCAATCCTTTGGATCTAGAACTTCTATTCTAGAGTCTTTTGTTCAGTGTATAGAAGAACTCTTATAAATATTTGCATGAGTTTCATTTTTGAGATCCCAACCTTGTAATTTTCACATAGTTAATAGAGGAGACATAATAGATTATGCCCATTTTTATTTTATTATTTTTATTTTTTTTCTATTTTGTGAATGATTTTAAATCTCCGTGTCATTTTTGAATGAATGTAGCTATCATCTATTATTTCAATCTCTTATAATTTGTCATGGACTGCAAGTTATTGAACCATGTTTGGTTACTCTTTCAATGCTTGTAATATAGGGTCATACCATGCCATTTTAGTGAATGAAAGTTGTTTAGAATAGATGTTTTAGTGATATAATAGGAACATTTTCTTCGAGCCTTAGTGGGTCCTTTTCATAGGAAGATCTGAATATTTTGACTTGTGTCTAGGATCTTGTCATCATGTTCTCTTTCCAACATTGAAGAGTTTGTGGCGTTTTGTGCTCATTTATGGGATCATGTGTTCTTTTTATTTCTAAAGGTAATTTCTAAGGGTTTCAAAATCATTGGTGCATTGCCTTGGATTTTGTGTCATTTTTCTTCCCCTTTCCCAAAACACAAGTAAGAAGAGTCAACTTCTATAAAATCCTAGAGGTTATTTCATAGGGCACAATTTGTCCCACTCTTGTGAAACTTTTGAACTTCCCTTCTTTATGTGGGAGTCTGAAAGGGGATCAACGATACCAATAGTCTCACTTCATCATGATTATTTTTCACTAAGATCAAGGATGTTTGGTGATGAAATTGGGTTGACGCTTTACTTTTTGTTGAGTTTTGGAGAAAAAATCTTGAGATTTTAGATGTTTTGAAATGCAACTAAGAACGAAAAATGCAACCCTTTTCTTTGGATTTTTAGGAATTTTGAAAGTGAACAAATGCAACTAAGGATGACAAATGCAACCTTTATTTTTGGTATTTTGAGATTTTGAAGACCTTAGAAATACAAATACAGAGATGTAACACTAGGAGACTTAAATGAAGTAAAGACCTTAAAGGATCAAAAGGAAAAATGAAGGAAATTGACCAAATCATTCCTACCACTAGACAAATGAGCTAGGTTTTTGACTTGGTGATGGTGATAAAAAGAAAAAAATTTTGACAAGGTCGAAAGTCCCTAATGGTAACCTAAGATTTAACATCAAGACTTGGATTTTGGAATTTTTAAATTCTGGTTTCAGGATCTAAATGCAATCTAAGGACATAAGCTAAGGAAAATGAAATAGATTAATATAAATGATCTTGAGATTGAACTAAACAATTAGCTAGGTTTGAGACAATGCAATAATGAGGCAATAATAGACTTAAGACCTAGGAAAAATGATAACTATGCAATGTATAACCTAAAGTAATGAACCTATTTTTTGACATGCAAGGTTGAAAGAAGTTTCCAATGTTTTTAATGTTGCATGTTTTTAAATTCTAATATATTTGAGCTTGAAAACATTTTGAGACTAGTTTGATGTGAAAAGTGTTTGGATAAATGTTTGAGATCTTTTGAGTGAGTTGTGTTTTGATTGGAAAATTGTTTTGAACACTCACATAGGATACATCCTAGATAGAATGGTTGTTTGACTTTGACAAAAAAAAATAGAGGAAGATTTGAGGGGCCTAGATTAGCCCATATTTGAATTCACTAGTTTTAACAGTTTGAATAAATTTGTAAACATTTAAAACCTAGAATGGAAATGGCTAATACTTGTTGAGGTTTGTGCATGCAAAAATAAAATACCATATAGACATTGGTGACAAAGAGAGATCAAGTAGTTCTCACTCACCTAACATGGTATCAACACACCTTTCCTCTTATCTGAAAGGTTCTAAAAACCTTATAACCAAGGAATTTTCTATCTCACAATGAAGGGTACATGAGGGGCATCTACAAGGTACAATCCACACTCCCTAAATCAACAAATATGGGATTTGGGCTGCTAAAATAATTGGTTCATAGTAAGGAAACTTCAAGGTACTCATTATCTACACATTTAATAGTGACTCATCTAAGAGCATATCCTTAACCTTCATATGTTCCTTATAGGAACAAGGGGTTTAACATATTTCTCATGAATGTGGACCATATTGAGGAAATCATCGACATTGTACAAATCACCAAGTAGTCTCAGTTTTCACCTCAACCAAATTTATATAGTGGGCCAAAGGAAATCACTTCTTTAGATCATTCCCTTGGGTGAGTATTTTTTTCCCCAAGTTAGGCTCTTTCTAAAAATAAATTGTCAGGTATCATTGCCACCGTTCTCTTACGCCCAAGATTCTAAAGTAAAGGGGACATGATACTAGGTGCAACAATGGGCTTGCCCTATGAAGTGTGAGAAGACAAGACAATTCAAATAGACAAAGTTCATTGACCAATCAAAAAGGAAATGTGATCTAAATGAATAAAATAGATACGCAATATTTTAATTCAACACCTAAGACATCAAATTTATTAGTAGTTTATCATAAAGTTCTTCACCCCACAATTTTCAATGTGTTGCACAAATCTCATTAGTAATACCAAATCTTCTACTATTATAGAATAGAGATTTGCAAATTTGAATTCTAGCTGAAAATAGAAAAGGTATCTTCACTAGGAATATATGTAGAAATAGCATCAAATGCACAGAGACTAAATCAATTGCTCAAAAATCATCCTAGATGTATGGAACAAAGTGCATTTGTGCAATTATTGCACAATTGCACAAATCTCTGAAAAAAAGATAGAAAATAGAGAAAATAGCAAGCATAAACTATCAAATTGATAAGAAATTGTGTCAAAATGTCAAAAAATGCGTAGAAACCAGGTCAACTATGTAACTACAAGAGGTAAATGTGCAATGACAAAAGAAAAATGCATGGCGATAGGAGACAAATACGTGGAGACGTGAGATAAAATGTAGAGGTGAGATACAAATGTGTAGTTTTGTGCTACAATTACATAGGTTTATTCCTCAACTACGTAGATTTGGGCCTCAATTGTGCATTTTAATTAGGTTATCCAATACAAAGTTGTGAGAAAAATATGAAGTAATGGGGTAAAAGTACAATAGTGTGTCACACTACAGGACATACTATGGGGCTCCGACCAGAAGGGGTCCGGCCAGAATAGGTTCGGTCGGAAGGGGTCTGGCCAGAACCACGTGGCGCCCGTTAGGCACCAGATGGTGTCTATGTGGCCGAGGGGGTCCGTTCGGACCCCCAAAAGTATATATAAGAAAAAAAGGTGGCCTACACAGGTCATTTTCATTCAGCGGTTTCCAGCTTGTGAGGAGAGCTACAGGGGTGTTCCGACTGGAAGAGGTAAGTACATTTTTTATTTTTTAATTTGAATATTTTTTTTTAAGTTTTTTTTTTAATTTAGTATTAAATAGTTTTATTTTAATTAAAAATCATTATTTAATAGTTATTTTTTGTTTATTAATAAAAAATAGTTGTAATTCAACCAGAAATATTTTAATTTAATAGTTTTTCTTGTTTATTTAATTTTTGTTTTTTTAAATTGTAGAAATAAAATAATATAATATGACTAATAATTTTTAGTTCATTTATGCACGTAACATGCATTTTCTTAAATTTCTAACATGTGACTAATATGACCAATTAAGACAAACATAACATGATTAATACGACCTCTTAAGACTTAATAAGATTAATACAACATAAACAACATAATCAAAAATTTTAGAAATCAATTAAGACTTATTAAACTCTAACACTAGAAACTAACATAAACAAAAATTTCATCTAAACCAATTAAGATCTAATACCTAACCAATGAAGACCTAACAAGTGACTAATATTTAATCAATTAAGACCTATTAATTAACTGGAGTTAAAATTTAACATGTGACTAATATGACTAATAACACCTAAATTGATTAATACGACCTAATAAGACTTAATACCTATTTTAATAAAAACTAATAGTCCACCCTTAAGAACTAATAGGACCTATACTTAACATGTATGTTTAAATTTGTAGTTCATGTATGCATGTTTAAATTTGTAACATGTATGTTTCTTAAATTTCTAGTTCATCTATGCACGTAACCTGTATGTTTTTTAAATTTCTAACATGTGACTAATATGACCAATTAAGACAGACCTAGCACGATTAATACGACCCCTTAAGACTTAACAAGATTAAAACCACATAAACAATATAAACAAAAATTCTAGAAACCAATTAAGACCTATTAAACTGTAACACTAGAAACTAACATAAACAAAAATTCTAGTGTAAACCAATTAAGACCTAACTAGTGACTAATATTTAATCAATTAAGACCTATTAATTGACCAATTAAGACTTAACATGTGATTAATAGGACTAATAATACCTAAATTGATTAAAATTACCTAATAAGACCTAATACCTACTAATAAGACCTAATAGTCCACCCTTAAGAACTAATAGGACCTATACTTGACCAATTAGGTCGAATATGACCTATTAAGACCTTATAGTCCTACCAATTAAGACCTAACATGTGACTAATACTTGACCAATTAAGACCTATTAATTGACCAATTAAGTATCATTAATACAAGTAACATGTGACGATTAATACGACCTCTTAAGACTTAATAGGATTAATACCATATAAACAATATAAACAAAAATTCTAGAAACCAATTAAGACCTATTAAATTGTAACACTAGAAACTAACGTAAACAAAAATTCTAGTGTAAACCAATTAAGACCTAATATCTAACCAATTAAGACCTAACTAGTGACTAATATTTAACCAATTAAGACCTATTAATTGACCAATTAAGACTTAAAACATGTGATTAATATGACTAATAATACCTAAATTGATTAAAATTACCTAATAAGACATAATACCTACTAATAAGACCTAATAGTCCACCCTTAAGAACTAATAGGACCTATACTTGACCAATTAGGTTGAATATGACCTATTAAGACCTTATAGTCCTACCAATTAAGACCTAACATGTGACTAATACTTGACCAATTAAGATAGGATTAATTGACCAATTAAGTATCATTAAAATACAAGTAACATGTTTTGATTAATACGACCCCTTAAGACTTAATAGGATTAATATGTTTATTAAATTTGTATGTACATGTATATATAGATTTCATTTTTAAACTAGATGACCTTAAATTTGTAATGTATGTATGTTTAAATTTGTAGTTTACATGTATGCATGTTTAAATTTGTAACATCTATGCACGTAACATGTATGTTTCTTAAATTTGTATGTACATGTATGTTTCTTAAATTTGTAACACATGTATGTTTCTTAAATTCAAGTATGTACATGTGCAGAGATCTATATATATTTTCTTGTTTATCTATTACACATGGCATCAGGTAGAGGTTCAGTTGATTCAGGAGAGCTTAGTATTTAGGGGGGGGGGATCTCGTAGTGGTAGTGGTACTAGTACTTACTCCTCTCATAGATCAGCCGATACAGCACAGGCTAGAGAGAAGCTATTTGTAGGCACTATTGAGAGGTTGACACGAGCATTACTTGTTCTTGATCAGACATTAGCTTCACCCACCAGCATTCCCAATAGGGAAAGGGTGAACACTATTAGAGATGAGTTGGTGCGTATGATTGACACAGATCAATCATACAACCCGTATGAGAGTATGAGTATTGATAGATTCTATTCTTCTTTGTCTCACAGTTTTACTAGCACTGTGAAGTACAGTGAGGTCGATATAGTTGTTTCCACTCCTATGGTGAAGGAGATGTTTCCCCATTATCGAGACTTGAAGAAGGTTAGAGGGTACATGTCTATGAGATGTGAGGATGACTTGGTAGGACCATTTATATATCCTCGCTAGTTGGATGCTCACCATATGTGGCCCGAGAAGGATGAGTTGCCATTATATTTCTACAAACAATTATTTGCAGAATTTCATTTGCACCTTGATGTTGATTATACAGATTTCCCTGCTTATGTTTGGCAAGGGAAAGGGAAATTATCTGATAGGTTCAGAGCACCTGATGCCCCTATGCTCGCTAATAAGTGGGAAAGGGTGGGTCCAAACCTTTTGGTCATACCAAAAGGTTTGGAAGTGGCAAGAGTGAGTGTTCCAGATGACATGATGAGGATGGATGTTTTTTTTAGTATAGCGACTATTGCCACACAAGTTCATGAGATATCCTCTGATCGTGTGGGGAGATATATGTTAGGGTCTCGTTCCAGCATTCCTTCACCTGCACAGGATGCATCTTCTAGTGCACCTGATTTATATGATATAATCGACATACCATCTCCCCTGGAGGTTGTAGCTATATCAGATATAGACCATTTGCGATCTATGAGTGCATTTTTATCCAGTGATCTTCTTTCTTCTTATCAGACCATATAGATGCTCGGTGGGATTTCACTCAGGGAGATTCCATCATTTGTAAGGTCCTATATCATTTCTCAGCAGATTGCACCATCGACAGGTCCGCAGCAGATGACTACACCACCACTGACAGCTCCTCCACAGCAAACTGCACCACCGACAGCTCCACAGTAGACTGCACCACTGAAAGCTCCTTTGCAGTAGACTGCACCACCGATAGCTCCTCCGTAGTAAATTGCACCACTGACAGCTCCTCCATAGCAGATTGCACCGCTGGCAAGTCCTCAAGTGACTACACCACCATCGACAGCTCCTCCGCAAATGACACCACATACAGCTGATCATCAGACCACACAGGCCACTTCATCATGTCCAAGTCATCAACTTTTTACTACATTGCTTACAGACAACCAGATTGATCCTGCAGCTATATCATTAGACTCATCCGGTTTGAGCACTTTCAGGAGAGCATTAGAGACCACTTTGGTATATTTATAATTAAATTTAATTTTTATTTATTTAAAAAACTTACACATATTTGAAATTTGATTAATATATGTGTACTCTAGGAGGTTATGTATGATGTTGCACCATATGGAGATTTAGAGACTCCACGTGATCCTATTCATCATGATACACAGGTACATTGAGATGTTTGTTCACAAAATTAATTTTTCTATGATAATATGTATTTAAAATTTATTATACATGTATGTATGCATGACATATTTTTTTTATTGTACATAGGATCAGGAGGAGGTGCATCGGCATCAGGAGGAGGTGCGTTGGCATTAGGTCACGGATCAGGACATGGCCCTACTTGAGAGACCATGTTATTTTAGATATTCCATGTGACATTTCATATATACATGCTATAACATTCATAGATATTTCATTTTATACATGTAGACATTTTATACATTTTATACATGTAGTCATTTTATACATGTAGACATTTTAGACATGTAGACATTTTATACATGTAGACATTTTAGACATGTAGACATTTTAGACATTTTATATATGTAGACATTTTATACATTTTATACATGTAGTCATTTTATACATGTAGACATTTTAGACATTCTATACATGTAGATATTTTAGTCATTTCATATATGTACATGGTATATGGTTGTGTATTATTTCTTATTTTATACATTACATGGTATATGGTTGTGTGTTATTTCATATTTTATACATCACATTACATATTTCAAACATTACATGTTAGATATTTTATACATGTTACATGTTATATGTTCGTGTGTTATTTCATCTTTTAGACTTAGTTTTATACATGTGTTATGTATACATTATGTTAAGGTGATGTAATTAATCAAAGCATATATTTAATTAAGTAATCTAACTAACATAATTAAGTAAATTAAGTAATATAATTAAGTAATTTAACTAACATAAATAAGTAATCTAACTAACATAATTAAGTATAATTAAGTAGCTAACATAATTAAATGAATTTGTAACTAAAATAAGTAGGTAACTAACATAATTAAGTAACTAACATCATTAATCAAAGCATACATTTAATTAACTAACTAATTAATCATTTTTCATGTAATTAATTTACTAACATACATACATAAAAACATACAATATATATATGTGTGTGTGTGTGTGTGTGTGTGTGTGTGTGTGTGTGTGTGTTATGTATACATTATGTTAAGGTGATGTAATTAATCAAAGCATACATTTAATTAAGTAATCTAACTAACATAAGTAAATTAAGTAATCTAACTAACATAATTAAGTAAATTCACTAATATAATTAAGTAACTAGCATCATTAATCAAAGTATAAATTTAATTAACTAACTAATTAATCAAAGCATACAATTAATTAACTAGCATACATACATAAAAACATACTATATATATATGAGTTCAAACATGAAAATTCAAACTATAGAGTTCAAATATATGAAAGTACAAGAGCTACAAAAAGAAGTTTATCCTAAAGTTTATAGAGTTCTAAAGCTCGTCATACATATAGTTTGGATCCTCTCTATCTTTTATTATCTCCAAAAGTTTTTCATGTTCTTCAATAGACAACCTCCACTTCTGATTGACATTTTTTCTTTTAGGCAATGTCTCAAATTGCAACTTTGTTGCTATAACCAAGTGACTGTAATGTAGAACTTTTTGGCCAGGCTGGTATTCAATAAATTGAACACCATTTATGTCAGCCTTTATTTGCTGATAATAGGTTCCTTCAATAACAACTGAACCAATTGGATATTTCTGTCCATCACCATCTACAGTTTGTTCTGTCAACTTGTATTTTTCTTTCGTGCATCTTAGTAGATAATAATCTACATTTTCTATATTGTCAGGATCCGCAACTACAACAAAAATATCACCTAGATACAAATAGATTTTATTAAAATTAAACATCACGTATATGATAAATTAAAATTAAATTAAATAACATGTATGTGCACATATCTGTAGCAACTAAATCAGAAACACACTCATAATTAGCTGAATATATAGGATCATGAATGTTTATGTCAATGTCATCATCTTCATAAGGAGACATTCTGATTAACTCCTTCATATCCCATCGTGAAACATATCCATTTGCAATATTCTCACATTGACTCAATGGATTGTCCTCAATGCAGTGAGCACAAAAACATGATTTTTCTCTTACTTGAATCAAAAGAGGCTTGTGTTGTCCTATAGTGATCAATTGATGTAAACTTCTAATACCAACAATTGTTTGACAATTGTAAGGATTAGATCGGTCTATATCTGTTACAAATATGAAATTAAAGCTGCACATGTTTAGATCAACAATTATAAAAAGATAAATATAAACACGAAATCAAAATTTAATTTAAAATTTTACAACAAAATATAAATTACCTTTCACTTCCCAAAAATAACGTTTGTTGTATATGGTGTCCCGAGGAGCAAAATGACTTTCACACCATTCAACAATTTTCTTTGAATTCTCTATCATGTTACCTATACATTTCTGAATTATCAGTTTAAAGAAAATGGAGATCTAAGCTAAAATTATATTATTTGAAATTTATATATACATATATATATATTTAACTATTGAACACCATTTGTACCTGCAAGTTCATGTTGGTGAAGTGCACGCTTCACACATGCTCCTGCTCCATCGTGCTCTCCTTTTCCATGTCCACTTTCAAAGAAGTTCCACAAAAACTTAACATTGCATCTAGCATGTTGCATGGCTAGCCAATTAAAGGCTTTTGCAGATTTAAATTGTCTTGAAAAATTAAGTTGTACATACATACATACATGTCATCTTTTAATAATTTAACAAATTATTAAAAGACAATGAAAATAAATTGAAGTATCTATACATGTATACCTACACAACCATCAGACCAAATCTAGTGTTGTGAGACATTTATCCCACGATTCACAATATCTTCAAAAAACATTGCAAAATAATGAGCCACATAGCTTCTATCATGAACCTTATCATCACTGATATAGAAATGAACCTCCTTGATGATAATACATTCATTTGGATCAGGACTTTCTACCCCATCCAAATTATATTGTGCATGTCTATAGGTCACTTGCACAAATATTGCAACCTGATCAGAATGATAATATTGAGCTTGAAGCTCTTTTTGAGGAGAAAATGTATAGTTCTCCGAGAAATCTACAATTGAAAGAATACAACCAGGTGGAAAACAATCTTTGGAATCACGAAATTGTTTAGCTTTCCATCGTGCACCATGACAATGCTAGATATGTGGATAAACTAGAGTACAAAATCTGGTCATAAACTCAAGGTAGGGCAATTCACTCTCCTTCAATACAATTTTTTTGGATTCATCTCCACTCTTTGTTCAATATGTCTCATATTCAAATCTTTTCCACAAAACCGGTGTTGAAACATTAATATTCTCAATTTGCAATAGAAATTTATGCAAATCTCCACAATCATTGCATGCATTCTTTATACACTGTACTTTGAGCTCATTTGAATCTTCTAATTTATCACATAAAATAGACTTCACAAATTATGTCGTACTTCCAGGGATGACCATAGTTGAATCAAGAACTGCCATAACTTTATTATATGATTGCAAATATAGATGAAACTCAACATGATTTTGACAACAACAAGTTTCATGAACCTTATTTATGTGTACAAAGCAAGGGCGCAACCTCTCAAATATTCTTTGACATATTTTCACATTTGAAAATTCTTTCTTGAATGCTTTAAATAATTCACTTTGTGTTGTATCTATAAAATGTTTTGGATGTGCAGTTTTCATACTAGTCTCTTCATCTTTCATCTGTATTGTATCCCTTCTATTAGAAGAAACACGAGAGTGAGCGGTCCAATATTCAATGACCTATTTTTTTGCATGTTCAGAAATTCTATCTTTTCGAGGAAGACTACAAATATTTACCCAATTTTTTTCAATGTTTTCATCTAACATATTTCTCTTCCTGATATATCTTTGAATAGTTCTTGTAGATACATTTAGTAAATCAAAAATTGCATGCACTTGTTTTCTCTATGTCAACCTCTTACTAGATAAAGTAGTCATAATTGCTCTACGTGCAGCACTTAAATCAACTCCTCGACTTGAGTTATTAATGTTGTTCAATGCATCTTGCAAATTTTGAGCTATTGTTTAATTTACATTTTCTCCTGAGTTTTTCTTGTTTTCAACACCCAACAACTCCAAAACAGGAGTCATTTGTTTTTTCCTGAATAACCTAACAAATAATTGAGCTCTTGCAACCATACTTTTATTTTCAAAATATTCATCCCAAAGTTTTTTGCAATGAGTTTTAATTGTACTTTCAGATAACATTTCCTCAGATGGAATTTGACTAAAAAATGAATCCTCATTCATCTCCATCAAATTGCCCATGCCAAAAGATCTATTTTCAGCTCTAGAACTACCAATTTGTTCCCCTACTTGAATTGCATCTTCCTGAATATCAGTAGGTTCTTCCTGAACTTCAACAGGTTGATCTTGATTATGTTTTGTCTGATATTTTTTGTCATCCTTTGTTTGATCATATTTTTCTTAATCTATTCATTTTATTCCCCATTGCAAAAACTGTTCATATTGAAAAATATAAAAGAATCACTTAACTAAAAAAATGCACACATTTCTATAAAAGCTTACGCTCATAAGCAAACAAAATATTACATATTTATCATTCACAAAATTATAACAATCTAATCTTGCAAAATTTCTCAAGGACAATGAAAAAAATATAATTACTCTAAAATCATCAACCTATCTTGGAAACACAATGAAGACAATATTTTCCACAGAATAATTGCAAAAAAAAAAATTCAAACCCCACCTTAAATCACCACTCGACAGAAACCATGCAAAGAACAATCCAACAACCTTGAAATTTCCCAAAGCTTTCATAATCCTTGAATTCAATCTCAGAGCCAAAATCTATAAACCTGTATATCGAATACTAGCCAAAATTCTCTTAATAAAGTAAACTGAATAAAATTTCCAATACATGCAACACTACAAACAGGTAAACTGCCCTGTGAAAAATAGAAAAAGAATCAGTTAACTTGAAAACACTAAATCAAAACTTGACATGCAATACCAAAAAATAAAATTAAAATAATTAATAAATTCAAAAAACTATTAAAAATCACTTAGTTCAAGATAAAAATCACTTAACTCTTACAGATAAAATTAAAATAAGTTATAAATTTTATAAAACTATTAAAAATCTAAAAAAAAAATCAATTTTATTTAAAAAATTGGACGAATTGTGAAAATTCGGATTTTAGGGGTTGGCCATGCATGGGACCGTGTTTGGTCACCTATTGGGTCCAACCGGACCCAGTCTGGCCCGACCCATGTGGAATCCTATTTGGCAGCCAAGTCAACAAAAAAGGGTTGCTCTCTCAAGTTCTCCCTTCTGGACATGAAATCTCTGTCAAAATTTACCTTTCTGTAAAATCTAAAAATACCCTTTTGTAGAGCTCATAGTCAAGATTATGGTCATGTAATTTTTATCACGTTTTGATTTCATATAATATATTATAAGTTGAAAATACTTGAAGTACATATTTTAACATTTAAGAACACGCTCATTCAAAAAATATTTAAAATAACAAATCATGTCAGAAAAATTAAAACTTTATATTTAACACTAGAGAAGAGAGTCTTCTTCAAGAATATGTTTAATTTTTTGTTAATGGTGTAGATTTGATAGGGAAAATTGCATGCGAACTAAAAACTATTGATTTCAGGTAACACCGACTTTGGATAGTTATAACAGACAAAATATATAACGAAATCCAATCTTTGTTTGTTTATGCATTAGCTATACATGTCATCTAAAACATATTATGGAATTGGAGGAAAAAAAATATTATTTGCATATAGTTTTTTAACGCAAACTAGACCCTAGATTTTTAGCATATTTCAGCAATAAAAAAATGGACTTCAAAAATTAAAAAACTATGTCAATTTTTGTTCAAATTTTTTTTTAAACATTATAAGCGTAAACTTCATCAAATTTTACACATTTATTAGTTTACATCATCTTCAAATTCTAAACACAAATACCACTTGTATGTCGTTAAAGTTGAACAATTTGAATGTTGTCGTCCTTTTCCTTTATAAAAGTGTGACACAGATTTGTACTTTTACCCAATGAAAAAACCCCTGAGCTATACTAAATCCAAAGTATAGCTCTATCCTTTCACCTTTAACTAGATATGTGTATGTATATGTGTATGTGTATGTTTATGTGTATGTGAGAGAATGTATGAAGCATCTAGAATTCATTTTAAGTTATTATACAAATGAATGCTTTTTAGTTAGCTTTCCACTCAAAACTAGAATACCAGCTAAGTGCTGCCATATGTTGCCTTTTAACACGCATTCATGTAAATGCTGACAACATGCAAGGAATATCATTAGATTGAACATAATTTATCATTGATGTTTCTACAATTATATTATAAATGAAACACCATGTTTTTGAAGTGGGTTTTTCCAAATTCGTCCATTGAAGTGGACAGAAGCATAAGTTTGCAAAACTTTGTATTTTGCTCTGAATTTTAATGCAGAGCAACATCTGAGCTGACTTTTCAGAACAAGCTAATGGTAGAAAGTGACTACCTTAGCTTTAATTGGCTCGATAAATACTATGCATTGTATATTGTATAGTTCCACAAATTCTTGTTTTCCATGCATAAATTTCACAAGGCTATCAATTCAATCGCTCTGTAAATGTAAAAGAAAATGTTCGCATGGCTTCATCTGCAACACCAAAAATAGACCATTACCTCACATCTTTAACCACGTCAACTTAACTTGTTGGCTTAAAATGTGTGGCAGGCCAAGCAAGATAAAATTAATCAACTTACACAAACATGTTCGCTTATAAACGTCTTTTTGATGTTTGAAAGCATAGAATATGTCATACGATAGAAGAAACTGTCTGCATTTTGAAAAACATAAATCATAAAACTTATAAACATACAAAGTTGAAACAGCGAAATATTTTTTTTTTAAATTATTTTTCTTACAGTTTTACTATTTTGATAGGTTATAGAGAGGGATTCGAAATATTTATGTTAAAACAGTCACAAAATCGATTGTGGGCATGTATTAACTCTCAAGAAGATCTCTTCCAAAAAGAATGCAAAAAGATTAATAAATTTGACATATTTTAGTCTGTATTTTGCAAGGCTCTCTATATTTAGTTAAAAATTCTAATTGTATAATTAAATTTTTAAATTGTAGTTGTAGATTTGATTTAATTAGAAATTTATAAATATAGTTTATTTAAATGTGATCATTTTCATGAATTTGATTTATGATATAATTTATTTCAACAGTCTTTATCACTTATTTTTGAAAATTTCTTATGACTTCAAATTTATCAGGAATTTGATTTATGATATGAGTTCTTATATTTAAGAATCAGACTTCTGGCTATAGACTCCTAATGTTAATTTTATAGTCTCATAACTAAACTTTAATTTTTAAAAATGTTATTGTATATCACTTTCTTATTATAAGATTGTAATCATATTATAACTTGTGTTCTGCTTTACAAACTTTTGGAAGTTTCATCCTTAAACTCGCTTATTATTCTCAAGTATTGTTAATTTTCGCCACATATTTCTTTTTCCAGCTATTTGCTTCAACATAATAAAATACATATAAATAATTATAATTAAGATTTAGTAATTATTTATGATTTTTTTCTTATTGTTTAAGTTTGACTTCTTAAACTTTAAAAATATGCCTTCTATCACCTATCCATTTTTTATATTATAATGTTATTCTTCTAATATTTAAAAACTAATTAAATCATTACTCATCAAATAATATTATTAATTATTATTCATTTTAATTTATTTTTTTCTCATTTAATAAAATATCACTAATATTAAACCTTTTTAACTCATACATCAATATAAAATATTTAATATATATAAATAATTATCATATTTACATAAAGAATGCTTATATATGATAATAAAATAAATCTCCTTAATACTATTATTATAAATATATCTATTAATCAACCAAAAATTTATAACATACCTTTATAAAGTCCTCTTTCAAAGGTTCATAATTTAATCTTGAAATGATTCGATTAAGTTTTTTTAAAAATATTTTTAAGTTATATAATAAATACATTTTCTTTTGTCTTGCCTACTCTTTTTGTTTTCTATAACGAGGATATGCCAAACAAAAGTTAAACGCATCTTTTAAAAGTTACATTAAATAAATATATATATAAATGTCAAATTTAATTAAAAAATAGCATCACTCTCCACTATGGATCCAAGCACGTTATTTTCAAAGAAACGTTCAATAAGACCGATTTAATTTTTCACATCTACGTCTGTTGCTAATTCTTTAAAGCCACAAAATAATATGCTCACTCATAATTTCATAATAAATTTTGAAAAAAAATAAAATATTTTGAAAAACAATGATATTAGATATACTAATAGATGCATTTAAGATATTTTTTATTAATTATTTGATAAAAATAATAATTTAATTTATTTAATAATTCTATATTTAGATTTAAAAAATTATATTAAAATTTCATTTTATAATCATTTATCTTTCAAAATTAATATTATTTTAAATTTATCAATTTGAATACTTATTGTGTATACAATAATAATAAAATATTATCTAATTACTTGACTAGTACATATATTAGCTAGAATACTAAATATAATAGTATTAATATATTATAATTATATCAAACATATAAATATTAGATAATAAATAAGTTATTTTAATTAGTATTTTATTTTAGGTCTAATATAATTTATTATGAATTATATGAATGTGGAGCTAGTAATAAATTTTAAGTCATTTCTCATTTTTGTATTGTATTATAACTAATATAGATATCTTAAATTTATTGATTTAAAAGATACATTTCTATATGTAATATATAAATCAATTTTGTATTACTTAATCATTATTTTATACATTTAAAAATTATTAATTAATATATGTTAATTTATTTTCTTTAAAATAAAAATAAAAAGACATCATTAATATTTTTAACCTACAGCTTAAGTTTTTAAATAATAATTTTAAAGCATATAATAATTTAATCATTTTTTTAAAAAAATGGCTTTATCATTAGTTAAAAACAATAAATTAGATAATTACAAATTTATTAAGAAAGATATTTAAAGAGAATAATACAAATGATTTTCCTACTTGTTTACAAAAGACAAACATGTTAATATTAAAATATAAATACTTCAATCATTAGAGTGAAATATTAAACTCCCTTGAAATTTAACTTAATGAAAGTTAAAATATAATATTATAATTTTGAAAAGGTTTGTTCAACTATTAATGTCATACATTTAAGTTGAGGCATCAATTTTAGCATTGAATTATAGATTATGTCCTTATATAAATTTTAATAAAATTTTAAAATTATACACACATGTGTGTATGTGTATGTGTATGTGTATCAAACAATAACTTATTTAATAAGTGTATTGTCTAGCTGAAGTATCTAATGGAAAAGGAATTAAATTTTCTTTTTAGAATTAATTAAATTATGTATTTAAGTACAAATGAGCATATAATAAATAAAGTAATTTTATTATATATAGTAATAAATAAAGAAATATTGTTGACTTTCATAATTTAAGAATATGTTCAAGGATGAAAATAATCTTTAGAATTCGTAAGTAAAATTTAGTAGTATTTTAGATGGTCGTATTTAAGATCTAAATTTGATAGACAATTCTATATACAAGTAAAATTTTCATGATGATCACTAATTAAACTTATTAAGACATAATTTATAATGATTAAAAGTATATAAAAACTATATACAAATATTAAAAGGATTCTATAGAAAATTTGTTAGTCTATTTAAAACTTCTCATTTAATGTGATACTATCTTCTTACAAAGAAAGTTTATTATATTTTAGGGAAAAAAATAAATATAATTATAGGTAATCGTCCAACATAAGCCATACTAATATGTATAGATTAGTATTATAATATTATTTTGTGCTCTATATTAGACTGGTTTGTTGTTTTATATCTAGTATGGAATTATGAACTCACTCTCTAAATATGAATATCACTATTGATGATCTTTGGGGTATTCTATATGGATTGTCAAAAAATAGGCTTTTATATATATATATATATATATATATATATATATATATATATATATATATATATATATATATATATATATATATATATATATATATATATATATATATATATATATATATATATATATATATATATATATATATATATATATATATATATATATATATATATATATATATAATTTATTAATTTAAAATTTATAAAATAAAATTATATTAAAAAACATCTCTTAGGAGTTTTATATCAAGTTAACAACATTAAAAAAAATAACTTGATAGATAATCTGCTTCAAAGATGAACATAACTTATAGAATGATTACAAGGTGATCCATAGGTGTTAGGAAGGGTGTTATTAGATTTGCTAGATTCATTGCACAATTTCAATGGTTGAAGGTAAATAAGAAAGATTACTCATGTGATTCTTCATGTGCTAAGAGGTATTATTTGTGTCTTGAAAACAAATTGATTTTTTTTAATGTGTGAACAGAATATTAAATTGGATAGATTTGTGCATAGATGGCTTGAGACTAAAATGTAAAATAGATCTAGTTAGCTTAAATGTTTTAGTTCGATTGTACATGGATGTCGATGAAGATTGTTGTTGTGAGAACATAGAAAGGTTGGCAAAATGTTCTACATGATTGGATTATGGATAGTGTTATAACAAGTGATCGAATTTAGATAATAAGATAATTAGATTGAGGCGATGTACACATAAACATAGTAATACACAATGAACATAAAACTAGGAATGAAGAGGTTAAATACACAAAACTAACGATACATGGAATATGAATAAAAATGCAATATTTTTTATTATATAAATATATGAAGAAATCACTCCAAACTAATTGCATAACAAAACAAAAAAAAAATGCATCAAAATCACATTTCTCACACTAAAACTACAATTGAGAATTTTTTGGTATTTGGATATACCTTCATCACAAGAGAATTTAGTAATGTTTTTAATAAGAGTAATACTAGGTGATCCATAGGTGTTACAATGAGGTGTGATTAGATGTGATAGATTCTCTATTAGATTTCAATGATTGAATCCAACTGAGAATGATTACTCTTATGACTCTCAATGTGTTAGGAGGTAGTCCTTGTGTGTTGAAATAAACACAAAGTACAGTGTCTTTTTATATGTGAACATGACATTAAATTGTAAGATTTGTGACTAATTATTTTGAAAGTAAAGTGTAAAATAGATCTAGTTAGCTAAAATTTCTTAATTTCAATTGTGTATTGAGATGGATGAAGAATAGTGAGGATGACCTCGTGGGTATAGAAACAAATTTGGTTAGATAATAAGGTTGACACAATGTTTGGCAAGAATAGATTGTGGATTGGGATATGATTAATGACCAAAATCAGATAACAAGATAATTAGATTGAGACAATTCACATATAAGCATAGGAATGCACAATGAACATAAGACTAGGTGTGAAGAGATTATATACACAAAACCATCTATACATCAAAATGTGAAGAGAAATACATCTTCTATTCCATAAACTTAGAGAAAATACATGTTCAAAATGTTAGATATGATTGAATTATAGATTGGAATATGGTTAATGACCAAAATTAGATAATAAGTTAATTTGATTGACACAAAGTACACAAAAGCATAGAAATATACAATGAACATAGAACAAAATGTAAAGAAGTCAAATACACAAAACCAACTCCACATCAAAACATGAATAAAAGTACAACATTTTCTACTTTATAAACATATGAAAACATCACTCCAAACTGAACACAAAACAAAATAGAAAAATATATAAATATTGAGTTTCTCACCATGACACTAATATCGATATTTCTTTGATATTTAGATATACCTTGCTCACAAGGGAATTTGAGAATTTGAGTTATAATAATTTTTAAATTGAATAGCATTCATTAAAATGTCCTGTCAACATTTTCAACTTACTAAAATTAAAAAAAACAACGTGAAACCTTCTCATATTGTAGTTTCACACCGCTTGTTTAAGACATGAGCATTGTTGGCCGTCTTGCAGCATTGGAAATGTAGATATGATTGTGACCTCTGTGACGAAGCGACGCGAGACACAGACAAAGTCGGCTGAGAAACCAAAAATTAACAATTTCGCCGTCCCTTTTCTCTCCATCTCCGCCACATGTCACGCCCCTGCTGCGCTTCCTCCATCATCACACCCCCAATTTCATGTCCTCGCTTCATTCCTCCCACATCTTTTTCAAATTATATTTCTCGTCAGGCAATCGCCATTCAACTAAAATATGAACAGAAAAAAACAGAAACGATCCTTATATATACCTTACAAGAAGCCTACTTTGGAAGATCAAATGATTACTGAAGCTCAAATCGTGAGAAAAAGGTCTATATAGCAAATCAGAGCAGCCCCTTAGAAAGATCAATTGAGATTCTTGTTTTTCCTCTTGCCCATTATCAATTTCGTGTTCAAATTCAAAAATATGGCCAAGGAAAGCCCTGTTAAAACCAAAAGAAGATCTCCCAATTCCAAAATTGGGAAGAATTCGGCTGTGAATGTGAATCCAATCAACTGTCCAATATCAGACATGGATTCAGCAAATGGGCACTCTGTTTCTTGTAGCACAAGTATGGAGAGAAACAGAAAAAGATTTGTAGGAGTTAGACAGAGGCCATCAGGGAGATGGGTTGCAGAGATTAAAGACACCATTCAAAAGATCAGGCTGTGGTTGGGCACTTTTGATACTGCAGAAGATGCTGCCCGGGCTTATGATGAGGCAGCCTGTATTCTCAGAGGCAAAAATACAAGAACCAATTTTTGGCCTTCTCCTTCCCCTGAAGCCCGTGGGACTTCTGCCCTGCCTTCCAGAACTGCCCGCCGCCTCATGCTCAGGCTCGAGGATGCAAATGCCAGAAACAATACTGCCACTATGAGCACTAGTCACAATTCTTCAGAAGAAAATGGTGTTTGTGATAAGTTTCTGCAATCAGATATCAAGGATGAAGCCCAATTGATCAGCTCTGATGAACAAGATTTGAGAAGATCACAACTTCCAGGTATGCCCAATTACAGTATTGGTAAAGATGAGTTTTTGGGTACATGTAATTATATGGTGGAAAACCAAATTGGCAGTAATTGTGATATTTTGGATCGAAGCCCAGAAAACATAACTGCTGTTACAAATGAAGGTAGCCCTAATTTTAGTACCACTCCTGTTTTTATGAATGGCTGCCAGCCTACAGATATGAATTTCTCTGTAACTGGTGTTCATAGTTGTCTGGATTTAGATGGAGCTGATGAATTATCAAATGGGTATTCTCCTTTCACCATTGGTGCTGGAATTCAAGATCCAAACTTTAACAACATGGCTTGCAATTTCATGGAGGGGCAATCATATGACTGTCTTGAAGCAACCATGTCTGGAGAAGAGAATTCTTCTCTGTTTAGAGAAGCTGTTGAGAGAAATATGTATGAGAGAAAAATCTCCGCTTCTCTGTACGCCATGAGTGGGATTTCTGATTACTTTGAGTATGCCAGAGATTTTGCAGAGTCGCCAAATGTAGTTGGGGATATCGGGTGTGGAGGTGGTGATGAAATCTTTGAGAGGCCATCTGAGATGGTCAGCACTGAGTTGAATTCCCCTTCTTCTTCTGCTTCTTCTCTTGATGATGAAGAAGATAGTCTGGAGATGCTGTGGAATTCATTGGAATTGGCTCCCATTTGTTTTGTCAATTGATTTAAGCAGAGTATTGTTGCTCGCAGTGAGTGTATTTTAATTAAAGTTTAAAATGTTTAATTCACTTGTCAACTTTTATTTAAGATTTAATATGCTTAATTCTCTTGTCAACTTTTAATTAGAATTAATAATGTTGAATTCAATTGTTATGCACGGCACTTATTTTTACGTAATCCGTGAAATTCAAGTATGTTTCGACTGGGTAGTGAGACGCAAATTGTTTTAAAATATACTTGGACGTCAGACGGTTCATTTTCACTATAAAAAAATTAGATGAGTTATAATTAAGTACAAGGGAAAAAATATATATTGTTTGATGTTTGTAATTAAGGGTATATTCTTCTGTTAAAACTTGTACATGTGTTTTATTTATCACCCTTCATTTTTTATATTGTACTTTTTCTCTTATTAAATTATCTTAAGATATTTTTTTAATTGGATCAATAAAAAGAATTTGTACTTAATTATTATAAAATTAAATAGAATATATTTATTGAAGAAATTAGGGTCTACAACAATTATAACATGTTTTATTGAAGAATATTTTCATGATATAGATTTAATAGTTATGTGTTGAATTTTAAATTTTATTTATAAAATAATTTTTCTCCAATTATATTTCAATAAATATTTTTTCAATAATATTAACTTATGTATTTTCTTATTTTATAGTTAAATTTTCAATTTCATATTTTAAAAAAGTTATTTGAATATTAGATTTTAATAGCTTGAAAGTCAATGTAATAGTACAAATAACAAATCTTGTCTTATTTTTATTTTATTTACACATTTTATTTATATATAAAACATAAGGCAAAGTCAAAGTATAATTCAACTTTAGGGAAAATGGATTAATTTATTTATTATAATAGAATCCATTAACTAGTAGATTGACTAGTAAATTCTAGTGATTTGTATGCTTTTAAGAACCTTATTTAATATCTCACATAGTGTCCCTTGAAGTTTCACATAACCTACTTATTTATTTTAAATCCATAGTTGTGTACTACCTAAAAGGGATTGCAATGAATTTTGTTGTAAATTTTGTTACAAAGAAACTCTTTCATTTTATGAGAAGTTTCTATTAAACATACTTTTTTATTTATTTAATAATTTATTTGTTATAAGTATTGTTTCAAAAATTATTAAAATTATTAATAAAATAATGAAGTATTATTATGAAAGTAAATAAGGCATTAAACACAAAACAACATACGGGTATGTGCAGGATCATGGTGTGTCAAAAAGTGGCAATGGGAAAAAATTGCATTTTCTATCTTGCCAAACACGCCAAAATCTACTTTGACTTTTTGTATGGGTCGAACAAAATTTGAATTTGGTTTGGTAATACCAACCAAATCGGATACTCGTTAATATCGGATACACATTCTGAATCGAATACCCGTTCCAAATCGGATACCCGTTCAAAATTGGATACGCATTTTGAAAATATTAAAAAACACATTTTAGTAAAATGGGCATAACTTTTGCATTTGTTATTAAAATTTTGTTTTTTTATAGGCATTGAAAAGGTGATTAGGATACCTACAATATGGCTAAGCTAATTTTATTAGATAATAGACCAAAAATTAATTATAATCATTTGAAGTGAGTCCTTAGTTTGAAACTTGTAATAATCACAACTTTTGCATACAAAATCATTCTTTTTTAGTTCAATTTTTCTCCAATAAGAATTGACATAGTTAAAATGTAGTAAATAATGAAAAACTTACATGTTATGTACTAATGAGATTAATTTTTTTCATAAATCATCATATAGGGTTTCCTTGTCATCTTTGATCCTTTGTATGTAATTGCCCAAGATGACCTAAGAGAAAATGTCTCTCCATACCTCTCTTCGCCTCTCTCAATTTACTTATTAATTTCTCTCTTTCCCTTTCATTTTATATCCCTTCAAATCCATCTCTATCTTTTTTCCAAGTGCTCATCATCTCTCTTTGTCTCCCTCCATCTCTACTATTTTCTCTTATCTCTATTTATGTCCCTCCCTCTAACTCCCTCTACCCATACCTATTTCTTACTTGTCTCTATCACCTCCTTTCTATCTCACTATTTACTCATCTATCTTTATCTCCCTATTGATATCTCTTCGTGAGGGACATAAATAAAGAGAAGAGAAAACAGTAGAGATGGACAGAGACAAAGAGAGATGATGAGCATTCGGAAAAAATATAGAGATGGATTTGAAGGGATATAAAATGAAAGGGAAAGAGAGAAATAAATAAGTAAATTGAGAGAGGCGAAGAGAGGTATGGAGAGACATTTTCTCTTAGGTCATCTTGGGCAATTACATACAAAGGATCAAAGATGACAAGGAAACCCTATATGATGATTTATGAAAAAATTTAATCTCTTTAGTACATAACATGTAAGTTTTTCATTATTTACGACATTTTAACTATGTCAATTCTTATTGGAGAAAAATTGAACTAAAAAAGAATGATTTCTCTCTTTCCCTTTCGTTTTATATCCCTTCAAATCCATCTCTATCTTTTTTTTGAGTGCTCATCATCTCTCTTTGTCTCTCTCCATCTCTACTATTTTCTCTTCTCTCTATTTATGTCCCTCCCTCTAAGTCCCTCTACCCATACCTATTTCTTACTTGTCTCTATCACCTCCTTTCTATCTCACTCTTTCCTCATCTATCTCTATCTCCCTATTGATATCTCTTCATGTGTGTGTGTGTGTGTGTCATTATCTCAAAATCTCTCATATGTTCTTCATCTCTCCCTTCACCTATCATAATAAATCAATTAGTTAAGGGGGCAAGGGATAGGATGGTTGGGGGGAAGAGGTGGGATGGTGATATGATGGAGGAATAAAGGAGAAAAGGAAAATGGTAATGGGGGAGATATGAGGTAGAGAGAGAGAGAGGGGGGAGGGAATAGATCAAGATGATGAGAGAGAGAGAGAGAGATGATCGTTAGGGGAAGGGATGGGATGGTTAGATGAGGGAGGGGAGAGAGATGAGACAAAGATGGTCCAAGAATGTCTTAAGGGGTCCTTGGTGTCTTAAGTGGTTCTAAGGGGTTGTCATATGTGTTAATAGGTCATTAGATATATTAATGGGACTTAGCCTGATACATTAATAGGTCCTAGGGGATCCTAAAATACATTAATGGGTGTGAATGAGTCCTAAGACACATTGATGGCTCAAAACCCATCCTAGGATACATTAAGGGGTCCTATGATGTCTTAAGGGGTCCTATGATGTCTTAAGAGGTCCTAAAGGGTCATAAGGGTGTTAGGATTAGGCAATACTAAGAGGGGGGATGAATTAGTATTACATCACTTATAATATAATAACTAAAATGAAAAGAACATAAGAATAAAAGACATAAATCATATAATAACTGAAAATAACCATATAATAACTGAAATGAAAAGAACATAAGAATAAAACACATAAATCATAACACCATGTTTTGTTCACGAGGAAACCCCGACCAAGGGAAAAGCCCAGTGGGGATGGTACCCACAAATTATGCACTAAAAGTATTGTGTCCTTGTTAGGAGACCTAGCCCTATTAGGAGCTGAGTATTACATTAGTACATTTCCCTATTAAAGGATTACAAAACCCTATTAAGGGTGTACAATGAGCACACTACTCTTACAATAAAAAATATGTCTTTGTTACAATGCTTTATCAAAAAATGAACTTATACAAGCATTTGTTATGCTTAAGTAGTCCTAATTGTTGATGTTTTGTAGCTTTAGTCGGATTAACACTATGAGTCAATACTAGTGAAGATATATATATATATATATATATATATATATATATATATATATATATATATATATATATATATATATATATATATATATATATATATATATATATATATATATATATATATATATATATATATATATATATATATAATCTTAATTCTCATTATATTAATTACATAATAATGAATAGACATGTCACATGAAGGGACATGTCTCTTCTTGGCTCATTCTCAATATAAATGCAAGAGATTGTTGCAATTGAAAAACACATAAAATAGATAGTGCTATTACATTTGCAATGATCCTAAAACCTTAACATGGTATCAGAGCCAAGTTGCAAATGTAAGAGAGTAGTTTGTTGATAGTGAATGTGCGACTGTCTCAGAAAATATAGTCTTAGTACGAGGACCCTATCTGAAAAATACACTGTTAAATTTTGCTAAATTTTGGATATGTTGGTGAAAAATAAGTTTAGAATAATCTCACCAGAGCAATTGGCAAGAAAGTGTTGGCTTAAAAATTTATGACCAACTGTGTATAGGTCTATGCAAAATCTGTAAAAGAGCAAGGTTCCTTCTTTAAAATCCTAACTGCTTGAAGGGAGATCAAATAAGATTGAAGGTTGTCATAGTGTATAGAACCTTTGGATATTCAAGATAGGTCATGTGAATAATTTTGGTAATGTTTGAGAATGGAGACATCATTCTATGAATTTGCATGATATTTTCTATTTGGGCTCACCTTATAGAATGAAATACTTGAAATTTATAAAAGATAAGTATTCCATGTCTTATTAATGAATGTAATTTTTTTAAAAGTTTGTAATTCATGTTATACTATTGGTTAGTAAAATCTTGTATGCTTCTATCATTGGTATTTTCAGTCGAGATAGTTTAGTGAGCTATTTGTAATCTCTCTTTGACATACCTTTAGGATGGAAGCACAAGAAAATTGCATTCAAGGGAGAAAGAAGTTAATGCTTGCAAATGAATTCATGATTGAGACCAGATGTAGAGGGAGTCTAACATTTCAAAAGAAGACAAGAGGTTGATACAAGAGCTTGAGCTTTAGAGGGAGCAGATAAAGGATATGGTTAATCAACTTTTGATAATCTTGGTCGTATTGATTTAGAGGGAGTAGTCCATACTGAGATGGATTCTCCAGTGATCAAGAATCTATAATAGTCAGAGGACTAGGAATCATGAATGCCTTTTGGGCCCTATGTAAATAATGAGTAAGTGATGACTTCCAAATGATTATCACTTGTATTTGTAGAGGTTATTGGAAGGTGGCGATCTTATAATAACTTAAATCATGATATACAATATTTATAATGTTGAAACAGATCATGATGGATTAAATCAACAAGTAAGTCTTAGATGTCATTAAATTGATGGTCTATGAGTTGTTTGTACATAGATAAATGATAGGCATTTGGTGAATATCATGTGTTGATATTCTACAGGCCAATACCTTATTGAGTACTTGGTGAATATCATATGTTGATGTTCTGATAGGCCAATACTTAGAGTATTTGGTGAATGTCATGTGTTGAAATTCTGATAGACCAATACGCAAGATATCAAATGTGATATCAAATGATGTAAATCTTCTGATCTATTGCTATATTATGTTGAGGTAATATTTATTCTTGTGTTTATCTTCCTTGGCTAAGACAGAGCATTGATATTTTGTAGCTTTAATCGGATAAACACTATGAGTCAATACTAGTGAAGATATGTATATATGTATTTACTTATATATGAGATGTATGTATATATATATATATATATATATATATATATATATATATATATATATATATTAGAGAAATTAATATAATACTCAAGAGATATTATATATAAATATATGTATATATAATCATAATTTTATTATATTCATTACATAATAATGAACATACATGTCTCATGAAGGGACATGTCTCTTCTTGGCTTATTCTCAAGATAAATGCAAGAGATTGTTGCATTTGAAAAATATATAAAATAGATAGTGCTATTACATTTGAAACGATCCTAAAACCTTAACACTAATTATAGCTTGCATCACTTTTTGTCTGATCCTGACATTATAATGCATCCATGCATTTCATCATATCATATTTCTACTTCGCTTCTCAAAACCTCTTCATATATATGCTTAATCCCTCAACCAGTCAGCTCACAAATGCATCGTAAAATGTGACCAACTCTTATCCAAATATCAAATACAAATTCAATGATCATAAATTACCAAAATTAGGGTAGGACCCAATCCAAATATAACTTAGCATGTCTGGATTTTATGTTATACTCCCTCAATCATCACGACCATCCATCTGCTTTGTATCAATGCTTCACTGTCATTGCATGACTTCAACTAGTTGTAACTCTCATCACTAAACTCCAAAACATAAGTAACCTTAACTGAAGGTCTACCACCTTTCAAAATACATTTCTCTAAGCTCACATGACTTAGTTTATCATAGATAGTGCTCGCTACCTAAAACTGTACTCCTGTACCTAGTAAATTGCTTCCTAGACTTAGTCATTTTTACAAGACCTTAATACAAAAATTGTGTTCCAACCTGAGCAACCATACATATGAGTAGTGTTTCCATAAATGAAAATATTTATACAATCCCTAAAAGATTATTCCATAAAATAGGGATTGGATTATTTTCTGTTGTATCTCTCCATAGATCCCCCTAAGGCCATTCTTGGCCATCTAGGTTGATGTAGAAATGTTAGCATTAGGTGAAGACTTAGTAACATCTACTAACTCTCCCTGAACCTTGTCTTCACTTGATTCCTTCATTTTCCATACTTCTCCACTGTCAGTATCTCCTGCCTTCGTAAAGTGAATATTGAATTCATTCATTTAATGTGCAAGACTCTTACTAGTATCACTAACATTCTTCTTCATAACTATAGGAGGTGGTCCACTTCTGTTTTCAATTCTATTATACCTAAAAAACTTCTCTATATTTTCTTGGTTTTTACACTTGTAGCATGTAGGAGGCGTTATGTTTTGATTTACCTACAACTTACAATACTTTGCAATGTGTCCAAAGTTGTTGAATTTATAACATGTAATCTTGGTTTCTCTCTCTTCACTAAGATAATCTATCTTGGTTCTAGATTGATCAAGCTTCCTACATTCTTCCTTCTTGTATCCATATGTATAACAATTAAAGAAATAACAAGTAGAGGGTTTGGAAGGATCTTTACCTCTGCAATCCCTCTTCATGTGACCAATTTAATTGCATCCAAAGAATATACATCTGTAAGGTCCCATCTTCTCTCTAGGTTCTTCTTGTTTAGGGCTTCCTTCATCTGTCTTTACTACAGATCTGTCTTCCTAATTTTTAGAACATTTAGCTTCATTAAGGCCAACTCTTGTCATGTCTCCTTTAGGTTTTTGTCTTTCTCTTCATTCATCAATCTTGTCACTTCTCATATGAAGTTTTTCAATGTGTTTCTTAGCCTCAACAAGTTCTCCTTTGATGATATGATTGTATTTCTCCATTTCCTAATATTTGTTGTTGTGACCATCAAGTTCAAGCTGCATTTTTTTTTATCTGAACATTTGCATTTTTTAATCTTTCTTCAATTTTGATTCTTTCATCTTTCTCTTGTTGAATTTATTTGGCCATCTAAAAGGAAGTATTTTCATGATCCTACTTCAATGCATCTTTTTCTTGTTCAAGATGATTGATCTGATCCGATGAGTCATTGTTTGAATCCTATTTTATATTTTCCATGAGATCTTGCCTTTGATTCCTAGAAAGCTCAAGTTGTTCTTTTAGTTTCTTGATGAAACCCTCTACTCTTCTCAATTTGAATTTCAAATCTCCATTTTTTTCTTTCTCTTTAGCAAGATCTTCAAGTGTTGCTTCAAAGTTCTCTTTCAACCTTTCAGAATGCATCTTGATCTCCATTAAGATGTTAGGCTTTCTCTCCAAGGGCCAATAGCTCTGATACCAATTGTTAGGATTAGGTAAATACTAAGAGGGGGGTGAATCGATATTATAACATTTTATATTCAAACTTAGTAATTTATAACATATAAATATAATAACTGAAATAAAAAAGAACATAAATATAAAACACAACTCATAACACCATGTTTTGTTCATGAGGAAACCTTGGCGAAGGGAAAACTCCAGTGGGGATGGTACCCACAAATTGTGCACTAAAAGTATCGTGTCCCTTTTAGGAGACCTAACCTTGTTATGAGCTGAGTATTATATTAGTACATTTCCCTGTTAAAGGAATACAAGACCTGTTAAGGGTGTACAATGAGCACATTTCTCTTACAATAAAAAATTTATCTCGGTTACAATGCTTTATCAAAAATGAACTTATACAAGCATCTTCTATGCTTAAGAAGTCACAATTGTAGCTCGCATCACTTTCTATCTGATCTTGACATAAAAATGCATCTATGTATTTGATCATATCCCATTTCTACTTCGCTTCCCAAAACCTCTTCATATATATGCTCAATTCCTCAAGCAGTCAGCTCAAAAATGCATCACAAAATGTGACCAAATCTTATCCAAATATCAAATACAAATTTAGCGATCATACATTACCAAAATTAGGGTAGGACCCAATCCAAATCCAACTTATCACATCTGGATTCCACATTATACTCCCTCAATCATCATGACCATTCAGCTACTTTATATCATTGTTTTACTGTCATCGCATGACTTCAACTAGTTGTAACTCTCATTGCTAAACTCCAAAACATAAGTGACCTTAACTTAAGGTCTACCACATCCAAAAATACCTTTCTCTAATTTTGCATGACTTAAATTTTATCATATACAGTGCTTGCTACCAAAAATTGTACTCCTTACCCAGTAAACTGCTTCCTATACTTAGTCATTTTTATAAGACCTTAATACCAAAATTGTCTTCTATTCTAAGTGACCATACATATGACTAGTGTTGTCATAAATTAAAAACTCTATATAATCCCTAATGGTCCACTTGCCAACAAAGGGGTCATAAGGGGTCCTAGGACACATTAGTGTGTCCTAGGACCTCTTATGATCTCTTACGACCTATTAGGAACCCTTACCATACACTAATGTATGATAAGGGGTCCTAACAGGTCCTAAGACACATGAATTTGTCCGAAGACCCCTTAAGATCTCTTAGGACCCCTTACCATACACTAATGTTTGGTAAGGAGTCCTAAGAGGTCTTAAGAGGTCCTAGGAAAATGAGTCCTAGGACCCCTTAACAACCCTTCAACCCCTAATATGTATGCTAAGGGATCCTAAAGGGTCTTGATGTGTCCTAAGAAACATTAATGTGTCCTAGGACCCCTTAAGAATCCTTATGAGCTCTAAGATGTATCGTAAGGAGTCCTAAAGGGTCATAGGACATTGTAATGTGTCATATGACCCCTTATAATCCCTTAGGACTCCTTACCATACACTAATTTATAGTTCATAAGGGGTCCTAGGACACAATAAGGGGTCCTAGGACACATTAATGTGTCCTAGGACCCCTTATGACCCCTCACAACCACTTAGGGCCCCTTATCAAACATTATTATGTGGTAAGGGGTCCTAAGGGATAATAAGGGGTTCTAGGAAACATTAATGTGTCCTCAGACCCCTTATGAACCCTTAGGACCCTTTAGGAAAACTTACCATAAATATTAGGGGTCATAAGTGTTCTTAAGGACTCCAAGGACATATTAAGATCCTTTCAGACCACCTAGTACCCCTTACTAAACATTAGTGTGTGGTAATGGGTCATAAGGGGTCCTAAGAAACATTAATGTGTTCTAGGAACACTTAATACCCCTTAAAAAATATTACTGTATGGTAAGGGTCATAAGGGGTCCTATGACACATTAATGTGTCCTAAGACCCCTTAGGATCCCTTACCATACATCTTAGGGGTTGTAATCGCTATTAAGGGGTCCTTTGACACATTAATGTATCCTAGGACCCCTTAAGACCCCTTAGGACCTCCTACCATAAACTAATGTATGGTAAGGGGTCCTAATTGATCTTAAGGGGTCCTAGGACACATTAGTGTATAGTAAAGTGTCATAAGTGGTCCTAATGGGCCATCATATTATGTATTAATGTGTCATGGGATATATTAATGGGTCTTAGAATACATTAATAGTTCCTAGGGGATCCTAAAATACAAAGTTTGCACAACTTTGTATTTTTCTTTGGTTTTTAATGGAGAGCAACATTTGAGCTTACTTTTCATAACCAGACAATGAGAGAAAGTGACTACCTTTGCTTTAATTGGATCAATAAATACTATGTATAGTATATTGTATAGCTCCACAAATTATTATTTTCCATGCATAAATTACACAAGGCTATCAATTCAATCGCTTTGTAAATGTAAAAGAAAATATTTGCATGGCTTCATCTACAACACCAAAAATAGACCACGATGTCATATCTTTAACTATGCCAACTTAACTTGTTGGCTTAAAATGTTTGGTAGGCCAAGCAAGATGTGATTAATCAACTTACAAAAATATGTTCGTTTATAAACGTCTTTTGTAGGTTTAAAAGCATAGAATATGTGATAGGATAGAAGAAATTGTCTGCATTTCAATAAACATAAATCATAAAACTTATTAACATACAAAGTTGAAATAGCTAATTTTATTTTTTTTAATTGTTTTTCTTATGGTTTTATCATTTTGATGGTAGGTTATAGAGTGGGATTCGAAATATTTATGTTAAAACAATGACACAATTGATTGTGGAAATGTATTCAATCTCAAGTAGATCTTCCAAAGAGAATGCAAAAAGATTAATAAATCTGATATCTTTTAGCCTGTATTTTGTAAGACTTTCTATATCTAGTTAAAAGTTGTAATGGCAAAAATTGTATAATTGAATTTTTTAATTTTAGTTGTAAATTTGATTTAATTAGAAATTTATAAATATCGTTTATATTTAAGTGTGATCTTTTCGATGAATTTGATTTATGATATAATTTATTTCAATTGTCTTTATCACTTATTTCAGAAAATTTCTTATGATTTCTAATTTATCATGAATCTGATTTATGATATGATTTCTTATATTTAAGAATCCGATTTCTTGTGGTAGACTTAATGTTGTGTGTATGTGTATGTGTATGTGTATATCAAACAATAACTTATCTAATAAGTGTACTCTTTAGTGAAGTATCTAATGCAAAAGGAATAAGACTTTCCTTTTTAGAATTAGTTAAATTATGTATTTAAGTACAAATGAGCATATAATAAATAATGTAATTATATTATATATAGTAATAGATAAAGAAATATTGTTGACTTTCATAATTTAAGAACATGTTTAATGATGAAAATAATCTTTAGAATTCATAAATAAAATTTAGTAGTATTTTAGGTGGCCATGTTTAAGATCTAAATTTGATAGAGAATTCTATATACAAATAAAATTTTCATGATGATTACTTTTTAAGCTTATTAAGACATAATTTATAATGATTAAAAGTATGTAAAAACTATATATATATATATAATTCTGTAGAAAATTTGTTAGTCTATTTAAAACTTCTCATTTATTGTGATACTATCTTCTTAAAAAGAAGGAAAAAAACTAAATATAATTATATGTAATCATCCAACATAAGCCATACTAATATGTATAGATTAGTATTAGAGTATTCTTTTGTGCTCTATATTAGACTATTTTGTTGTTTTATATTGAGTCTCCAGCTCTCTAAATATGAATATGTAGATGCGATTGTGACATCTGTGACGAAGCGACGCAAGACTCAGACAAAGTCAGCTGAGAAACCAATTTAACAATTTCGTCGTCCCCTTTCTCTCCATCTCCGCCACATGTCACGCCCCTGCTGCGCTTCCTCCATCATCCCACCCCCAATTTCATGTCCTCGCTTCATTCCTCCCACTTCTTTTTCAATTTATATTTCTTGTCATGCAATCACCATTCAACTAGAATATCAACAGAAGAAAACAGAAACGATCCTTATATATACCTTACAAGAATCCCACTTTGGAAGATCAACTGCATCACTGAAGCTCAAATTGCGAGGAAAAGGTCTATATAGCAAACCAGTGCAGCCCCTTAGAAAGATCAATTGAGATTCTTTTTTTCTGTTGCCCATTTCCAATTTCGTCTTCAAATCCAAAAAAAATGGCGAAGGAAAGCCCCGTTAAAACCAAAAGAAGATCTCCCAATTCCAAAATTGGGAGCAATTCAGCTGTGAATGTGAATCCCATCAATTTTCCAACATCAGACATGGATTCAACAAACGGGCACTCTGTTTCTTGCAGCACAAGTATGGAGAGAAACAGAAAGAGATTTGTAGGAGTTCGACAGAGGCCATCAGGAAGATGGGTTGCAGAGATAAAAGACACCATTCAAAAGATCAGGCTTTGGTTGGGCACTTTTGATACTGCAGAAGATGCTGCCCGGGCTTATGATGAGGCAGCCTGTATTCTCAGAGGCAAAAATACAAGAACCAATTTTTGGCCTTCTCCTTCCCCTGAAGCCCATGGAGTTTCTGCCCTGCCTTCCAGAACTGCCCGCCGCCTCATGCTCAGCCTCGAGGTTGCAAATGCCAGAAACAATACTGCCACTATGAGCACTAATCACAATTTTTCAGAAGAAAATGGTGTTTGTGATAAGTTTCTGCAATCAGAAATCAAGGATGAAGCCCAATTGATCAGCTCTGATGAACAAGATTTGAAAAGATCATAACTTTCAGGTATGCCCAATTACAGTAATGGCAAAGGTGAGTTTTTGGGTACATGTAATTATATGCTGGAAAACCAAATTGGCAGTACTGGTGATATTTTGGATCGAAGCCCAGAAAACATAACTGCTGTTACAAATGAAGGTAGCCCTAATTTTAGTACCACTTCTGTTTTTATGAATGGCTGCCAGCCTTCAGATATGAATTTCTCTGTAAATGGTGTTCATAGTTGTCTGGATTTAGCTGGAGCTGATGGATTATCAAATGGGTATTCTCCTTTCACCATTGGTACTGGAATTCAAGACCCAAACTTTAACAACATGGCTTGCAATTTCATGGAAGGACAATCATATGACTGTCTTGAAGCCACCATGTCTGGAGAAGACAATTCTTCTCTGTTTAGAGAAGCTGTTAAGAGAAATATGTATGAAAGAAAAATCTCTGCTTCGCTGTACGCCATGAGTGGGATTTCTGATTACTTTGAGTATGCCAGAGATTTTGCAGAGTCGCCAAATGTAGTTGGGGATTTCGGGTGTGGAGGTGGTGATGAAATCTTTGAGAGGCCATCTGAGATGGTGAGCACTGAGTTGAATTCCCCTTCTTCTTCTGCTTCTTCTCTTGATGATGAAGAAGATAGTCTGGAGATGCTGTGGAATTCATTGGAATTGGCTCCCATTTGTTTTGCCAATTGATTTAAGCAGAGTATTGTTGCTCGCAGTGAGTGTATTTTAATTAAAGTTTAAAATGTTTAATTCACTTGTCAACTTTTAATTAAGATTGTTTAATTCTCTTGTCAACTTTTAATTAGAATTAAAAATGTTGAATTCAGCTGTTATGCATGACACTTGTTTTGACGTAATCCTTCAAGTTCAAGTATGTTTCGACTGGGTAGTGAGACGCAAATTGTTTAAAATCTTCGACGTCAGACTCGGTTCATTTTCACTATAAACAAATTACATGAGTTATAATTAAGTACAAGGAAATATATATATATATATATATATATATATATATATATTTTTTATGTTTGTAATTAAGGGTATATTCTTCTGTTAAAACTTGTACATGTGTTACTTATTATTCTTCATTTTTAATACTGTACATTTTTTTCTTATTAAATTATCTTACAATTATTTTTAATTGGATCAATAGAAAGAATTTACTTAATTAATAAAAATAATTGGATCAATAAAAAGAAATTGTACTTAATTAATATAAATCTAGCGCTTGCACTAAAAGAGGTGCAAGGATTAGCCGATAGGATATACATGTAAGTTAATATATTAGGAATAACAATTTGATATGTACAACATATAAGATACATTAGTTTTTAATTTAATATGTACAATATTTTATATTAAAAATAATTATTTTTATTCACTTTTAAAATACATAAGCAATTATTTGTATAAATCTATTGGCTATACTTATGGAGAAAAATATTTTTGAAACTGTTATATAAATTATTAAGATGCCATAGTTTTGTATAAATTTATTGGCCATATTTAATTTTGTATAAATCTATTGGCCATATTTAATTTTGTATAAATCTATTGGCCATAGTTTTTATCATGTGGTAGATATATACAAGTATAGTATTTTCCTCTATTTTTTTAAGAGGAATTATTATTTGACATGCCTTGGTTTTTTTAAAGATATTTTCTTTGTTGATAGTCTATTTGTCTCTTTTTTAGATTTGCAATGATCTAAAAGTTCAATTTTAACATCACAAGTGAGTTTTTAAATATATGTTCTAATTGTTTGTCTATTTCAAGTACCCATAGGCTCATACGTGGGTCTGGGTAGAAATTTTTGCCAGGGTTTCACTAACACGTACCCACAAGCTTATATATAAATTTTAAAAATATATTTTCAATTTTATAACTTTTCATTTGTTAGCTTATTTTTGTTTATATCGTCACACTATGCAATGATGAATGTATTAACTACCAAAAAAAGATTCCCAAAACAAGGGTGAACTGTTATAGTTAACCTTTATACACGCCTTAACAAAGTGGACTGGGCTTTTTTCAGAGTTATAATTTTTACTATTTTTTTTCAATTAGTATTATCTAATGGGGTTTTACGAGGTAATGCAAAAGGCCAAACACTCTTCTACAATGTGTTAGGTCTTTTAAAAATCCAACTTAAATATTTTAGTAACTCAATTTATGGTGCATTTTGTCAAACACTTCACATTCCTTTTATATGCTTCCACATTTTGGATACACACCTTTCCCCTATGGTTTGTTGGATGTTAATACCCTATTTCAAAGTTTCCAATTTGGCTCAGATAGGACAAATGCTAAAAGAGGTTGTCGAATTTGGTATCGTAACTGCCAATTGCACTTTCTTGAAAGCTTCATTAACTCTTTAGCAAATCCCTTTTGTGTATCATACAAGCATTGCATTCCAACATTAAATAACATCTCTTTGAGGCATTGTGTCAAACAAATGATGCACCTTGTGCATGTTTCCCCATTTTCCATAAATGTCTACCAAAGCATTTCCAACTACTCTATCCTTATAAAAACCCCCCTCCATCATATGATGGATGTCCATACCCTATTCCTAAGCTCCGATAGAGGCATAGACGAGAAGGAAGCTGCCAAAGGTTGTCCAATTTGGTTTAACACGTGCCAATTGCAACAAGACAATTATTTGGATCTCTTGCAATTATAGCATTCCTTGAAATCACAGCTTTTTGAGACATTTTTTTAGAAACAATTCACTATCCTTGTTTGTGCTTCCACATTTTAGATAAATGTATAATAAGGTTGTTGATATTTATGACATAATTCAAACTTTGCACTCACAAAGTACCAAACCATCCAAATCACACCCACATAGTATTTCCATCCACCATGGATTTTGGACTTGATTTTGGTAACTTGGCAAAGTATATAATTGCTTTAGTTTATGAGTTTCAGATAGTTCATGTGCTTGTGTATGCTTCCACAATTTGAATGCATATCAACCAGAGCACTTGCAACTTCAACATATGATAAAATTATACTTTCATATTTGCCTCCATGGGTGTCCATATCCTATTCTAAAGCTATCATTTTGGCACAGGCTGGGAGGATGCTGACATAAGTTATGGAGTTTTCCTTTGAGCCCACCATTTGCATTTGCTTAAGAATCTTAAGACATTTTTAGAGAACCCACTATGTGCATATTCTCCAATCATCAAATCCCACGAAGCTACATCTCTTTGGGTTAACTTCTCAAATGTATTAAATACCTTCTATATGCTTCCACATGTTGCATCCATGTCTATCAGGGCATTGAAAGTCTATAAAAAGAACTATGAACCCTTGGATGTAAAGAGAAATCTCAAGAAAAAAAATTAAAACTTTGGGTGTATCGAGAATACACTAAACAACATTAGTAACACCCTTACACACCTTTATAGAATTATATGTTTGAATATCTAACTTTTTCCACCTACTGTTATTGGGTCGGTGTGTCCTCAACATCAAATTTTGATCAATTTAGCAAAGTCTTTGAGTACCTATTTGATAAATAAATTCAATATTAATTTAGCATGAGAAAGTAGAAATTTCATTTTATCTAATTTTCCCACTCTTTAAAATAATTTAGATTAACATCATAAATTTTAAAATGACATTTTCCTTTTTCTTTCAAATCTTAACCCAAAATCTTAGTATCCCTTTTCTTATAATATAAAAATATAATATTAATTTATTAATACTTTTTTAAAGGTGACTCTCAATATTATTGTTCACTTCAAGTTTGAGTATATCATTCTAAATGATAATTTGTTCTATGTCAACCTAAAAGTCACCAATTTCAAGCCAAATAAAGATTAAAATTTACTCTATAAGAAAATCAAATTCAATGTAGAAATAGCTAAAAATCTCCAAAGCCCAAATTACTATATTTTGAGGGTATAATCATTTTTTAAATACATTAAGTTTGAAGAATATTATATTTATTAATTTTTCTAAAATAATATTTCAAATTATTTAACATTAAAAATAATTTTCATAAACCTCTTTATGATTTGAACCTCATGCCACTTGCCCATTTCTGTATATAAACAACATTCCCAACTTTAATTTCTTATGGAAATCCCCCTTCCACTATGGTTTGATGGATGCTAATACCCTCTTCCAAAGCCCCCATTTTGGCATAGGTAGGTAGATGTTGTAAAGGTTGTCAAATTTGGCTTCACAATTGCCAGTTGCATTTTCTTGAAAGTTTCTAAAGAATTTTCAAAAGTCCCATTTACTGTAGATTCTCTGATTAGTATTCCAGGAGATAACATATGTTTGAGATATTTTGTCAAACTGATGACGGACCTTGTTCTAGCATCCACATTTTACACACATGTCTAAAAAGGCCTTTTCAACGGTAATAACTCCCCTCCTTTATGCTTTGATGGATGTCCATACCCTGTTCCAAAGCTCCTATTTTTCCATAGGCACAGATGATAAAGGAAAAGATTGCTAAATTTGGTTTTACACATACTGATGGCATTTTCTTGAAAGCTTTCGAAGCCTTGTCTACAAGTCCAATTTGTAAATAACTTGCAATCATGGAAAACATGTTGTGATTGATGTAAACCTAACCTATCTGGAACATGCGTAGACAATCAAACATTATTAAGAAGCAACATATACACAACATATAGAAAAACTATCTGCAAGACACCTCAGATTGAGCTTAAACAGGAGCACCCTGTCACCATTTAATTTTCTCTTAGAATAGGGATGTGGGTGTGCTCTCAAAACAAAAAAAGCATGTCCCCCATGTTGTTTAGGAAGAATTAGGATCATTTAGGAACCACGGATACCCCATAATGGCACAAAATTAGGTATGGTGAACCTGTTTTCCCCCTAGAGTCCCAAGCATTCAAATGAATCCAAATGCATATTTAAGCTAGAGATGAGATGTAAAGTTGATTTTAACTGAAAGATGAGTATGATATAATAAATATAATATTCAAATCTTGAAAATGAACTATATTAATCCATTAAGCTATGCTAAGATGAGTTATGAAAGCATAAAATAGAAGTAAATCTAACAATTATGCTTATGCTATGATGATCTAGATGTAAATTGACATGATAACAATGCATGGAATGATAAAAACTAAGCTACTCATTTTCTCTTGGAAGTGAGGGTATTTATAGGATTTTCCTAAGGTCTTCGGTTAGGAAGGAGGGTTAGAGTTAGGGGCTTGGTTAGGGGTTGAGTTAGATGGGATAGGGATTGCATTCATGGTTGAATGCCCCAAGGGTTTCTCACACATGTGTGAGAAATACTTAGGAAGTGTGCTTAGGAGACCAAGGTGGAAGAAGGGTCATGAACTCTCATTTATGGTTGTAAGAGCCATAAATGAGGGTGTAAGAGGTTTATTAATGACTCTTACAAAGTCATTAATGAGGGCTGACTTTGGGGTCAAAGAGGTTGGATTAGCCTAAGAGGGTTAGGAATCCCTCCCTAAGCTGGGTTAGGGAGTGATTAGGGATGGGTAGATAGGTTTAGGGTTGTCTAGAAGATTCTAGGGTTTTGAGGATTAAATAAATAAATTTATTTATTTAAGGATTGTGACTTCATTTATTAAATAGTAATTGAATAAATAGGGGATTAAATATTTAAATTGGATTTAAATATTTCTGGCATGGATCTTTTAATTAAAATAGGAGAAAGGATAATGACAATAAAAATTAATTAATTAATGATGATGTCAAAAGGGATTTGTGTAAAATAAAATTTTTTATTTAGCAAAGGGAATTTAGGTGTCTACATTTTGCCCCTCTTTGATGTGATGTCGCAAGTGGCGTGGCATCAAAGACAAGAAAATAAGATGCATCGGTCTAGAATAGAAGATAAGGGGTTGTGCCCCCTCGAGAAAATAATGCAAAGAGGAATCTTTGGGGAATTTTCTCAAAAAGGACACAAGCAAGAAGGAGGAGATGGGAAGGAGGATAAACAGACGGCCTTCCAAGAGAAAAGATGCATGAATGCAATATGAGATGAGATGAAAGATGCAAGATTAATCTATATATAGGGATGGCAATTTGGGGAGCGCATTGTGTTGGACATTTTTAAGAGCACAACCTAGTTTGATATAGCAATAGTTTGATATAGCAATTCTAGAGACCTTCCAAGGTTACTGGGAACTCAAGGTCTTGTCACTAGTGTTGCATAGGACTGACATAGAAAACAAGCATGCAAAGGGTTTCCTCAGCATCACACATTAAACCTGGAGGAGGCATGGTGGAAACGATGTTGGAGAAACCACAAACAGATGGCTGATGCGCAAGCAAAAAGATGATCAAAAGACCTTGCCCCAGATTTTCCTCATTCGATGTGCACCATGATATAAAGGATCATGGTGACTTATGAGTAGAGGACAACGAGAAGCCGTAAAAGATAAACAAGATCAAAAGGACAAAATCCAAGATCAGAATGATAACTCCAAATTTTTCTTTTGCCAAGGAAAAAGATTGATGGATTGATGGGGGGAAGATTAGGTCTGAATGTGATGAAGGATACATCCTACACAAATGTAGTTGATTGATGATGGAGGATTAGGTCGAACAAGAGGAAGGATACATCCTCAAGGACCCGTTTGATGAAGAGAATGATGTGTTGTTCATTGGAAAATGATGAACAGGGAGAATCACGTGATTAAGGATAGTCGACAAAAGATGTTGCTAAAGTGCGAGGCTGGGTGAGACAAGTTATCTAATGATGTTGTTGAAGGACTGATGAGGATATGTATAATTGACATAGGGCAGGCAAGGAGGAGAATCCAAGAATGGATAGTCCAAACCTACACCAGCAACAATAACAACAACAACCACAACGGAATACAACAATATAATGCTGAAATAGAATTTTATTCAACATTCTTGGCTGTAAGGTCTTTTGGGTTAGGGCTAAATACAATCCCTTACAAAATTATTTCTGCAATCTCCTAGCTAGTCCAGCTTTGAAGCACACCAGCAATTGGTGGAAACACTAAGGCAAATCTAAAATTGAGCTCGCAAGCCACCAAGCAATCTCCTTGTGTCCAAGCATGCAAACCACTAGCTCTGCTATTATAAATATTAGACAAACAATCTGATCTTCAAGATCTTGGAGGATCCAATTATTATCCTTATCCTTCACTGACTCTTACTCCCTAAAAAACTACCCAAACACTCCTTAAATACATTTCTTCAACCACAAGTCATTTGGAAGAAACAATTAACTCCTAAGCCAAGTCGGCTTCTACTACAAACAAATATTAAATGCAACAACAATCATCTCTCAAATAGCCTTACAAAAAATTAATTCTCCATGTCGGCCTCTAGATCCACGTTGGAGAATACAACACAAGCTACCAATATTAAATACATCAAGTTGGCCAACAAAAACCCCAAGAATTCCAGTCAATAAACTAGAACTACCAAGCACCAATAAAACAACTGAGTAGGCTAGGCATCACTGAGCAAGCACGTCGACCAAACACCAAAAGCATCATCGAGTACATGTTCCACTGAGTGCCAGAGGTTTTACCGAGTTCCTTCAATGACTGAGCCTCCTTCAATGACCGAGATCCTTGGTCAAAGCTACAATTGAGAAACACAGAACCACTTCAACACACCATCGTCCAGATTTGCAAAATACCCTAGAATGCTACTGCATCAACAATAGGACATGATGATATGATACAAAGGATAGGGATATATTTACAAGGAATCTCAAAAGATAATCAAATATCAAAAAGAACCAATGAAATAACAAGTATTTCACACACCTTTTCTATAGTTAGGATGATGGATAACGATTGATTAATCAAGGATTGATTTGATGAGGATTGATGGTGGAGGATTACTAAGTATCAGGACTGAGTTGCTACTTCCTAATGTAGGATCAAAGAGGATAGGATTGTCAACCTAAGATAGACTATTGATCTTCAAAAGATGTGATCCTTGCCAGTGTATGCCAATCTCTTGCTCAAGTTGATGAGGCCTACAAAGACAAGTATGAAATGCCCTAGACAATGCTTAGTCAAAGGGTAGTGCTAGGATGATTTTGATTTAGGATAAGGATTAAAGAAACTCAAAGGATATGACATGAAGTGGATGGTGGATAACATGATAAGGATTCCTATGACAAGAGATAGGTAAGACAGTCTAACCTCAAAAAGGAGGAACAAATGATTGTTGAAGCACTGAGCTAGATAGATCACGATGACTCAAGTGCTAAATGATGTAGAGGATGAGACCTAAAAACACATATGTAGAAATGAGCTTAGGTGGAGACTTTGAGGAATAACAGTCCATAATACAACTGAGAGAGGGGGTGAATCTGTTGTATGATAGAATATTAAACTTTAAACTTTGAATAGCAGCAATATCAAATCTAATGAACACAATGAATGCCAACACAACAACACAATATTTTGGTCTTGAGAAACCCTCTTAAAGGTAAAAACCTCGGTGGGAATTAACACCCACAAATGATGTATTGAGATTATAGTATCCTTGTTAGAAGATTTAGCCCTGTTAGGAGCTTATTCAAACATTACAGTACACAGTCCTTGTGAGAGGACAAACCCTATTAGGAGTCAAGAAAAGAAAGGGGGCTCACTATCCAAAGAATGTTAAATCCACCTTTAGAACTCACTGTTCGCAACAAGTGTATATAAAGAAATACATAATATTTTGAACTTTCTAAGAGAAACTATCTTTGCTTGATCAGTTCCAATGAATTTCACCAGTAATCCTCTACTCTACATCCAGCAGACACAAGCTCATAGCTTTCACAATCTTCTTTTCATCACATATATTCTCACCATATCTTTTCCAAAGAAAAGATCTTACATATATACCCTATTACATTCTACATGATTAGGTCATCCCATTAGGCTTTCCTAATTATATAAACATTTACATAAACTCTTGCTAAGATACACACAGTACCTAAAACAAGTATACAATGATTTTGTTACAACAATTAAGGACTGACATCATTAATTTATATTTTCCAAACAAAATGCACGCTACACCTCTAAATTCATCTCCCAAGTAAGTCTTCTCCAAATCACATGCCACAACTGACGTCATCTAGCATTTTGTACCTTTCTCTAACCAACGAACATCCTTCAGTGCCTTATCTTTCCACTACTACATTTGACCTCATTTTTCTACCAAAATTTTTGACCATCAATTAAAAAGGTTTAGGTTGGTTGGATTATAGAAGGGAAACTTCCTTTTTTCTTTTAATCCGTGCCCGTGTTAGTTGAAATTTTGACCAATACCATGTAGGTCAGAATTTTGACCAACGCGGGCATAACTTTCAAAAGAAAAAAGATTTTGTATCTCATTTCATTGTTTGGTTTTAACTTGGAGCGTGTGAAGGACCTGGAGGCTACAATTGTTTGAACTGTTATTTGGTGAGAGTAAAAGGAGGACCACCTACCTGCGAGGGTTGCCACTATGATTTGGTGTAAAAGGAGGACCGCCTGTAAGGATTTCCTTACTCTGCATTTGTTTGGAATTATTTTATTGGTTACCTACTTAGGGCATGTGAGCAATGTGCTAGGGCATCATGTATTTGGTATTTTTTGGCATGTTTTTTATCATTGTTTATATACATTTGATTCAGAGATGAACTTGCAAAACCCTAAATTTTTGAATCACCACATCATGTTTATGATTGTAAGGTTGGAAGAGGAAATATTGCAAACAAGATTGATAAAACTATGTTCTTAAAATTTTTTTTACTGGTATATGTTTTCTACGGACTTCATGTGGATTGGAATGTCAAATCTAACTCCATAGGAAGTCTACCTGGAGTCACAGCTTTCAATTGCGACTGGTCTGAGATCATTTGGTGGAGAAATCTGAAAGAAATCATGTGATATTCATCTATAGACCATTTTTGACATAAAACTAGGGCAATCAGCTTTCTACAGTTGGCTTTCTATGGACTCTTTTAGACCAGGTGTGACTGTCTACACACTATGGCTTCAGAAGTGCTTAAAAAGACCTCAAATAATAAAGAAACCATAGAATCCTTGCACTCCCAAGACTCCAAACCTTCACCATTCTTTAATAATGTCTAAAAATGAACAAACCTCAAAGGAATAGGGCTCAGTCCACCGAGAACCCCAAAATCCTCAAATTTAGCACTTCTAAACCCTTAATCCAAGGGTTTCTTAACTCTCCTATCTCTGATCACTTATAGGTCCAATAGGTAGTTTTTTCACCATTAGATGATCATTATAAGATGATCCAAATCATAATATATGTTCCTCCTTCAGACCAAATGGCTACTGCTATAGCATACCAAGCAAATTCATTAAGTTTCCTCTATAAATTATGGTGATCACCCAAACATTCTTCCTTCTCATTACATTAATGGATTAGGGAACTATAGTACATTTTAATACTCAATCATTCCATGTGTTACAGTTTTCAAAGGTCATGGAATGACCATATTCAATTGGAAACTCACAAAACTGTCAAAGGAATGGCTGAAACTACTCTACCAGTCAGAATTAATTGAGTAAAAATACAAATACAAACCTCACAAATGCATAGATGTGGTTCAGGATCAATATCTAACTATTCCAAATGCATTGAAATGTAAGAAAATGAAAAAATGAATCCAAAATCACTCTAAGAACTCAAGGAAATTGCATTTGAAAGAAGTTTATTTATCAAAAACTCAGTATAGTCTGTACACCAGGCCTCTTCTGTCGTACAATGAAACTTTGGCATATTTGATGGACTCCTAGGAACTACCCCAACCAATCCCAATCAGTTGGATGGATTAGTTTGCACTAAAACATAACAAAATCCAATTCCCTTCATTTTCTAATAACTATTGCATTTCAAATTTTTGAATTTGCAACATTACAAATTTGGAGTTTTTGAAACTTTTAAAGATAATGAAGCCTTAAGACTTTGAAATGTGACCCAAATGAACTTATTAATAATTATTAAAATCAAATCTAAACTATTATAAACCTGTAACACCAAATACCATCCTAGGCTCTTATTTTGGAAGGCCTATTAGGCCTTTTAAGACTTATTACATATTTGCCATTTGCATTGCATGGAATGACCTTATAGGCCATTATAGGTGCCAATACATTCCAATTGATGTCTTTAGATGTCATTAGGTGTATGGTTGTCATTATGGACTCCTGGTAGTCTTTGGATGTTCTAGGTGCCCCTGCACCATGTTCACCACCTTTGAAAGGATTCTTGTCCCAAGAATCAGTCCTGCCATTGGATGTCTAAGTCTGAACCAAAAATTTCAAAAAAACATAAGCTAGCTCGAGATATGAAAACATGTCTAAATTCATTGAAAAAAATCATATTACATCTCATTAAATAATGTTGAAGTCAGATTGGGCAATAAAAGTGAAAATATTACGCCTTCCAAACATGCACAAAACTATTGAAAACTCCAATGAAATGTAACACCATATCCTAGAAATCATTTGAATCCATATCAACCATAAAATAAATGTTTGTCAACAATATAGTCAGACTATACCCTCACGAGTAGTGGCAGACTTCAAATGAATTTACATTTTCATTGCTTGAACATAGTTTACATTCACTATTATGATCTGGAATTGATCATTAACTTGGTCCATTCCCAATACTCATTAAATTAGTTTACATTCACTGTTATGATCTCTATAATCTGGAACAATGGAGTTTTTAATTTCTAGTTTCTAGAGTGTATTTATTTTGATGTTATGTAAATTTAATTTAAAAATCAATAATATCAATACAAGTATAAGCATTGTTAAGTGGATTTGTATTCTCAATTCAATTTGTGCAAGAATATGATGTACTTTATGTACTATTAAATTTTTGAAAAACTTTCACATATTAACTTTTGAAGTAAAACTAAAGGCAATGCATTGTTGTTAACTTGTTATTAATAAAAAATTTATCGGCAAATCAGAAATCAGTTATTGTTCATGTTGTAAAACTAAACTATTTTAACTAAAGTATACATGCGGTTTTTACAGGAAGAGGTTGAACAAACTATAATCTTGAACAAACTAAGTGGAATATGTAAACATTTGCTACATTGTCTCTTTTCTCTATCATTGATTATAAATATCATGGTGTTTTATGGTACTTTCATTAATTATATCATGGTTGTGCTCTACTATTGTACTTAACCTTTAACATATCTCCAATGATTACAATCACTTGCACATGCTTGTACATTGTGGTTGTTTCATCTTCTTATTGTGATTGTTGCTGATTTAAGGCATGATATGTCAATGTCTTCTTATTGTATTTATTCTATTAGGACTTCAAACTGAGTGACATTTCCTTTTCACATGAGCATAGAATTCAAAATTGCCTCTATAGAAGAAATTGTTCATTAATAGTAGATAGATGTGTTTTTCCCTATGATCTCATGATAATGGCCATATTCAATAACTCTATAGCATGATGGTTGTTCCTTTTAAGAGAGATGGTTGTTCCATTGTTCTAAAAACTACACTTTGTTGTCCTTTTGACATGATAGCATTATATGTCAAAAAATTTGAGGTTCTCTTACCTTTTTTATGTCATGGCTTCACCTCTACATAGCTAAATCTCACTCTAAAAATGAGCTTCTTTTAGGAAACAATGAAAATCCTCTATGGGTTCATACTTATTGTGACTTTCCATGGCGCACTATCATTGCTTGTACACTGTATTTTTACAATTCTTTTAAATTGTCACTGTCTTTGAAAATTAATCCCATATGTTTCTTACATTTGATTCAATTTCCATATTAATTACTCTCTTCAGTTGTATTAGAACTTTTTCCTTAAGCATGTGTGATGCAAACCTAGATATAGATGGGCATTAATGCATTAATGCTCAATTGAATGCCTTAATGCAGCTCCCAAAGAAAGGCCATCTGGAAGCTTTAGAGTAAATAATTTGTACTAGGTATGGAATCACCTCCACTACAATGCCAAATTCTAATGTGTTACTATCTTCAATTGCAAGTTTCTTTTGCAAAAATATATTGTATATCTTTACAAACTAGACAATGTGACTGTACAACTCCAGAATATATTCTCTATAATCTCTAATTACAAACTGAAGTGTAAATTGAAGTAAATTCTTCCTTGGATAAAATTCCAACCCTTGTCTACTAATTACAGTACTTACCTTTATAGTTCACGTGACTTCCCTAGGGATCTGTTAGAACTAAAATAAATTTGTTATATGCTAGTTGGCCAACTATGCCTAGTTAGCCAACTAGGAGACATGTCTTTTGGGAGGTAAAGACTCATATAAATGAAAGATGAAACTCTTCATCCAATGAAAAAAAAAAAAATTCAACACAAACATCTATGAATTATATCTAGACAGTAGCAGACTATATATAGGCAGCAATGCATTAGATGTAATTGCTTCAACTTCACATTCTTGATTTACTTCAACATCAAGAATAATATCCACAGATTCAGTAGTCTAGTGAGGAGATTTGTGTAACTCCCAAAATAATAATAACTCCCAAAATACTTATCCTTTTGAATATTTTGTGGTCTAGTGAGCATGATTTGTGTGTGTATTTGTAAATCTTGTATAATCTTATAATATATATTTATTTTTATATACAAGATACTACTAATGTTTGTATGTTTACATTTTGTATATTTATAGCCTGTGAAGAAAGTCCACACCTGGCAATATGAACCCAGAACAAAATAATGAGACACTTGCTAGATTGTGGTCTTAGTTCCAAAGAAAAGAGGTTGAAAAATGTTATTGTCCTTGCAAAAAGTATAAGGGCTTAAAGAATCAAATAATTCTAATCAAAACATCCCAAAGTTATTGTAGGCAATATGGTCACATTGAAGGGGGGCACAATTTTTGTCGATTGGTGAATGTGGACTTCTAATTGGAGGAACATGGAGGTGTGAATATCTAAGCCGATGATAATGCTCCCATGGAAGAAGATGATCCTATGACAGAGAACATAATTGAAGATGATGGTATTGGCGTAGCCGATAATATGCCAAAGGACATGATTGAAGAAGATGGTATTGGTGTAGCTGATCAAGATGATCATGACGATGGTACTAGCACATCTAATAATGATGATGAAGATGGTCTTGATATAGCTATAATTGAGAAGACATACGAGCCCCTATACCAAGGCTCCCAAACAACTCTTCTCTCCGCTATAGTGTTGTTGGTGAACTTCAAGGTTATGAATGGTTTATCCAATGTAGCAATGTCATGTATGCTAAGGTATGCCATTTTTGTCATCTTCAATGTTAGCATACCATTACGATTCATTATATTAACAATTCATATTTGTTGTTGTAGGTTGATAGGTGAGTTTTTCTTACCACCATCAAACATTTTGCCTCGTTCATACCGAGAATTATCTACCATTATGAATCAAATTGGAATGCAGTATCATACAATACATGCATGTCCCAATGATCACATTCTATATCATAAACAACATGAATTTGCAACAGAATGCCCGGTTTGTCATACTAGTAGATATCGGTTAGATCAAATAACAAAAAAGGTGCCTCACAAGAGTCTTCCGTACATTCCCCTTATTTATTCAGGTGCACTATCTTGGCATAATTTATGGATTACCATGCACGCAATATAAGTCAAGATGACATTATGTGAATGCCTACAGAGGGTTCCGCATTTAAAGACATAGAAATAACATGGCCACACTTTAAAGAAGAACCTTGTAATCTCAATATTTCAGTGGCAGTGGACAGTGTTAATCCATTTGGAGATATGAGATCTACTTACTCAATGTGGCTTGTTTTTGTTATTAACAATAACATTCCTCCTTGGATGTCCATAAAGAGGGAGCACATAATGTTGTCAATGATTGTACCAGGTATTTTTTTCATTTAATAGTAATGAAAATTAATTTATAAATACTGCATCAAGATGGTCATAATAATTATGTAATGATTTTGTTCATTCAACTAGGTAAGTACCAAGTTAAAGATATGACGTGTATATTGAGCCTCTTATTGATGAGTTGTTGATTTTATGGATTGGGATCACTATGTATGACATCTCTAGACCAATAGGAAAAAAAAAATTTCAATTTCATGCAATGCTTGTATGGACAATACACGATGCCCCTGGGCTAACTCATTTTTGTGGTATGTTATATATTCATGTTAAGGTCATGTATTTTTGGTATGTTATAGTTCTTACACATGATTGTTGTATGTTTAAGTTGCGCATGATAATTGTACATGATCCAATTGTACAATATCTTTTAGGTCTTAAGACAAAGGGTAAATTTGCATGTCCAGTTTGTGGTCTGAAGATGAAATCTTGTCATTCAAGAAGTTTAGGAAAGCAGGTGTTTGATGAGTTTAGGCACTTTCTCCACAATAATCATAAGTATCGAACTATCAAAAAACATCTTTTTAATGGGAAAGAAGAGACGACATCGAGGCCACGAAGAATGACACCTTGTCTATGGAAGTTTGAATACAATAGACTAAATCGCCGAGGTAATGTCATTCCATCTAATGATTTTTGTTTGAAATTTAGATTTTGATATTGTCTTTTATTTACTAATGATGTTATTGATGCTCGTGAAGGTCATTAAGGCATCAATGACCAACTTCCTAGAGGAATAAAAAGTTATCCTAGTCAATTTAGTAGGTTTCCATACTACAAGGATCTCCCAATCATGCATTTTTTTGATGTTATGCATATTGGAAAGAATGTAATAAAGACACTATGGAAAATATTTGATGGAAGGCATGACAAAGAAAAAATGGCCAAAATTTGTAATGACATTCATGAATCCAATCATGCACTGAAAACTTTCATTGAATCAAATAGCAATGGAGACCACATAAATATGAGTGCCCTTCCTTTGTCATTAACTGAGTAGCAAAGTGGTGCATTAAAAGAAGTCATTAAAAAAAATTCCAATAGGATTTGCTACAAATATAAGCAGTCTTGTATCAAAGAAAGGTGATTTTGGGCTAGGGTTGAAAACACATGATTGGCATACCTTCGTCAAGGTAATTCATGTTCTCTATTTACAATATATTTGTAAAATTGCACGTACTTTTTATTGTATTATTTTACAATATATTGAAAAGATTATTTTTTAATCATTGTAGTATGTCCTACCTCTATCCCTCCCAAACCAGTTTGACAATAGTGTTAAACAAGTTATATATGATCTTGGAGAATTCATGAGGTTAGAAGTGTTATTATATTTATGACTTGCCTTACTTTTTATGTAATTTATTATATATTTTTATCTAAAATCTTGTTTATATGTTCTTGCGAGTTGAAATTCTTTTAGGTGGTTATCATCTAAAGAAATTGATAAAAAAAGATATAAAATATTGGAAGAGAAAAATTCCCCACCTTATGTGTGAAATGCAAAAGTGTCTACCTCCAACTTTTTTCAATGCTCAAGAACACTACCTCATACATCTATTTGAGGAGCTTGAATTGTGTGGACCTGTACCAACTAGGTCAATGTGGATGGTTGAGAGGAACTTGAAATTTATGAAGGGCTTGGCTCAACAAAGAGCACATCCTGAGGGTTCTATGGTGGAGGGATATATGGTATACCAGACCATGGTGTATATTAGTGAATATCTTCTCAAGTTTGCAGCAAATATCCATGTAGATCGCATTTGGGATCCCAAATCTATTAACAAATTTGAAGGAGAGTACTTGATGGGGAAAGATAGATTGAGAAAAGTGAGAGGTAATTATACGATGTTATTGTAGTTTATTAATTCTTATAGATCTTCAATATAAGTTGTTTCTAAGCAGTCTATTTGTTTTCTTTACAATTGGTCGTGAGTGGGATGCACTACATTTGTATATTGCAAACAATCTTGATTGGATGATGGTATGGATTCAACAATCTCAAGAAAATGGTCGCTCGTTAACATGGGATGGTGTTGCATCATTGGTTAAAGAAGCTCATCGTAATGGAGATACCAATGTTATGCCAATGGTACTTGATCTAGCATATGGATTAAGAGGTAGAAAGGTACATATAAGTTTACTAACCATGACCCATAAGTTTAATATCAACTCATGGATCGATGCAAATAATCTTGACATGTTTGAATAATTGCAGATCAAACACCACAAAGCTATGTACTAGCATGGCTGTAAATTTCCCATAAAAAAGTTAGACGACATGAAGAAAACTTGTAATTCTAGGATAACTGTAGTCTTCAAGGTCACTAATATTTCATCTAGAAATGACATACATCCTCAACAATCTAAAAAATCAATACTATGACATTTTGGATGATATACTTGAGTGCGACTTTAATTCATTCAAATTAATTCTATTTGTTGTCAAATGATATAGGCTACGGATGAATCAAAATGATCTTGATAGGATTGTTATTGAACATGATAGTGGATTTACAATGATTAATACAAGGTCATTTGAGCCAATTGGAGATGAGCCCTATGTTCTTCCAAGCCAATGTGAGCAAGTATTTTACTTTGTCATTCCACATAAACTGGGTTGGTCATTCTTTGTTAGACATGATCCAAGAGGAAGGTTAGTACAGTATAATGTGATGGAAGAAAAAGATACTGAAGAATCAGAAGATGAAGTAAATGATGATCACAGATGACTGTTACACAATGAAGAAGAAAATGATGATGATTGTGGTGATGTTGACAATGGTCATGATGATGATAGTCATGATGATGATGATGATGGTGGTGGTGGTGGTGGTGGTGATGATGATGATAGTAGTCATGATAATGGTGATGATGATGATAGTCATGATGATGACATGGATGAGGAGGATGATCAATAACATGATCAATGTAATGTATGTCAAGGTATGATCAATGCCACATATGAGGTATTGATTTATTCATAGAAATTTGAATTAATTTATTATGTGTTGAACTCTATAGTCATGGAGTATAGTTTTCATCATGTAAATTTTGTCTTCTATGTAATTTTTAGCTTACATATCATGTAATTTTTGGCTAACTTAAGATAAATGATTTACATATGCAGAAAATTTAACGCCTTTGACATGAATTGACAGGTATAATTTATTATTTGGTTTCCTTCTCTTTAGTCAAAAAAATATATAGATCCTACTATGTTCTCATTTGATGGATTGTAGGTATTACCAAATAGGTATGTTGGCAAAATGGTCAGCACTCCCCTTGAGATTCTTGACATGGCTTAACCACCTCCTGTGTCTTCTATAAGTCTAGTGGTTGTATCATGCATTAACAGGTCGATCTTTTGGTGCAATGGCAACCACTACTTGTAACAAGTGGTATCAAAGCTTGGTCACAAGTTTGAATTCCCTTGGGTAGTGTTGAGGGGGAGATTGTTGGCAAAATGCTCAGTGCTCCCCTCGGGATTTGCAACATGGCTTAACCGCCTCCTGTGTCTTCTATAAGTCTAGTGGATGTATCAGGCATTAACATGTCGATCTTTTGGTGCAATGACAACCACTAATTGTAACAAGGTATTTTTCTAATCTATCTTCCTCAGGTGAATGTGGGAATAGAAGATAAAAGTGAGACATCTAGTAGGTCTAAAATAGGGAGATCAACTAGAGGTCAAAAGATTAGAAGAAAATTTGATAAATAAATGCAATTTTTCCTTACTGAGGGGGGGTCATGTTCTTATGATAATGAGACCAAAGGTGACATGAAGGTTCCTTTAAGGTACACACATCTTTAGAAAGAATGGGTACCCAAGGAACTACCTCCAGTTAATACTGATTTTTTTATTAACGAAAGGATATATCGCATAGCTCCATCTTCATTACATGGTTTGGACTTATTTTCCATGGATGGCATAAAGGTCAGTTATAATCAATTTGTTGAATTGATGGAGTATGTAGGACCTTGTTACAATTACAAGAATTGGATGTGGATTGTGCAATATAAAAAAAGTATGCGTAGGTATGCATTGTTAGCAAATTATATACAATGCAAAGAAAATGATCAAACTAAAAGGCTCGCTATGTATATTGATGGAAGGACAAAAGCAACAGGGAATATTGTAGGTTTTATAAATAGTTCTCGACCTGTGTCAACTAATAAGAGGTTGAATTGTATATTCAAGGCACGCGAGGGAAATCATGTATTTGTATGTGCGATAAAATCAATAAGTGTAGGGGAAGAACTTCTAATAGATTACAATTTGAATCATGTAGATACAAAAAAATTTCCTATCATGGGACTGGTAAGTATAACATTTAAACCAATTGCCTCCAATTAATATTGACTCCAATCGCTTCTGATTGCTAAGAATTACTAATCTTTGTCATAGGGCGACATGGATATTCCACCTCAAGATACAGGTGGGGATGTTCCTCATAGTACACCTTCTTCAGAAAAGGTAAACCTTAATTAGTGTAATTCTACAAATTATATAGAAACAAATGTCATATTATTATGTTCTTTTCTTTATGGCTTTGGAGTTATTTTGATAGAATTTTACTGATATTAATGTCACAACTTGATACTTATTGATAGAGAAAAGAAAAAGAGGCAGTAGATCTATTGCAATCTGAAGTTGAGGTGACATTTAGAGATGATGTAGAATCTAACTCTAACCATGTATTCATGGCTACTCAAATAAAAACTAAATATGGTAATGAAATTCTTAACCTTGTAATGGAAGCAAACGAAACTAAGGAGTCAAAGGAACTCAAAGAAGAATTGACACGTAGAGTCAAATCTATTAGTGTAAGCAGTAATTAATCTTACGCAATAATTAAAGTTCAATATATGTTTATATTTTATACTATCTTATGGATCATGATCTAAAATATGATGTGTTCTTCTTACAGGATTTTTTGACACGTGTGAAACATCGTCAACATGGTGAGGGTTGTGGCACCGCATCACCTTCATGTAAATAATCCTTAAACCTTTAACCATTGATTTAACCTTTGTATGCATTATTGACTCAACTTATGTTTGGGATACTTCTAGTACCTCATTTAATCTTTATCCATTGCAAATGTCTTTGCTAACAATTTATTCTTTAGCTCATGATGAAGTGTAGATGCCTCCTTCGATTAACATTCCACATTTGATGGCTACATTGTCTGCAACAAGGTTCTTGCAGACATCTTCCTATGTACCATCTACAACTGGTAAAACCTTATTTTTCTATATTTTGTTATGTGCAAATCATGGATTGATTATTTTTCTTGTGTGAATTTTATACACTGTATGGACCTATTTTGTGCACTAAAAGATACACCTACACCTAGTACAAGAACAAATCAAACCAGTACTAGTGAAGATCAACCATTTCCTCGATCAGCTCGTGTTACTAGTACTAGTTCATTTGCGGGGACATTATTGATGAACAAGAACAATATGGTTTCGTTAAAAGTACCAAAGCTTCTAGGTGCTTTAAAATTGTTATTATTTACAGTGTAATTGTAGTTTGCTTATACATAACTCATTTTGGACTAATAATCCCATGGTATTTTTGTAGGAAATGATGTTTTTTATGATCATCTTTTTGAAATGACATTGAAGCTATTTGGTCCCACCATACATAAAAGGTACGTAGCTTGACAATATTGGTACAATATTTTTCTTATCTTCCATTTATTGTACTATATTAAAGTTATGATATCTAACAATTTTGTTTTTTCACAAAAGGTGGAATGATCAGGATGTTGGCTTAAAAAATCATCTCATTAAATCTTTAGAGGACCTCTTTGGAAATGAAACTTTTGACAGAGCCATGATTCTTAAAAAAGTAGCCAAACATATAAAGACTGTGAGGGACCAATGTACAAGGGCTCTAAAGGATAACCCAAAGTACGAGCGTCCACCTATGATTCCACTGATGGAGTTGAATGAAATAATGGAAGATCCAAAAGATAAAAGGCTAAAGGGTAGTGGAATTCAACCAGAAGATGACAAAAGAAGGTATGTTGTGATAGTATTAAGTAGAATGTAATCATGCACTAATTAGTGATCTTTGTAAATATATAATCTAACATGTTTCAAACTTTTCATAGAAGACACATCAAAAGCCACACAAGTGAGATTAACAAAGGTTGGCCAACACAAAATTAGCTCTGGTGGCTATATGAAACTTCACTCTCGACTTGTAAGTAGCAGCATTGGAATTTCATATCAAATTTTTATATATAAGGTTGCAAACAATTATGTTTAATCAAATCATACATGTAAAAGTGATGACATTAAACAAAAGATATAGGGCATGAAATTCAATGTAGAGCCCATGGATGAAGACAAGAGAATAGCCTTGAATGAAGGCTATGCAGTCGTGGCTGCACGCCTACACCAAGAATCCCAAATCCATAATGAAGCATCTGTTGCACCAGATGAGACACATGTAAATTGGTCAAATGAAAAGTAAATCAAATTTAATAGTTAATTTTGAACATAAATTGACTATTTCATGATAACAATGTGCATGACATTTCACTATAGCCTTCAAATCCTACCACAAAACCTGGGCGTGATGAAGGCCATGATGTGCATCATAGTGTTGGAGGTATTAATTTGCTATTGGAAATAAATTACGTAACTATTAATAGAATTTAACATCTTTAATTACAATTGGTTGTGTAACGTCTTTTTGAATATTTTAGAGCATGTTGAGCATGTTGAGCATGTTGAGGTGGCGGAAGATCAAAATGTTATTGTACATATGATGTGGCATTGTCAAGTAAAGAAAAATGCATGTTTTGTTCTACTGGTTAATGAAATACATGTAATAGTAAAAAAAAAAGTATGTGAATTTAACTCATTTACTTGTTATTGCAACAGACCCCCCTTTAGTGCAACAGCGTCGTCCTCCTTGAGACATGAGGAAGCATCATAATTTGAGATCATGACCACAAGAGGAGGAAGACAATATTGATGCTCATGCCAGCCTTTACCTAAATAAGAAATCTAAGAAAAACCAAAAAAAGAAATGATTTCTTAAAAATGCTCTTTGATAAAACTTGTTTGATTAACTTTGTTGGATAATGAAAGAACGTTGTTTTAAGTAATTATCTATGAATTTTGTGTATCAATATTGAATTATATGTCATTTTAATGAATTTTGTTATGTGTTAATGAATTCTTGATTAGTGTTGTGTATTAATGAATGTTATGTGATTGTATTGATTGAATGTTATAGTTCATAAATGGATGAATGAAGTGTGTAATTATATGTTAATGGGGAATTTAGATTTATGTTAGGGGAAGGGGGGTGAGGCCAGATGAGCTTCCACCTTCATGTGGTTGGCCTTGTTAAGTAGAGAACATTAAAGTATTCTCGAAACCAAGTGAAGCTCAAACTAACACACCTTCATTATGTAATCAATTTCATTCGTTCTAGGTCTTTTCTAATAAGTGCATTTTGAATGTGTCATTATCAAGAAACTATCAAATAAAAAACTAGAAGGGCCAATAGTCAACTTCTCATTGTCATTGTCTGGCATGATTCGGCTTCATTTTGTGTAAGTATTATCGTATTGAATGCGTCAACCTCTCTTGGCCTAATGTGGATTATTTCATTGGTTTGTGTTTTTGAGTAGGTGGAGTGTTAAATTAGATATTAGTTGGATCTATAAGTAGCATAGATATTCTATAGCTAATAGCCTAATACACCCATGTGAATAAATTTACTTGCTATCCCCTTAGGATTTACTTAAGCAAATAGTCCTTATGTGCTAAAAAATCAGTTGTTTTAGTGCTGCAATTATAGATGATTGTATGCATGAATTCAATGACAAGAACTGAACATTTAAGCTCTATGATAATTCTTGTCATCCTTATATGGCAGGCAAATGAATCCAAGAAGGAAGCTTTCAGGAAATATTTGGAGTCAAGTGGCATGCTTGATACCCTCACAAAAGGTTTGCGACAGTTCTTCTTATATGATAAAATGCTGAATCTAGAAAATTAATTTGTGAATTTGCATCTATTTGTGAGATAATATATTAATATTGGCAGTTCCTCTTATATGATGAAATGCTGATTTTAGAAAATTAGTTTGTGAATTTGCATCCATTATGTTTAGATGCCTGAATGTTATGTTTTCCTTGTGAGGACTCAAATTAATTTGATTGATATGATCTTTGAAATGGTGTAGTAGTCTTTTAGATTAATGTGATTTGTATTATCATATAATATATCTGCTCTTATAAACTACCTTGTTTCCATGTATGATTTACAGTTATTCATTCCAGTGTTCCAAAGATGAATCTGGATGATATCTTTGAGCAAAAGAACGAGGTTGCTAAAGTTGTTGAAGAACTTGAAAAGGTTGATATATTCATATCAGTTTCATTTATTTTTTGATGTGTATTGTCAATTGATTACTGTAAAATATCTCTTAAATATCAAACAAGATGAAATTTGAATGCAGTATGATTCAATCATTCATTTCTATGCTTACAGGTTATGTCAAACTACGGATATGAGATAGTTCAAAAACTTATTGTGGATATAGAGGCTGATGTGCATGTCAAGAAAGAAATGAATGAAATAAATGTAGGCAAGACTTTTACATCCAATACTAAATTTCCTTTTTACCATGATATTGTTGGAGATTGTTGGCATATACTTTTGCATTTTGCAAATGGGTTGATGGTATTCATTTATTTAAGAAAACCCAACTCATTATCCTCAACTTTGTTCATATTTTTGTTCTATATCTATTTAGTTTATTTACCCAAAATTTCTCTCAATTTCATGATCATTCATTTCTTTGTTTTATATCAGCTGCAAGAATGAGGGTGGCAACACAAGAAAAAGCAGAGGCAAAGAAAATTTTACAAATCAAGAGAGCATAAGCTTTCCTTATTTTATTTGTCAGTATGCATCAACACTTCCTTTTATGTTATATATGTATATTTTATAGATTTGTATATTTATAATTTTAAAATTTGTATGTAATATACATTGGGAGATAATATATTGATATTGGCAGTTCTTCTTATATGATGAAATGCTAAATCTAAAAAATTAATTTGTGAATTTGCATCTATTTGTGAGATAATATATTGATATTGGCAGTAGTAGTGCAAAGGAAAGAGGAAATGACAAATTGAAATAATAATATACAAGTGGAGGGAATTTAAATTAAAAAATGTAAAATTATAACACACCAGTTCAAATAAAACCATTCAAAAAATCATAACCAAATCTACTTTGCAAAAGCCAGCACAATTGAAACTCACCTTCTCAATGTTTAGCATACTTGCAAGCTCGCTAAAAAATCTCTGTAATATCGGCTCCACTGAATCCTTGGGTATAATAGGCCAGTGCCATTAGGTCCACATCCTTTGATATGGGTGATTTTCTCAAGCAAGACTTGAAAATTTGATAACATGGGGACTCATCAAGTAAGGGAATATAAATTAACTGGTCAAGCCGGCCAGGCCTTAGCAATGCAGGATCGATGATATCAGGTCTGTTTGTAGCACCAATAATGAAAAAAAATTTCTTGGTTGTCATACCATCCATCTCCGTCAACAAATGGTTAGGGACTCTGTCTGCAGCACCACCAACATCCCCAATACTGCTTCCATGCTACAAACATGAAAACCAATTATGCATCACCAGCCAGAGAGCCTATCTCAAATAGTTCAAACAAAATTCCTACTCAAATATATTCACCATCTTCAACTTGAACTTCACTCATAAAAATTCAACACACGTGTAGCAATAGAATCAAGCTCATCAAAAAATAGGATGCAAGGAGCTGATCCTCTAGATTTATCAAAAATTTCCCTCACATTAGCTTTTCTCTCTCCAAACCACATTGTTAACAATTCAGGGCCCTTCACACTGATGAAATTGGCCTGACATTTGTTAGCAATGGATTTAGGAGATGGATTGCTAGAGCCTAAAGCAGTCTAGAAGTGCTCATTACTAACAGCCATGGATTTTAGAATCTCAATATCTATTGTCTCATCTTCTAAGTCTATAACATCCATCTTTTCCCTAATGCACTGAAGTGCAGCCTTAGTACACAAAGAAACAAGATCTACTCCAACATATCCATGGGTATCCTTAGCAATATTTTCAAGATCAACCTGTAACAAGAAAACTAAAGATAAATAGATACTCCATCAAGAAACATAAAGATTAATAAATTATTTCAAAATCCAAGAACTATTTAACATTAGATATAGAAGTACAAAAAATAAGGCCCCAATATACGTACATCATCAGAGAGCTTCATAATCTTTGTATGGATGTGAAGCACTTCCAACCTGTCCACTTCATCCGGAACCCCAATATCAATCTCCTTGTCAAACCTTCCAAACCTTATGAGTGTTGGATCAATACTATTTGGTCGGTTAGTTGCTCCCATAACAATAACATGGGCATGCAATTTAAGTCCATCCATAATCGTAAGAAGTTGAGAAACAATTCTCCTCTCAACTTCACTATGGGTTTTTTCCCTCTTGGGAGCTATAGAATCAATTTCATCAATAAATATAATGGATGAAGCATTCTTCTCAGCCTCCTCAAAAGCCTTCCGGAGATTGCTTTCACTTTCTCCAACCAACTTTGACATGATATTAGGTCCATTGATACAAAAAAAGAAGGCACCGGTTTCATTTGCCACTACCCTAGCAATTAAGGTTTTCCCAGAACCAGGAGGCCCATAGAGTAGAATACCCTTTAGGGGCTTCACACCAATAGATTTGAAGAGCTGTGGGAATCTAAGTGGAAGCTCTACCAATTCATGGATCAGCAGTCAGAACCTATCTCTCAAATAGTTCAAATAAAATGACAAAACCCACAATTTCACGCAGAGCAGAGCAAATGGATTGCTAGAGCCCAAAGCAGTCTGGAAAATAGAACGAGTGAGGACCTACTGGCAACAAGTAGCATAATGATTGTGGACACCTGAAGATAAATATCTAGACTAATCACCGATCAGGATGTCGTTGGTGATTAGTCTGGATATTTATCTTCAATTTTTTTTTAAACACTCCACGTTTCGTCAAAATTTTGACCATTCTGTGTTGAAATGTGGCATCGTGGGTTTGGCATCCTGTTCTAAATATTTTAACCACATGTGGTCAAAATAGGACCATCGTGGGTTTCACATCCTGGTCGGAGCCGCTAAATATTTTGACCAAATGTGGTCGAAATAGGACCATCGTGGGTTTGGCATCCTGGTCAAAGCGACCAAAGTTTTCGACCAATATTAATCTATATTGGTCGAAAGATCAACCAATATACCAACACTTTCTAATGTTATTTTCGGCCTAGATTGCCCTCATTTTCAACCAATATTCATGTCGATTATTCGACAGTTGTAGCAATGGGTCAATATTTCAACGCAGATAATAGCGACGAACCAATTGTTCAACTATTCAATCAAGTTGGGTAGAAACTTCAACCAATAGTGTGTCAAAAAATGGTGCAAAATGTACTAGTTTTCATCTCTTAAGCTCGCATACATCTCATCCATATCTCCTTTAAGATACACCAAAAACACAGAGACTCACTCTGTCAGCTTCCACTATCACTATCCAGTAACCAGTCTTCACCAAAACATTTGTAACTTTCTCAATATGCAACATTACATGATGTGATCTCAGATATAAGATCACAACATCTTCTTGTACTCTCCTCTATCTTCGCACATTCTAAAACATCCATATATTGTTCGTACACTGTCATAATCAACATGTACTCTTCATAGAAATATGTGTCATCAGTGACAAACCACAAATAACAACAGTATGAGTGCCCATTCAGTAACATAGTGATTAAAAATATAAAATGTATCAATCACCACCCCATGCATTAGAAATATCAAACAATCTCCCCCTTTGGCATTGATGTCAATATATGAGAAAATTCATTATCCCAAATTTATATCAATCCAAAGTTCTGCAACCAAATAGTACTCTCACAGTATTCCTTCATACAATCTCCCCATATAGTAGGTATTTTCTCATAGAAACACTCCCCCTTTGACAACAATGGTAAAGGGTTCCATGATTCATCAACTTCCCTTCAACACCTTCCTTCCACGATCACTCCCCCTGAGGAGTAGATCCCTACGTCCAGTCCATAATATGATAAGGCTCTAAAAACCTCTAGACTGATGCATCCCTACATCATTTAATTCTGACTATGAGGGACCTGAACCCCAAGTATACCTCTCATATATTCAAAGGTATCTTTTGGTAATAGGTTTGTGAAGATGTCTGCAATCTGTTCCTTCTCTGCCACATTGTCTCTCAAGAATGATACTTGATAGAAATATGTTTAGTTTTAGAGTGCATCACTAGATTCTTTGACATATTCATTGTACTTGTGTTATCACAATGGATAACCACAGGGTCATCAAAATTTATTCCAATGTCTTTCATCATTTTCTTCATCCAAACAATTTGAGTGCAATTTATAGCAGTAGCAACATACTCTGATTCAACAGCATATTGAGCTATACAATCTTGGTTCTTAGCCATGAAACCAACTTTTTCCCAAGAAAAAATGCACCACCACTATTACTCTTTATGTCATCAATGTTTCCAGCCCAATCAACATCAGTATAAGCATGAAGTTCAAAGCTATCATTTATTTCATACCATAAACCATAGTCTATTGTTCCTTTCAGATATCTCAATATCCTTTTCATAGCAGCTAGGTGTGTCTCTTTGGGTTCTACCTAATATCTATCCACAATTCCAATAGCATTAGCAATATCTAGTCTGGTGTGAGTCAAATATTGTAATCCTCCGACCATTGATCTATACTTGGTCTAAAAAACAAAATTTGATTCATAATCAACTATCATCTTATTACCAGTTACCATGGGTGTACCAACTAGTTTACATTCCTCGAGTCCAAACTTTTTCAACATTTCTTTAAGATATTTAGTCTGAGAAATAAAAATTCCATCTTTACTCTGATTTATTTGCAGTCCAAGAAAGAATTTCATTTTGCCAATCATGGACATCTCAAATTCATTTTCCATTTCTTTAAAAAATTTATCACATAGATCATCATTACCTCCAAAGATAATATCATCAACAAAGACTTCTATTATCAAAACTCCATATTCACTAGTTCTTAAATACAAATTATTGTTAGCATTACCTTTTCTAAATCCAAGCCGAAGTAGGTATTTGTCTAACCTTTCATACCAAGCTCTTGGAGCTTGCTTTAGCCCATACAGCGCCTTCTTTGACTTGCATACCATGTCTCCATCTTCATAGAAAGGAAATCCTTTAGGTTGTTCTATATACACTTCTTCTTCAAGGTCCCCATTCAAGAATGCATATTTCACATCCATCTGATACACCTTGAAGTTCTTATGTGTAACATAAGCCAAGAATAGTCTCACGACTTCTATTCTAGCAACATGAGAAAATGTCTCTTCAAAGTCTATGCCTTCTTGTTGTGAATAACCTTTACATAATAGTCTTGCTTTGTTTCTTACAACAACCCCTTCTTTATTCATTTTGTTTTTGAAAACCCATTTAGTTCCTATTACATTTTTGTTCTTAGGTCTAGGAACCAATTCCCAACTATTTTTCTTCTTTATCTGGTCTAATTCTTCCTTCATAGAATTTATCCAGGATTCATCTCTACAAGCTTCATCTGTAGTCTTTGGTTCAACTTGTGAAATCAAATAAATTTCTTCTCTAGTCTTTGATCTAGTCATTACTCCTTGATTAGTATTACCAATAATTTGATTTTCAGGATGATTATTCTTTACATACCTCAGAGTTTTCAGAACCTCAGTAGCCTCATTTGTGTCATCGTCACAAGTTTCATTTTCACATTCAACCTCAATGATTTATTCTTCTTCTGTAGCAGTAGCCTCTTTGATCTATGTATTCTGATTATAGTCATACATTCTCTCTTGTATCTAAAACCTTTCATCTATCTTTACATTGTGACTTTCAATCATCTTCCTCAATCTCAGATTGAAACATTTGTAAGCCTTTCTCCTAGTAGAGTAACCAAGGAAAATTCCTTCATCACTTCTAGCATCAAACTTTCCTATCTCATCATCTCTCTTGATATAGTACTTACCACCAAATATTATGAAATATTTTATAGTAGGAGTATGATTAAACCATAATTCATAAGGAGTCTTAATTTTACCTTCTCTGATTTGATTCTTGTTCAATGTGTACACTATTATCCCAACAACCTCTCTCCAATGCATATGAGATACATTTCCTTCAAGCAACATTGTCCTATTAGCATCAAGTATAGTCCTATTTATTTGCTTTGATATCCCCTTCTATTGTGGAATCCTAGGAGCAGATGTTTGTCTTTGTATTCCATGCTATTCACGGTATGAATTGAATAGGTTTGAAGTAAACTATCCTCCTCTATCTAACCTCAAACATCTTATCTTTAAACATGATTCATTCTCTACTTTTTATTTGAATATCTTGAATTTATTAAATGCCTCTGATTTCTCCTTCAAATAAGTAACCTACATCATTCTAGAAAAGTCATCAACAAAAAGTATAAAATACCTTTCACCATAGTATGATTTTGTTCATGTAGGTCCACATAGGTCTTTATGTACCAGATCCAACTTTCCCTTTGATGTATATGCTTTTCTTTTATAACTGTTCCTAGTATGTTTTCCCATGACACATTCTTTGCATATAGTGTTAGATAGTTTCACAATCTTCGGTAGATCTCTTATTGTATTAGTCAAACTTTCCTTCACAATGTTATCAAAATTAACATGAAAAAATATTTTGTGCCATAACCAACTGTCATCTACCTTCACAACAAAACAAGAGGCTCCAAATGTATTTAATTCAAATACATTACCTCTAGATTTAGTGTCAGTTGCAATCATCTTTCCTTCCTTACTTCTGATAAAAAATTTACCATTATTGAATTCTAATTGAAACTCTTTGTCCATCAACTATCCAACACTCAATAATTTATGCTTAAGTCCATCAACAAGTAGTACATTATTAGTATTAGTCTTTCCATCTAGAGTATTAGATCCTACTCCTATGATAGGTTTAAGAAGATTATCTCCAAACCTTACAACACCACCATCATACTTTACTAACTTAACAAATTTGTTTTTGTCTCCAGTCATATGATGTGAAAAACCACTATCTATAATCCATTTAGTTTTCTTATCAACATGTTACATTAAAGCCTTTTCCTCATGTACTGGTTCATCTCTAATAGCAACAAATCCAATCTCCTCATAATCTAAATCATCATCATCAAAAATACCTTCACTAGCATAATAACATTCCTTATCCTTCTTAGACTTGAAAAACTTAGGCTTGTACTTATGAACTCTTGTAGGACATCTAGATGTAAAATGACCCACCTTATTGCATGAAAAACATTTCAAAGGTAATTTTCCTTCAAACTTACCCTTACCTCTCTTTTCTCTTCTAGCGATCAGTGCAACAAGTTGATCCATATTTCTTTCTTCGGCCATTATCTATTCCCATTCCTCGACATATTCTCCAAGCTCTTCTTTCAGACTCTCACTTCTGGTGCTCGGAGGTGCAGACATTGACTTCTTGTGTACAGATGCCTTAAATGCATATTTAACTTTAACAAGTACAGAGTCTCCTATTTTTTTCACTTCAAAAGTAGTTAGCTTTGTAATCAACATCTCTCTGCTAAAGTTCGGAGTCAAAGGTATAGTCTCTTAAATAGATAGAGCCTTGAACTTGTAAGGAGTCAACGATCTAAGGATCTTCACAACAACCTCTTCTTCATCATAAGTGCCTCCACATTTTCTGATTCCGACCACAACTTCTATAACCCTTTGAACATAATCCCTAATGCTTTCATCATCATTCATTTGTAGCTTCTCCATCTTTGTTTTCCAATTCTGCAACTTCGCTTGCTTGGTATATTTGTCTCTTCATATAGTGCTTCTAATCTTTGCCAAATCTAGTGTGTCGAATCCAAGTCTTTAACTTCAATAAATTCTCCTTCAGAGAGTGTGCTGATCAATGCTTCTCTTGCAACCATGTTGTGAGAGAATACCTTCTTCTCAACATCAGAAGTCAATGGAAAGTTATTATCAGTATTTATAGTCACCTTATTCTTTGTGATCAACCAATAGTCAATTTCCAAACATAGCAAATGAGTCCGCATCTTTTTCTTCCAACTGTCAAAGTTTTTAGGATCAAATTTTGGACCATCCTTCCTATAGAACGCCATCTCTGATATCACCTCAAGATGTTAAGATTTCTATCCAAGGACTAGTAGCTTTGATACCAATTGTTAGGAATAACAGTCCACAATACAACTAAGAGGGGGGGTGAATTAGTTGTATGATAGAATATTAAACTTTAAACTTTGAATAGCATCAATATCAGATCCAGTGAACACAATGAATGCCAACACAACAACACAATATTTTGGTCTCCGAGAAACCCTGTTAAAGGTAAAAACCCTAATGGGAATTAGCATCCACAAATGATGTACTGAGAATATAGTATCCTTGTTAGAAGATTTAGCCTTGTTAGGAGCTTATTGAAACATTATAGTACATAGTACTTGTTAGAGGACAAACCCTGTTAGGAGTCAAGAAAAGAAAGGGGGCTCACTGCCCAAAGAAGGTTAAATCCACCTTCAAAACTCACTATTTGCAAAAAGTGTATATGAAAATTACACAATCTTTTGAACTGTCTGACAACAATAATCTTTTCTTGATCAGTTCCAATGAAGTTCACTAGTAATCCTCTACTCTACATCCAAAAGACACAAGCTCGCAGCTTTCACAATCTTCTTTTCATCACATATATTCTCACCATATCTTTTCCAAAGAAAAGATCTTACATATATACCCTATTACATTCTAGATGATTAGGTAGGCCCATTAGGCTTTCCTAATTATATAAACATTTACATAAATTCTTGCTAAGATACACATGGTACCTAAAACAAGTATACAATGATTTTGTTACAATAATTAAGGACCGACATCCTTAATTTATATTTTCCAAAAAAAATGCACACTACACCTCTAAAGTCGACTCCCAAGTAAGTCTTCTCTAGATCACATGCCACAGCTAACGTCATCCAGCATTCTGTACCTTGTGCTGACCAAAGAACATCCTTTAGTGCCTTGTCTTTCATATCTTAAGCTCACATACATCTCATCCATATCTCCTGTAAGATATATCAAAAACACAGAGACTCGCTCTGTCAGCTTCCACTGTCACTGTCTAGTAACCAGTCTTCACCAAAACATTTTTAACTCTCTGAATATGCAACATTACATGGTGCAATCTCGGATATAAGATCACAACATCTTCCTGTACTCTCATCTATCTTCGCATGTTTTGAAAAATCCATACATTATTTGTACACTATCATAATCAGCCTATACTCTTCACAGAAACATATGTTGACATCAATGAGAAACCACAAATGACAACAATATGAGTGCCCATTTAGTAACGTAGTGATTAAACATATAAAATGTATCAATCACCATTCCATGAATTAGCAATATCCAACATAGACACGACTGACACTAAGGTACAAGACTCTAAATAGGATGTACAAGGGATCTGGGGACGCATCTGATGCTGCAAAGATAGGCAAGATGATGCCCTAGTTGGGCTAGAAAGCCAAGATGGACTGATAGTGGATAGGCTGATGATGGATGATATGTCCTGAAATGACACAGATTGGGAAGGAAGCATCCCAACGATGATGATTGGATTGAGATCAAGGCTTTCCATTGTAAGACTAGCAACAAGACTAAGGATGTGATTGCATAGGTTGACTGGCTGTTGGATGTTTGGATAGCTAGAGGATGTGGATAGGATTTGCAGATGTTGGAAGATTACTACAAATGTTTGGATATAGATTGTATGGCATTGGGTTTCATGGGGGTAGCCTGTAGCTAGATACTAATGACAAGGGAAGTACCAAGTGATGAAAAGATAGAGGAAATGCTTAGGGATGGCTTTGGATTAGACGATTGTTGAGATATTTGATTGGAGGAATGATGAGGATTTGGATCGAGGAATACTAAGGATTTGGATGGAGGAATTATGAGGGATTTGTATACAGGAATGCTGAAGGATTTGGATAGAGGAATGTTGAGGTATTTGGATGGGAGGATTTTCTGAGGATTTCGATAGAGGATTGTTGAGGATTTCGATAGAGGAATGATGAGGATTTGGATAGAGGAATTCTGAGGGATATGGATAGAGGATTGCTAAGGGATTTGGATAGAGGAATGCCAAGGGTTTGGATGGAGGAAGATAAGGATTTGGAGATGGAAGATATGGATGGAAGAAGATCTCCAAGGAATATGTCATCAAGGAATAAGATGCCCCTATCTAGGATAGTTCATGCATTAAGAGAAATTTGACAGGGTGGATGATAGGATGGAAGATAAAATGACAAGAGGACAAAGAAAGTAGATGGAAGCTAGGATAGTTGGTGGATGAAGATTGGCAATGGGGAAATGGATGGATAAAGAATAGTGTGCCTACAATTTGTGATAGGAAGATGGATGCTGAAAGGTGTCCAAAAGCATGTATACTTGGTGGTCTCTATTTTGTCATCAAATTTCGAACAAGGATGAAGGAGGCAAGAGACAAATGGGATGGAGGAGATGCTGGATAGGAAGTGCTAGAAGGAAATTGCCCCCAATTTGCAAAGAGGAACTAGATGGAGGGATTATGCATGATGCCTGTTTGCTAGGTTTTCATCATGGCACTTGTCCAAGGGGCTTGAATTGCCAAGTTTCCACCATTGGATGAATGTCTTTCTCTTTTCTTTTCTTCTTTTTTTTAATTTTTTCTTGATTTTTTGACTTTTTTTACTTTTTCAAATTTGTTGCTGCATTTTTTATTTGTTACTAACTTTCTAATTTGTTGCTAACTTTTCGATTTGTTGCTGACTTTTTGATTTGACTGGATGTTGGTACAACCTTACTAGGATGGATGGATTATACAAAGGCATGGATGAGATGGGGTAGATGGGAGATATTCATGGGATGAGAGAGATTGTGGTAGAAAGTGTTTGGATGGAACAATGGAAAGTGATCATGATAAGGAGATGTTGTCAGGACCAACATTGGCACATGTTGTGAGGTGGGTGGATTAAGTGTATGGGATGTGGATAGTATATGTGGATATGATGGAGGATTCGTGCTAGGAGATCTTGGGACATAGGGACCCAAAATGGACTTAGGAGATGGAGGAGCAGACTGAGTAGCTGATGGATTAGCAACTTTGGATGCCAGTATGGGTGTTTCTTTTAGATGCATTGCATATTTTTGCTTTGGGCTCCACATGGTTTTTGCTTTTTCTTTGGTGGGCCTTTGTGGCCATTGGGATGCATTGGATTTTTCTTTTTCTCTGGTGGGTCTTTTTGGCCACTGGGATGCATTGGATTTTGCTTTTTCTTTGATGGGCCTTTGTGGCCATTGGGATGCATTGGATTTCTTGATTGGATTTTTATTTTCTTGAGCATGTCCATTAGAGTGTACATAGAAATCCTTAAATTTTTGTGGATGGTTGCATTTATGCATTTTTGAGTTGGCATCCAAATTGCAAGAAACAATGGAAGGAATATGAGGGGGTGCGTGAGATAAAGGAGATATGGATGGAGATATGGATGGAGAGATGGAAGGAGATTGGTAGATAGGAGATGTGTGAATGTTCCTTTGTTAATCCTAACTAGGGATGTTTAGATTTTGGATGAAGGATTGTGTAGGATAAGATGGGGGATGATATTTTGGGATGTAAGGTCCCAAAATGGATTTTGTATGTGGAGGATATGGGCTGGTATATTTTGGGACATAGGGACCCAAAATGGATTGAGAGGATGAAGGAGGAATGTGATAGGTTGTCTCAGGTTGCAATGATGGAGGAGGAGGAATGGCGTTGTATGATTTGGAGGGATGATGGGAAGATGTAATGGTTTTTTTGGAAGGATGCTTGAATATGGCTTTAGTTGTACCAACATTTTTGGAGGAAGTTTCTACGGATGTGTGACCAATACCACATCATCGTGGATGTTTCTTGTCTTGAATGGGCTTCACATTTCGTTGTTCATGGGAACCCAAGCCTTTGCCTTGATAATTCCATTTCTTGAGCATTTTATCCAAGAAAGGATACTTCTGAATTGGGGAATAAGATAAACATCCAGTATTAAGTGCCAGGGTGGAAGACATGAAACTCATTTCTTCTGCTTTAAGTGGGCTACCATTGACAAACATAAGTGGACCCATGGGATAGATTCAATGGCAATAGGATAGCTTGGATTGGAGGATCATCAAGTGGAGAGGACGGGATGATAGGATCTTGACTGGGATTGGCAGATGGTGATGGATCTTGATATGGAGGAATTGGGATGGTAGGTTCTTGGATTGGAGGAATTGGGATGATAGGATCTTGGATTGTAGGAATTGGGATGATGGGATCTTGATTTAAGTAAATGGATAATTCAACATATTTTGGACAAGATCTTTACTTGATGGGATTGGCATGGATAGAATAATGGGGGATTTATGGATGGATCATTCAGATGGAGTGGATGGAAGGATGGGAGATTCTACAATTGTGATGGCAGGGAGAAGGGTGAACTCATGAGGCTCATTGGATGTGCTTTGGATAATACTTGGAGGAGGAGACATGGATGGGGATTGGATAGAGTCCATGGATGGAAGGGACTCAATGATGCTAGGAGATGGAAGAGGATCAATAAGTGGGATATATGGAAGAAGGATGATAGGTACATAGGAAGTTTATGGGCCTCATTATTGATGGCTTCACATGAGGAAGTGATATGACATGGCTCATCAACTTCGGGGGAGGGATTTTTTTCTGGCTTCCTTGTGAAATTCCTTGGAGACTTTTGTAATGGAGATTGAGGTGAAGGATTAGATTGTGTAGAAGGCAGAGAGATAGGATAGTCCACAGATGGAGGGATAGTGTATTGTGATCTTGGTTGAGGGGATGACTGCGTAGAAGAAGGTTTGGAGGATGGCATGGCTAGATAGTTCACATAGGTAGGCATAGAGGAATTTTGTGAACTGGATTGACTAACTGATGGAATGGGGGAGATGGATTGAGGTATGGGATATGAGGTGGATTGAGAGATGAATTCTTCTTGTGGAAGGGGATTTGTGACAATCTAAGTAAGAATGGAAGATGCTGGATTAAGATAGGATATAGCGGATGGTGGATAAAGATAGAATGGGGGATTAGGGTAATGGATTGGAAGACTAGGATCTTGGATTTCAAAATGGGTTGGAGGATAAGGAGATGGAGGATTTTGATTAGGGATGTAGCTAGTAGTGTTTCTATGGAAAGATGGTGATTTAGACATGATCATGGAAGAGGATGGAGGCATGAATGGTGTATATGGTGGATATGCAGGCTTAAGATAGGAAGAAGGTGTGGATGAATGGGATAATGGATTTCCCTTTTCCAAGGTATGATAAGGAGTACTAGTGGATATGCATGAAGGCATGATAGGATAGTTTGGAGGAATGATTGGGTTCTGGGGGATGTTTTGAGAAAGCTTGCTAAGGTTTTCAAAGTACTCATCATGATCAACATGACTTTCATCATCATTGGGGTAGGATATAGTGGGAGAAAAGATATGACAACCGAACTCATCATAATAGATTTGAGACATGTTGACTTGTGGATGAGTTGGCTGGGGATGAAGGATTAAGATGGATTGGAAGACTAAGGCTTGGATTGGGATGACAAACAAGCTCAAATTGGGATTTGGATTAAGCTCAAGATAGGAGGAAAGAATGACTCTAGAAAAAGATAGAAAGGGGATAAGGGATGACCAAGATGACTCTTCTAACCTAGGATAGGAGGAATAGAGGACAAGATTGGATGGGGAAGATGCAAGATGACCAGAAGACCATGACTAGGAGACTAGGATGACAAGATTCTGCAAGTTTGGATGACTTATGGATTTTGGGGGATTGGATTGACATGGAAAAAGGATTTGGTGTGTAGAACTCTTCATCTGTGTATGTTCAATAGATGTTTAGCACTGAGTCTAAAACTTTGTAAATACATCAAGCAAGAACTACCTAATGAAAAGCTAGTATCAAAATCTTTTCTCACAACTTGGTATCCCCAAAAAGGAATACAGATGGTGAGTAATCTTCAGGTGACCCAAGAAACCACTTGGATCGATCCTTGCACAAAGATTTTGATACCTTTAGGAGTAGATTGGGAAGCATCTGATTAATAGGTGTCTGATTTGGTTTGTGGCATCTTCCCAATTGGTTTGTACCTGCATGAATCACTTAAGAGCCTATTTGACCATGCCGAAATAGTAGGAATATTCACCTACCTCAAGTTACCATCAACATGCATCACTCGATATTGAGGGATGAAGCAAGAGTTTTTTTAGTGATTTATTTCTATACCGGTTGGGGAAGTACCAGTTTGAGTTCGTTCTCCAAAGAGGAAGCACTTTTCTCTTTGGACAAGCCTTGTTATAAGTAGAACAAATGAACTTGTCATAGTTTAGTTTGTTTTACGTCACTTAGTCTAAATAGGTTTTGTAAAATTTGAAAGACTCCTAGAAGCACATCAAAAAGAGTTCATTTCCAAATGGATTAAGTGTTTTTTATGCCAATACCTTCAAGCACACATGTATAAAGGTTTTGATTTGTTCTTTCCTTGAATGCAGAAAAGAAAGCTCTTTGAAAGATGTTGCAAGTGTTTTATCCTTTTGCATTCGAGATTAAGTTTTCCCTTTAGGGTCCTAATTGAAATTTGATTTGAGAAATTAAATTGCTTCATTTTCACTTTGTTCATTCAATATTGTATTTTCCTAGGACTCAAAAAAAATTACTTTGACATTGACTTTGGTTCATTTCTTTAGGCTCATTCAAGATTTGGTGTTTAGTTCAAAATTTTGAAACTTTTCCTAGACTGGCATTTTGAGACTTGCACAAAACTTTCAAAACATTCAAGAATTGTAAATGAAGATCATTTTAACCAAAAAAAAAGTGTGATGAGTGATTTTGATCATTTTAGGATTGATTTGAAACTATTTACGAGAGATATGCAGATTCTAGTCTCTTTTAAGCACTCGAAATTTGAAGTGTTCGTAGGTTGCATAAAACCCTAAAGCACTTAAGTTTGGATGAATGAAGTTCTTTTTAGCCAAAAACAAAACATTATGAGTGATTTTGATCACTTTAGGATTGATTAGGATTGGTTAGGAATCATTTACGAAAGATATCCAGATTTAGTCCTTTTAAAGCATTCATGAGTGAATTAAAGTTCATTTTAAGCCCAAGAAATGAGGTTTTTTAGTTCCTAAACATACAAGAGAGTTAATGATCATTAAGGCTTTGATGTTTTGGTGATAAACTTTATTTCCAAGGAGTACCTACAAGAGCATGGATTTAGAACCTATAAATTTGAAGTTTAGGGTCACTAGGAGGCCCAAATAGACCCTAAAAACCAATGAAAACCAAGTTTAGGGCTTCACACAAGCCCTCTATTTCCTATATAGCAATGTAGACTAGGGATTTTTTTAAGGCTTGGTGTCATATGACATTACATAAGTTCCCCAAACGGCAATCTAGGGGTTCCCATATGGTAATTCATGCCAAGAGGTGAGAAAAGGCCCAAAATACATGCAAAATGGCTTAAACGACAATATACACATTACCATACAACAATAGGGGGGGTTCCAAAATGACATTCCATGCCAGAGAAGGATTTTCATACGAGTTTGCCTCCAAGGATGTCCGAGATGTTAAGAAAAAATGAGTTTTTGGCTCAAAACCCCTAAAATGCAATTTGAAGAGCATGGTGGGGTCCCACCGGGCATGCCAAAATGTGATCGATGTGAACCTAACCTATTCGGAAAATGCATAGACGTTCAAACATTAGTAAGAAGAAGCATATACCTAGCATATAGAAAAACTATCCACATCATATTGAGCTTAAACGAGAGCACCATGTCACTGTTTGATTTGCTCTTAGAATAGGGATGTGGGTGTGCTCTCAAAACACAACAAGCATGTCCCCAATGTTGTTTAGGAATGATTAGGATCATTTAGGAAACATGGATAACCCATAATGGCACAAAACTAGGTATGGTGAACCTGTTTTGCCCCCAGAGTCCCAAGGGTTCAAATGAAGCTAAATGCATATTTAAGCTAGAGATGAGATGGAAAGTTTATTTTAACTGAAAGATGAGTATGATATGATGAAGATGATATGCAAAGCTTGAAAATGAACTATATTAATACATTAAGCTATGCTAAGATGAGTTATGAAATCATAAAATAGAAGTAAATCTAGCAATTATGCTTATGTTATGATGATCCAGATGCAAATTGACATGATAACAATGCATGGAATGATAAAAACTAAGCTACTCATTTTCTCTCTTTGAAGTGAGGGTATTTATAGGATTTTCCTAAGGGCTTGGGTTAGGAAGGAGGGTCAGAGTTAGGGGTTTGGTTAGGGGTTGAGTTAGATGGGATAGGGATTGCATTCATGGTTGAATGCTCCAAGGGTTTCTCACACATGTGTGAGCAACACTTGGGAAGTGTACTTAGGGGACCAAGGCGGACGAAGGGTCATGGGCTCTCATTTATGATTGTAAGATCCATAAATGAGGGTGTAAGACAGCTATTAATGACTCTTACAAAGTCATTAACGAGGGTTGAGTTTGGGGTCAAAGAGGCTTGATTAGCCTAAGAGGGTTAGGAATCCCTCCCTAAGCTGGGTTAGGAAGTGATTAGGGATGGGTAGATAGGTTTAGGGCTTTCTAGAAGATTCTAGGGTTTTGAGGATTAAATAAATAAATTTATTTATTTAAAGATTGTGACTTCATTTATTAAATAGTAATTTAATTATAAATAGGGGATTCAATATTTAAATTGGATTTAAATATTTATGGTAGGGATCTTTTAATTGAACATTATAGGAGAAGGGATAATGACAGTAAAAATGAATGAATGAATTAATGATGATGTCATCAGGGATTTTTGCAAAATAAAATGTTTTTATTTAGCAAAGGGATTTTAGGTGTCTACACATGTAACCATAGTTCTTTGATGCATTTTGTCAAATAATTCACTAGCCTTGTTTGTGCTTCCACATTTTGTTTGCATGTTTTACAGGGCGGTTGAAATGACATTCGACACAATTCCCCTCTCCTTTACGCTTTGACGGATGTTAATACCCTATTCATAAGCTCCCAATGGGTAGAAAGGCCAGTAAAACCTTTCAGCCAATTGGTGTGTGGGTTCTTGAGGATACACGGATATTCATATCTTTGTGACTGACTATGTATAATATTTCCAGGTTTTATTTTCTGAGCAATTTGTGCTAGTCGTAAGGAATTCTAAATGCAACATTGAATGGTATTCAATTTTGAGCAATATTTATGCTTGATTGTCGTTGATTATGGAGTAGATTATTTATGAGAGAGATCTCTGTTAGGAAAGAAGAGTGCGGAACACTTTCCACAGTATCAATTTTGCAGGGGAAATAAGAAATAGTAAATCTAAATACAGAGATGTGCAAGAAAACAAGAACATAGAGAAGTACCCTTCGCACACAAGACAAACACAGACAACCAAATTTAATGTGGGAAACCCTTATGGGAAAAAACCCACCACCAAAAAATCCTAGTCTTCTTTGTATTACAGTAAATAATTTACATACAACTAACAATGGATTTTTTGACATAGGCTCACAGGCTCAGATTGTGTTCCAATTAACCTCATATTACACACTATTTCAGCCCACCATTCCTAACTAATCTCGCAAACATTTATACACTCTACAATTCATTGTGGAATTCAGTTATGTCAACTATCTCTTCACCATTACTGAAAAAGGCACCGTACTAGACCACCATACTGGAACTGGCACCATGCTGACACCATACTGGAACTCCTCACTGTACTCATACCAGCACTAGTCTCTATGTACGGCTTCACCATACTCATCATACCACTTCACCATACTGGGCCTCCTAGTAGCAGCTACACCATACAACTACTGCACTATACGGCCTTACTTCCCCTACGGTGGACCTTGTATGGTGGACCCCGCCCGATGGACTCACTATTCGGTGAGTTAATTGTCCCGTACAATGGACTTTCCATATGGTGGACTTACCCATATGGTGCCTCACCGTACGGTGAGAGGTCACCATACGGTGCCCTACGTATGAAGTCACCCCAACAATCTCCCACTTGACAAAGTACATACTCATATCCACAAAATTACTTAACATGACCATGTGTGCCATTAGAGCTTAACCGTGTCCATTTTGATACCTCTCAAGTATACAACATGAATTCAAAATCAACAACATATACAACCTGTAACATATAGCCTCAAGCCTCAAAGTAATATCTACGACATATACATGAGGAAGCTCCCACTGCATAGGTAATGTCCATCTTATATGAATCCATTCAACAAGAACACATAGAAGTGCAGCAATAAACTTGTAGCATCAAGAACATTAACAATACATCAACAATGTACCATGTCCTTCTACATACAACTCTAAATGCCTCTCTGACTTCCTTCTGAAATCATCAACCGTTCCAACAAACACATCTCTAATCACAAGAGAAAATAACATCACCACCGTCTCTCAGTATCCATGAGCACCTGTAATGGATCAATCCATGCCAACTCCAAATGCAGAACAACAATTTCATGAAGTGTCAAGCAAATGACCAATGCACTCAATACACAGACACAAAACCAAGATCAATGTTAAAATTCCAACCATGGTCTCAAGAACATAAACATGACAACATGATCTAAAACATCTCAACCAAAGAGATAACATGCTCCATGTGAACATACCATAAACTACACCTTTATCAAAGACTTCGTTGAGCCCTCAATATGTCAACATCTTCAATCACATGAAGATGAGCATCTCCAAATAGTAATTCAACAAATGTGAAGAAATCCTTATCAGGATCTAAAACACCTCCCACATCTACAATACTAATGAAGATCATTTGCTAACAAAAGAACCTACATCACTGCCAACGACTCCCACTGAACTGTGGTGTCAAGTCACACATGGCATCTATGTCACTACCAACAACTCCCACTGTCATGTGGTGTTGAGTCACCCATGGCATCGTGACAAACATCTTCCACATGAAAACCAAATTAATCAAACCAGTCATCATTAGATGACCGATTAGCCAAGGCAACATTGCTAGCATCTTCATCATCACTTTGAGAAGACTCTGAATCGGAAGAACTCTGGATTTTCTTCTTCTTCTTCTATTTGCAATCCTTTCGGATATGACCAACTTGCTCACAATTCCAACACTTGACTTTGGACTTCTTTCCAGAAGATTCAAACTTCATGTCCTTGCTTTTGTCCTTCGATCTGTCTTGAACGACGAGAGCCTCTTTAGCCACCTCAAAAGATTTCCTCCGACAGAATTGCACCAAATACTTCATCCATTTTAAACTGGTTGGTAGTACTTCCGATGGCCATCGCAAGGTGATCCCATGAATCAAGCAACGAGCACAGCAATAACATGTGATGCTCTTCTTTACCAATCGACACACCAACATATGTTAACTGTGCAAACACCATATTGAATGCATACCGATGATCTGCCACAGTTGTTCCTCCATCCATCTTCAGAGAGTACAACTTCTTTCTCAGGAAGAGCTTGTTTACCAAGGATTTTCCTTGATAAATATCTCCCAACTTCTTCCACAAAGAACATGCAGATTTCTCTTCATGGACATTCAACATAACAGAATCTGCAAGGCTCAACCTTATCAGTCCTCTGGTCTTTCGATCCGCCAGATTCCAATCTTCCTTCTTCATGCCTGAAGGCTTGTAACTAGACATAGCGATCCACAGATCTCGATCAACTAGCATATCTTCAACTTTAAGTTTCCACAACTCAAAGTTTGTGCCATTGAACTTTTCAATATCTATTCTCTATGATATGCCCACCATCTCAATTTCCAAATGAACACTTTGCAAAACCCCACTGGAACCAAATTGACACAAACGATCAACCCTTTGCTACAAGGATAACAAAAAACTTGTTCTAGCTCTGATACCACTTGTTAAGAAAGAAGAGTGTGGAACACTTTCCACAGTATCAATTTTGCAAGGGAAATAAGCAATAGTAAATCTAAATACAGAGATGTGCAAGAAAACAAGAACATAGAAAAGTACCCTTCGCACACAAGACAAACACATATAACCAAATTTAACGTGAGAAACCCTTACGGGAAAAAACCCACCACTGAAAAATCTCAGTCTCCTTTGTATTACAATAAACAATTTACATACAACCGACAATTGATTTTTTCACACAAGCTCACAGGCTCAGGTTGTGTTCCAATCAACCTGATATTACACACTGTTTCAGCCTACCATTCCTAACTAATCTCACAGACATTTATACACTTTGCAATTCGTTGTGGAATTCAGTTATGTCAATCGTCACTTCACCATTATCGGAAAAGGCACCGTACCAGACCACCATACCGGAACTGGCACCATGCTGACACCATACTAGAACTCCTCACCGTACTCATACCAGCGCTAGTCTCCGTGTATGACTTCACCATACTCGTCATGCCACTTCACCATACCGGGCCTCCTCGTAGCGTCTGCACCATACAACTACTGCACCGTACGACCTTACTTCCCCTATGGTGGACCTTCCCCTACGGTGGACCTTGTATGGTGGACCCCGCCCGATGGACTCACGGTTCGGTGAGCTAACTGTCCCGTACAGTGGACTTTCCATACAGTAAACTTACCCGTACGGTGAGAGGTCAGCGTACGGTGCCTCACCGTACCAAGTCACCCCAACAATCTCAAGTTCCAATCTGAGCATATGGACGAAGTCTACAGAATTTCTGAGTTATTCTCAATGAATTTCCGAGCAGAGGCTATTCCTATTGTATTGTGCATAAATAAGAGGAACACAAATCAGAGAATGCTGAATCGACCACCATGGTAGCATGGCCTCCTTTGAAGGCTATGTGAAGAAGGCGGGAGTGAGGATGTAGGAGGCATTACCTAAAAAACAATACTTATGCAAATAATCAAGTTCCGCTTATTTTTGGTATCATTCAAGTCTCTTCATTTTGCTAATTTTTTTCATATAATATAAATTTTAAATAATGGATGTGAGATATCTGTACTTTCCTTGCTTGCAAAGATACTGCATAGAAGCATTAAGGATAAAGTGGACACTGCATTGAAGCATTAGTATCAAGAAAAACTTTGTTTAAGGGTTTAGATGCAGTTTTTAAGTTATTTTGAAAACTTCGAAGGATTTACCAGGAGGGCTTGACATTCAGTGCTTTATATGGATAAATTTAGGTTGGTAAGTAGATTAATCAGACAGAGCTGAATGATTTTCTTCCCTTTTTTCTGTTTCTAAGTTCGGATGATATACTCTGTAGTTGGAATAACGTAACCTGGTTTAGACAAAAATCGTTAGGACATACGATCATGAGGGCTATTCTGCATATTTACTCATATTTTGCCCCATTTTGATAAGATTGGGTGGATAATCTGCGTTCAAGGACATGACGGCTTTTTCGGTAGACTGCTCAATTTCCGCTGAAGATAGTTAATACAGTTTATGTAAATATTTCTTGCTTTTTTAAATTAATTCAAAACTTTTCAGGCTTCGGCATATTATCGATCAAGAAAAGTGGACATTTGAAAAGAAAAGAAATTTCCTGATATTGTGGACAATATGTAAGATTGACAATTAGCAAACAAACGATCTTTTTTTTTTATTATTAAAGAAAATTTAAACAAAGTCTACTACATTTCGCTCACTCGTTGAAATTAGAATTGGAATGCAGAGATTTTCTACATTGAGGAAGATGTTATTTTATATTGATTAAACAAACCCTCAAGGGAAAGTCAAGTTCCATGGATTCCACATCATCTCTACTCCATCTGCAGACTCAGAAGAACAGGCTGACGAACTCGTTTCACTCTTTTCAGAACTCTTATAAATCCCATCACCATTCCCAGCCTTGAAATCCTTTGACAAGTCTAGTGCAGGCTCACTGGCATAACGAAAGTACTCAGAGATCCCATTCATTGCATACAGGGAAGCCGAGATTTTCCTCTCATAAGTTCTCATACTCATCGCCTCCCTCAACATTGACGAATTACACTCTCCCAAATCTGGTACCGATCCGGAAAAATCCTCCATGAAAATTCTGGGTATGTCGCTCTTGGCGGGCTCTGCAATTTCTGCGGCCATTTCAAATGGGCAATACCCAGTTAAGATTTCCTCAACACCCACTAAATTCAATCCATCAATCATGTCCTTTTCGATATCATCTACGGATTCAACAGATGCATGGTCCTCTCCAGCAGGGGACCAGACATCAGTACAAACAGAACTTTCATCTGTGTCCATCAAAACATGATTACTCTGTTCTTGCAGTTCTTCACTGTTATTCTTCCCCTGTTCTTGAGAATTGTGAGAATGAGAAAAACCAATTGGATCAGTGTCTTTACCTTCGATATTTCCTTCCCCCAATGAGTTACTTGGAGTAATGGACATGTTGGTCAGGTTGGAACCTAAAACATCACCATTGCTTTCACTGTTACTCTGCCCCTGTTCTAGAGAATTATGAGAAAAAACAGTCGGCTCAGGGTCTTCGCCTTCAAAATACTCCTCACCCATGGAGTTGCTTGGAGTAATGGGCATGTTGGTCAGGCTGGAAATCTTGTTTTCAATGCAAGATGGCTTCTCTGAAGGTAAGTTCAGCATTTTGGAACCCTTCACATAAACATCATGAACATGGGCATCAGAGCAGAGAGACTCTGTTTCCACCTTAACTTTAGACTGCAGAAACTGATTCATATGACAATTTGGCTCCCAATCATCATAATTAGAGAGCAAATGGGGATTAGAATCAGAGTCTGTACTCTTGTTTCTGGCATCCTTGAGCCTGAGTAAGAGCATCCTGGCAGTCCTGGAGGGCAAGGCAGAGGTGCCATGAGTATGAGGGGAAGGAGATGGCCAGAAATTGGTTCTTGTGTTTTTGCCCCTCAAAAGACAGGCTGCTTCATCATAAGCCCGGGCTGCATCCTCTGCTGTGTCAAAGGTGCCCAACCACAGCCTTATCTTTTGAATGGTGTCTTTTATCTCTGCAACCCACCTCCCTGATGGCCTCTGTCTAATACCCACATATTTTTTCCTGTTTCTTCCCACATTTTTGCCCAAAAATGCTGGGTCTTGTATGGATGTATCAAAATTGTTGTGAGGATTAGCTATGCTTGATCCTTTTCTGGGCATAACTGACATTTCCTTAGCCATTAGTAAGAGTCGAATGAATCGGACTAGGCCCTGACTCCCTACTATCTCTAGGATTACAGGAATGAATATGAATTAGAATTGGGATCCAATTGGAGAGTGCAATTTGTAGGAGGAGGAATGAGTCTAGTTCTTCCTATTTTAAATAATCTTATATGTGATGCTAGAACATTAACGTATTTGTCATCTGCAACAGTGACGGCATTCAATTGGGATAGTGAATAAGCCAATGAGAAAGGGTGAATGGAATCAGTCAGCCTCCTTGTAGAATCACTAATTGTCCAATAGGAAGATGGCAGGGGCATTATTGTATTAGATGAAAGATACATTTGATTTCATGGTCGAGTTATAACAGGGTATGGAAGACTTCATTTGTCATATTATGGTCCCATTTTGGTTTGGTTAAATTGAGGCATGTAAGGACTCGAATGGTGTGGGCCGAATGCATATTCAAGAAGATTTTTCAGGTGTTAGTGTCACACATGACATAATTTTAGAGGTTATTGAAATGATGTAAAAATCATTGTGGTTGCTAAGTTGAGCTTGTCTTCATTCTGCTCTAATTAACGACGCCCATTATGGCTTAGTTATTTAAAAATGGGAAACATAACGATATGCTCAATGAGAGGGTATATGTACATGTTTGTATTAACTAATTTACATTTTAAGTTTTTATTAATATGGTTTACTTAATTTTTTTAACTATAAAATTTATGTTATTAATGTCGATACATTTTAAAAATAAGCAGCAATATAAATAAAGATATGTTTTATTTTATCATATGTAGTTTGATAAGTTGTATCAAACTTATATCGTAAACTCTCACTTGCCACTAAGTAAACTAAGTCGGTAAGTTGATCTTGAGACATAAGATCTATATCCAATGCCTTTAACCAACTACACCTTAGTGTTGACAATGTGAAATCTCAGCAACCATAGGCTGAAGCAAATCACGAGTAGTAGCGGATAGAGAAGAGTTATCATCGCTAGAGGGGAGTGAAACAACAACATGTGGAAGTAGATCCACTAGGATGGAGGAGGTTGAAATAGAAGGATCATCTCCTAGGGGAGAGACCTCATCACCCTGAAGTGTCAACAACCAGGATAGTCAAATGATCATCATTTGCATCATTTAACCATGTGGTAGCACCCTTTCAACTCTAAAGAGAACAGTTTATGGCCAGATGACTAGTAGAGAAGAACTACCTACATTTGAAGGCGAGGCCCTCAAAATCCAGTGATTGAGTCTATGGCCTATCCTCGCCCATGAGAACCACATCACTTAGAAGGGATGTGGAGATGTCAAGGTCAACCAAAATGCGAGAAAAATTAGATTGACTCACTTCAGTTGTAGCCTCGGGTCCACCTTTAAAAAGTGGCCAATAGAGTTGCCTATGGCCTCAAGGAAAGAATTCTCCAAAAAATGAACGGAGGGATTTGGGAGACGAAACCACATTGGATGCACACTGAGAAGTTCAATAAGAGAGTTAATAGAGACTATCTAGAGTTTGGCTAAGAGAGAGTGATTCCCCCACATCCACCTTTTTATCAATATCAAAACACGTTCATCCTCAAAAGTAAAAATAATAATTAAAAAATCCTTTTGCACAAGGAAAGAGCTCGATATTGCCAGAGACTAATGGTCTCTGAGAATTTGAGACCCAATAGTACATATCCAAAAGGGAGGGTCAGTAACTAACAAATCTACAAACTAACCCACATTGTTGGTAGAAAACCATATTTTCCACCACTATTGGACCACAAAATACCATAGGGGAGGTCTTGGTACAAGTAATGGGATGACCTTTCACCTTCAAAGGAGCAGAATTAGTAGCTCGAGCATAGCTCTTTCCACCAACAACAGAGATAGGGGGAAACCCACCAATACCAATAGGAAGAGGACCATCCACAACCAACCATGGGGAAGAAGAGCCAAGTACAACACACTTTGCTACCCCAATACCCCTCAAAGTTAGTCCCAAAGATGACTACAACATAGATGGAGACCTAGGATTCAGGTTCAAATTACAGCCTGGCTGGGAAATGCCAGTGGCAACCTCAGATGGCACAATAGACATGACATATGGAATGATGATTTCTATAACTTCAATTAAAGATTTCTTGAACCTTGGATGGAAGCTCTACAGACACGAAGCCCCACTATTTCACCAAGGATCAAGATAAGAAAATCTCCATTGAGAACCATGGTAGAGAGCGACCTCATGGGGATTTGAACCTTGGTTGTAGGCACTTCAGGCAAGAAGCCACACCATTTCACCAAAAGGTCAAACCCTTTAATGTATATGTTATTGTTAAACTATTACTTACTTTTATAATTATGGAGGAGAACAATACGTACCTTTTAATTTTTTCTATTCATTTTACTCTTGTTTATAGATATTCTACTTTCATTATAAGTAGATAAAATCCAAATAATTCTTCTATTGTTAACCATGATAATTATAAGTTTGTCCAAACCCAACATAATTCCTATTAATTTTTGTATCTTATACTAAATCATAGGTACAAAAACAAATAAGGATCATGCCAACAATAATATCCATCTTACTTAAACTTAACTTGCACTTATGTCAAGTCGATTCCCTCTATATGTGTGATCATTGTCCATAAAATTCGTTGTATAAAATATCAACAATATATTGTATTAGAGGTATTATGCAACAATCATGTGGAGCATGAATATAATTGTACTTGTAAATCCATCTAATAAAAGTGTAGCTTCAATAGACCTATAAAAAACATGAGTCACCATTTAGTTCTGATTTCCAAAACTCAATATTAGTGAAAAAACATATATGTGTATCCTAGATCAACAACATCAAGTTCTACTTCCATTAAATCTACCATTACTTTTATAATTAATTACACGTTATCATACTTAACCCATTTCATGTAATATTTGATTACAATGCAATATTTTTTTTAAATTTTTTTTATGGAGGGTTCAGACCCGCGAGGCAGCCCAACAGAGGCACGAAGCCTACGAGCAACCAACCAGTGAAAGCCCACCATAGAAACATTTTAGCAACCTGATACGGGCGCACACATGCCTGAAACCTCTTCGACTAAGAGCCAAGGACTGAGGGGTATCCACACTGCCAAAATCGCCTAGGGCATGATCCCGACCTCATCCCTTGATTACAATGCACTATTAATTACCTTTTATATCCTTATATATTTATATAGAAAGTGTTATTTCCTCTACTTTCTAATCAATCATGACTTTAAATTTGCTCCATACAGTTAATTCTTTTTATTTATTATATTTTTTAAAATTTAATATTTTTATATTTATTTTAGATCTAAAATTTATTATTTTCTTGGAAAAGCATTAACTAGCCTTTAATAGCACTGATGGAGTGTCATCAATTCCTTTATTGGTTCAACTCAATTTAATCTATGATAAATTATATTTAACAATATTTTTAGGAAATATCATTAACTAGCCTCTAATAGCACCAATGTATCATTTTCATACAATGGGTGTTATCAATTCGTGTATTAATTCAATTAAATTTAATCTATGTGAAATTATATTTAGTAAGATTGCATTATTTTAGTCAGCTTAGATTTATATAAAAGAAAGATTTTATTTCATTCTTAAAAGTTACAATATAAACTTATTTTACTAATTTTTGAGGAAGGAAAACATGAAGTGTCTCTACACTTATTATATTATATGAAGTTCCTACTAATCTATTTTGATTTTGCACATATGAAAGTTTTTTATATTAGGATTATGCAAGATTATTTTTACTTCAATATTTTAGATCACACTTTGTATACTATAGAAATGTTAATTAAAAATTTCTATATAATTTTTTATTAGAAGCCTTCTTTATATACTAACTTTTTATAAAAATCAGTATTTATTTTCTTATATACTGCAATTTTTTTCATTTTTCATTTCATTAATCTCAATTTATTGTAGATTTTACAAGATTTATAATTGTTTATTCTATGTAATTAGTATTAAAATCTTAACACAACTTTACTTAATAAACTTATACTTTGTAATAAAGTTTATAAAATTATAATTGTTTAATTTTATAATTATTAATTTAATATTTTAAATCACATAATAAAATTCAAAATAAGAATAAAAAATAAATTATATAATATATTTAAAACTTTAATATATAACATTTCGTGAAACTATATAATATTTGTTTCCCAACAATTTTCGTCATGTTTCATTTCATTAATTTCAATTTACTGGGAAGTTCATACGATTTGCAATTGTTTATTCAGTGCAATTAATGTTTTAAAAAACTAGCAAAAATACAAAGGATGCAGAAATGACGATATTATTGAGTAGAAGGATAAATCTTTATAAAAACTCAACTAAATATATTCAAAGATAAATTATATGTAATAAGATTACATTCATTTAATCAATCTGGAATTATATAAAAGAAGATTTAATTCCATTTTTTAAAGTTACTAATATAAATATAATGAGATTTTGTTTATAAATTTATTTTACAAAAGAAGAAAAAATAGAAGACTTTCTTACATAAGTTCCTATTAATCTATTATAATCTTACAAATATGATATTTTTAAAATTAAAATTCTGTAGAAAACAGATTTATATCAATTTTGAATCACAATTTATAATCTGAAGATGAAAATAGAGTATTAAATCAATATAATCTTCTTAAAAACTAAAAACAATTACTATACAATTTTAATAAAGAAACTTTCATTGAAGTACAATTTTAAAAAAACCAATATATTAATCGTCCCATATACTATTATTTTTGTGAATTGTTTCATTTCATTAATCTCAATTAGCTGCGGAGTTCGTATGATTTGCATTGTTTATTCGGTGCAAATAATATTAAATAAGATCTACCGAAGAGCTGAATTTATATCAGACATCTGAAAGAATACAAAGAAAGCATACATCACGGTACGATTGAGTAGCAGGGAAATTTTGTTTTGGAAGCCATTAAAATAAGCGATAAAACAATGCATACGGTGAATGAGTTTACGTTGGCTGTGAGCAATTCTTATATTATTATTGTGAAGTAACTTACATTTAGATCGGCCAATTAACCCAATAAATATTGACAGTGAAAGAAAAGTATCCTTGGCCTCTTATGAACGGCCATTTCACACCACTCTCTCCATTAAAAACCACTGAAAATTACAAAAAAATGTGAAAAAACCAACGTTACTTTTCTTCTTCTAATATAGCCAACAATTAAAAAAAAAGGTTCTACCAAATTAACTTTCAGCAACTAACGGAGATGATCACACAGAAAACAGTAATTGTTCTGTGAGCTCAATTATCCCACATTGACTATTATGATTTTGTGCTGTTTTTTCAGGTCTTCATTCCACTTGGCAACGCTTACATTTTTCCTCCATGAAAACATGATAACATACGTAAGTAGAGTATTCTAGCTTGCTCATCTCTTTGAAGACTTGATAGTATACTTAAGTAAAGTATTCTAGCTTTGGTTGTGTGTATATTTATTATCTTATTGTTTCATTCCAATATCAAATAGTTTAATGGTTAAATAATCAATGATAAATTAGTAAATGATTGTAATTTTTTATTGATTAAATTTTATATTCATTTGATGTTTAAAAATATTTCTTACAAGATAGAAATACAAATGAGAGATTTTGATTAGAATCCAGTATTAGATTTCATGTAGCTTTTTTAAGGGTAGAGGTAAGACTTTTGTTCATTTTTTTCACATTGCAATGAGTAGTAATTAATCTATTAAGTTAGTCTATTTTAATTTCACCTTGCCTTCTTTTTAGTTGTTGAATGTGGATTTTGTAGTTGAAGAAACAATATCAAGGTGTTTAATTTTTTTTTCGTATATTTGAGTTGGGAGAAGAAATATTATGTAAATTGGACGAGTGGATTTATTTTGAAAATTTTAACCACAAAAAATATGGGAGAAGTCCAAGCAAGAAAACATATTCATCTCAAATGAATCAATTATGTTAGTAGGTGGTTCACTTACATTATGGAATGACTCCATTTCCGTAAAAGATTACGGTACAATGGAATATGCATTTTGTTATAGAACAAGCCTTCCAAGAAATTTGAGATATAAGATTGTGGACTTGCTAGTTCTAGAAAATCTTTAAATATGGTAGCGTATCCAACTTGGCAGAAGAGACTATTTTAGAGTTCTAAAATAATTTAGCTAGTGAGGAACATAGACGATTCTTAATGAGCAAGTGTATTCATTTGCAATGCATCAACCATTATATTATTTGGAGGGCTACTTATCTTGTGGCATCGCTAGATCATAGTATATTCAAGAATGTATGTATGTTGTCATATACTATTTTGTTTTCCAGCCAATGTGATTAAGTGATAGCAATGAAAGTTTTACAGCAATAGGAATTTCTAGAGTACACAATGTTTCAACATATCTTGTTACTATGAATAGAAATTTTCCTCAACTACTTGATCTAGTATGTATTCACATGTTAAATTTACTTATCTATTTTAGGAATATTTCAAAAAATACTAATTTTCAATAGATCTTATCATAAGTCAATGACTTCTTGCATTCTATGTCATTTAATATTTTTTATGTTAATTTATCTCATGTCACAAGATTAAGCCATTTATCACGAGTATGTGAGCTAACAATTAGCTCCCACATATATAAGTATCTAGGGGATGATAATTTTGGAAGCTTGTAAGAATTTTTTTTAATTTAAATTTATATCCATAAAAAATATACAAGATGTCAATGAAGAAAACACATAAATTCATAACCAATCGATCATTCTACTAATATGACAACCACTTCCATTGTGACAACATCAACAACAAAATAATCATGGTATATTGGAGCATATCGGTTGCTATGGACCAATGATTGAAACTATTGTGGGATTAATTTATTAGGATAATAATCATGACATATTAAAATATATGTTTCCATTGAATGAGATTTCCAACCACCCTTTGACTAATTATGTGATAGGATTTTATATTTTTAGAAATAATTATGTGATGCAAAAGGCATATTTGATTTAAAGAGAAAACACATTTCTATAATCTAGTAGGATAAAAAAAATTCATGAACATATAAAGCTAGACAATGAGAAGAGAGGTTAAGAAATAAAGTATATACATTTGAAAATCATTTTACATTATGTTAATGGCATCAATCACATTATTATCTGGGTCATGCTATATTGAATTATATGTTGTAGTGAATAAAGCATTCTAATGAAGATGAAATTAAATAAATGAAATATAGGAGGGTAATTTTACAATGGATAATTTTAAGCATATCCAAAACTTGATGGAAAATAAATATATCAGGGACTTGCTCGAATGAAATATTCTCCATATAGTATTGGAGAGGGTAGGCCAAGAAAGACGGTATTTTAAACCACATCCAGTCCACCTTTATGTTAGTAGGAGGCACATTTTAATTGTAACTTATCATTCTAGTAGTTATATGGATCATGTTACAATAGGGTACACATATGTTTCCATAGATCCAACCTTTGAACAAATGTAAGACTAACTTATAAGAATGAGAATTTTATAGATGTAGAAAGAATTTGAGCCCCAATTCTTGAATATATTCAACCTTAAGGAGAAGCATATTTTTATAATCTTGTAAGAAGAAAACCTTTTCATTTTATATTTTTTCAGCTATGGAAAATGATAGGAAAGGCCAAGAAATGAAATCTATTCAATTATAATATCTCAACTACTATTTTCTTAGGAGGGCCACTTCCTACTATGATTTAAAAAATGAACAATTATGATATTGCTATCATGATACAATTTAAAAACCATTCTTTCCTCCACTCCTATTGACAATTTGGATATAGGCTCTATCCCCATCAATTCATAACATAAGTAAAAATAAAACGTGCATACAAGAAATAAGATGTTGCTATGAATATTATTCAAAATTTATTTATCTATTTATTTATTTATTTATTTATGAATATGATAACAATATTTGATACTATACTTGTCAAGTCATAGAAGAATTATGATGTTGCTAGCTTGTTAGATTTATACACAACCAAAACAAATCTTATTAATTTTTTTTACAAGTAGAAACCACTCTTTTTTACTCAAAAACCTACACAAGATAACAACAATATTTGACATGTAAAAATAGTCCTATACATATCAATTCATAATATACTAGCAATTGCACCTTGATGTGCAATAGGTACAATGAAGATATGTGGAAGATATGTGGAAGGAGAGCATAAAATGTGAATTATTTTCCAACTATTTTAAGAATTAAAAAATTCATCATTTTTTACACTTGTCATTACCTATTCAATATATTCCTTAACATTTTTGACATGTAAAAATAGTCCTATACATATCAACTCATATTCCTAATATTTTTGACATGTAAAAATAGTGGACTATACATATCAACTCATTATATAATACTAGCAATCGCACCTAGGTGTGCAATGGGTACGCCGTATTTTGTTTTCTTTTTTTTGTCAAACCACATTTAATTGGAAAGATTAGCCTATTTGGATAAAACTTATTTGTGGAAATACATTAAGCATTGTATAAAGAATAAGTATGCATTTACTAAATATTATTCATCTTAAAAATTCTAAGTATGCATTGACAAAAGGTTTTGTGTTATATTGAGAAAGATATAACTTGTAATTGTTTTTTTTTTTTGCGAAATTTAAATATTTATATTTATATAACTGGTTCAAATTAGGGCTCCCAGAGAAAAGAACCAGTGAAGAAAAACTTCGTTCGTTACCCGTTTACAAAAAATAGATAAATCTGTAGACAAATATTTGATCCTAATCAACCCGTAATGCCAGAGAAAGGCATTTTACAATAGATAGTATGATTTTTTTCCCCCAACCCAATAATAGATGCCAAAAATAGGCTGGATATAACCAGACAAAAAGGTCAATATTTGATGTACAAATTTGAATGAAGGATTTAACTTCTAATTGATTACATTATGGTCGATGAGTAATTCTGGCATGGGGTCATAGTCATCGAACCAGTAGAGGTGCTCGAGTGTGTGCCTGAGCACACCCCAGTTGCATGTGAGAAGATCAATACTTGGGTAGAATGTACAAGTTGTTTGGGTCCATGTAGGTATTTGTTCCCGCACAATCTTTCTGATACGATCTTGTATTTCTAAAATATATGGATCTCTATAAAAGTGGGCAAAATTTCTTTGTGCTATTGGAAAACATGTGATTAGTCCTTTATCTTGTAGTAAATTTTGTGCAATTAATCCTGCTGAAATTTCTTCTTCATGAATTCCATGAATGTCGAAATGCTGAAAGAAGTGATCAATTACAATAGTTCTTTGTTGCAACATTTCTGCAAAATAGCTGAAGAATTATTAATAAGCATAATAATAATCCAATAGTAAAAAAATTTAATATTTGACATTGTAATTGTAATAAAGAATACTTAACATATACTTTTTTATTACTATTTGTAATTTGAAGAAAAGATATAATAATTTATATATTTATAATACACATCCAATTTTACATTGAAATTGCAATAAAATAATCTTTGAATTTACTTTTAATTGAGAATATGTTACAAATTTTAAATATCCACATTATTTCTGAGTATTGCTAAGCATATTTGGAGATTCAATTTATTTAATGAGACCAAATATTAATAAACTTGCATGAAATTGTTTTCCTTTAGTAATAATTTTATTCTATTTGTTCCCTTTTCTTGTAAAGGATTGTATGGAGAAGTTAGTTAGTGAACACACTTTTTTTTTGTAGTCAATTTGTTGTTGTTTTATGGAACAATATTTGATAATCTCATCAAACAAGACTCTTCTTCTTTCCTGCGAGAGACAAATGGGTTATGCTGCATTCTTGCATACCTTTCAAATGTGAACGCCAGTTGAATGTGGAGGCTTGCAAGGTTACAAACTCTTGAAATTGTTGTGAATGTTAGCCCTTGTTGATCAGTGCTACCAATGTCAATAGTTGCTCTTTGAAGTGTAAGGCCTTGTGACTTGTGTATTGTTAATGCCCATGCCATTTTCAGTGGTATTTGACGGTGGATCCCACGACTTATTGGGAGCACTGGAATGTATTTTGGGTTGCTATTGTCCCATGTTGGCCCCATGTAATTTTTGAATTCAACAACTAGAAATAGAGGAAGTTGAGGTGGTTGTTCACCTTCATTGTATACAATTGTTTTGACTTGGCCAAGCGCTCCATTGACAAGTCCTATTTGTACCCATAAATTTGCACAGAGCATGACCTCTTGGTCAATGCATAAGAGGAGCTTAGACTGAAGTTGTTCTTCTTCTGGGTTTGAGCATGGTAATCCTTTAAGTTGCTCTGCATTAGAGAGGGCCACTGGCTTTGCTAAAGATAGGAGCATTTTGTTGTTATGGAGTAAGACCATTTCATTTGTTGAAAAAAGATGTATGGAAGAAATAAAAGGATTTTTTTCTTCTGAGCTAAGTCTTGAACTTGATCGTGACATTAGTAGTTTCCAATCTGCTGTTGTAGGTGTTGCATTTCGTAAATTTGAAAGGAGTGAGCGGAACTGAATCTGGATTGGTGTATCTCCAATTTGGTGAAATATTTTTTCCAATGTAATAATGGTTGTGAAGCTACGCCATAGTGTGCCACCATAGGAGCTTGAAGCATACATCGGGATGTCTTTGACTGGTGGAAGTTGCCCCAAATCGCCAAATAAAATGATAGAGCATGCTCCAAAAGGAATGTGGCTCTGTGTAGGAAATGCTTGTCGTAACCTCATATCATTTTTTTCTAGTAACTTAGAACCAATAAAACTCATTTCATCTATTATGATATACCGAATGAAGTACATGCTCTCTTGGTAGGTTGCTAGTGCTTGTCCTTGCAGGGGCACCATTTCTTTGATTGGTATCCGGAGTGCAGAATGAATTGTAGTGGCTTGTATACTAAATGCAGCTACGCCTGTAGGTGCGAGTAGTAGCAATGGTGAATGTCCATGTGATGCTGAGTTGGCCAATGTTGACTTTATGCTTTTGACAAGGTGTGACTTCCCAGTACCTGTTGTGCCTTGAACAATAATCTTCAGTGGTTGCTGTTGAGAAGTTGCATTTAGATGTGCTAGAATAATATCACTTGTTTTTTGTTGTTGTGTAGACAACGCTATTTCTTTTGGGTGTTCAAGAACATGTGGGTCTTGAGATATGGGGCAATTTGATTGTATGAAAGTACAAGCCATTTTTTTTCTGTGATGAGTTGAATTCTCTATTTTCCCAATTATTGTTCAAGTCAATTTCACGGCTTCCTAGCATGTCAAGATCATTTAGGTTGATAGGTTCACCTAGATATAATCCGGCTAATACTTGCCATTCATTAGGGATATTATCTTGCATATTATTTGCACTTGTTTCTGGGCTGTTTACCTCATTTTTCGTGCATTGTAGTTGGAACTGTCCTGCGTACATGCCAAGGTTGGTATTTACTTTTGAAGTTTTCCCATGTTGTAATAATTTCAAGTGTTGAAGATCCAATATCTGCTTGAAAGTTGTGAAATGGCTTGTAAAGAACTAATTCACTCCAACAAAAGGCTTCAAAGGTAATGTCCTCCTTTGCAGGGATTGCTATGAAGCATGGAGAGACTCTAACAATAGCTTTTGTGGGGCGTTCTTTCCATATAATGGTTTTTTTTGAAATTCTAAATTTCCATTTTTTAGTGACTTCAATAAGTGATGTTGTGTCTAAATGTCTGGGGCGTGAGATGTAAGATTCAATATTGGTTGGGTATGTGGTTGTTGTATTGGGTGCCAATGGTACACGTTGGATATTTTATTGGTTGACATTTAAAGAAGCAAATATCCTGCTAGACAAGGAAAGCGGTAGTTTGAGGAGGAGGTGGCAGGTTTCTTGGGCGCCAATGTCACGTTCAACAATGTTTTCAACAAGCATTCTGTGAAAAGCTACTGGGGCAGGTTTCTGAGAGTTGAATCTTGTTGAAATGTTTGACAACATGGCATTGTATGTTTCAGACTTGCTCTCTGACTTTGCTGCATATTTTGCAATGTATTTGAGGATTGCATCAATTGAGAGGACATGTTGAAAATCTACATTTGCCCTCCAAATGGATAATACTTGTGGCTTGTGTAGGTTTAGGTGGTCATCATTACGAGCAGGGGTGTGGGAAGGTTGGCCATTATCACCGATACAAAGTTTTGAATTTTCTTGTGTACTCCAAGGGGCTTTATAACGACAGACAACATTAGGGCCTTTCATTCTTAGACATGTATGGGGAGAACATTTTGTGTGTCTTTGCACATGGTTGACCAATTCAGTGTAGTCTATCATAGGGTCAGACAAACTAATCATACTAGTATCCATTAAACATGGGTCATCAAGAGGATTTCGATGATTGTTTTGGTTTCTCAGTTGGACATTTTTTGGGTTCCAAGCAGATACATATGTATCGATGAAGTCAAGTGCATTTTGTATGGATTGAGTATCATTCCATTGTAATTTACTAATGTTTGGTGCTTCACGTAGCCAGATGAAACCATGGATATGAGCTGAGCCTCTGTGTTGCCATTCATACTTGATAGAATTTTTTTTTTAGGGAAAAAAATGTTGAAATAAATAATATGAGTGGGTGGAAGTGAGAGATTTACCTATACCAATCATCTGTTGCACCAAGAAGCTTGTCTAATACCTCCTCCTGAAATGCTGTAAATCAGTGATGCGTGTAGAGTGCTGCAAGGTGTGGATTTTGAATGATGTTTTGTATCCTCCATCTGGTTGTTGCGGTGGGGTTGGTTGGTGGTGTAGATGGCATGGTGTTGTGCAAATCTAGCCATTTTGTATCTGTTGCACTTAGGGAAAAGAACAAAGTTGGACATCCAATTTGAATGACCATGTCAACAAGCTCTCCTCTGCGTTGACTCCAGAATGGTCGTGTCCCACGTATTGATGATCCAAATCGCATCAATTGCTCAGCAAGTTTGTCATCGGGAAAGTCCTTTAATCTTTGGTGCAAGTCAGCAATTGTTGCAGGCATTGAACCATCAAGTTGTTTACGAACAAAGACAGCTGAAGTGGCTTGGCTTCGATGTCGTAGAATGATATTTAGTATTAAGTATCTAAACCATGGGTGTTGGCCAAACCTATTATCATGGTAGTGCAAGAGATGGTGAGCATATTCATGTAGCTTGACATCTTTCATACGTGCTTGTTTAAATGCAGCTTCACCCTTTGGGAACAAGGTAGGGAATGCCATTGCAAACAATCCTTTTGTTGTGTATTCATTGATTGGTGATGCTGAAATGGGTGGCCATTGAATGTTTTGAGTTGGTTGCCCTTCGCCTAGTTGTAGTAAAGATCATACTTCTTCCATCTCCCTTCGTGCATTTGGTAGGTTTGGAACAAATGAAGTTGCGTGCACATTGTCTCCCAATCTATCTTCTTCTGTAAATTCACTTTCGTTGGTGACTAATTCAATAGGGTCACTTGTTGAAGTTGTTGAGGTTAACAAGTTTGAAATGTCAACCAAATGAAATGGCAAAGATGATAGTGCAGATTCATCTATCTGCACATCTTTGTAATATGGATCATTGTAGATTTTATATTTTAATGCTTCAGATACATGACTTCTACTAACATAGAAGTTGTATTGCTGATGGCCAATGTTTTCTTTGTTCACTAGAATTATGTCCAAGGAATCTATTCGCCTTGGCAAGAAAGATGCAATCGTAGAAATATCTTGAGGAAAACATATAGTGTGGCCACTATACTTTAGTTGTCCACCTCTTGCATAAGTAACTTGTAGGATAGGGCTTATCCTAGCAATTAGCATCTCCTCAATTTGAGTTAGAATTTGTAAACATTTGGGTTGTACACTAGGGTCCATATTATTCCATTTTGAAAACCGGTTTCCATTTCTTTCTGAAGAGCATCTATAACAAGTGGTTGATCCATTTAATTGTTTTGTTTTTATTCCTGGGTATTTTTCCATGCATATTGAACAAGTTGTAATTTTGGAAAGGTTATCCAATTTGCAATGAAAATTGTATCTAGCCGTGTAGTAGTTTTGTGAGAAATGGCGAGAATATGGTTGGGTGGGTGGGATGAAGTGAGGAGTGCTTAAAATTTGTGGGAAACTTTCTTGTAGATGGTTTGGCATAGCCAAAGAAGGTACTATGGGGATGGATGGTTCACCTACAAGAGCTTGATGACTTTCTCATTTTTTCTTATTGCTAATGTCCTTTGTTGCTTGGTACCTTACTCGTCGCTTTTGGTTAGCTTGATTTTTCTTTTCTTGAGCATTATCATTTTGTATATCCATTTATAGATATATACCCAAATAAGAGAGATGTTCTATAGACCTGCAATTAGTGTTTTTGAAATTAGATTGTTGGGTATTTTGAAAGAATTGATTCGTCACTAAATCTTTAATTGTTAAATTTCTCTATGTAAAATGATTCTAATTTCTTACCTACATTAAAATAAAGACACAAATGAAAAATAGATTTAGACGAATCCTCTGACATTATTCGTGCTATCTTCGAAAGCAAACATGGGAATTAGGGATTTAAAATTGATCAAAACTAGCTGGTAGTGATGACATTTTGCATACAAATGTAAATAGGGATTTGTTGATGATAAGATCTTGTGTATTAAGTAGACATTTTATAAAACCTTGTGTGAAATAAGGAGGGAAAGTGCAGTGTGAAATGGGGAGGGGAAGAAAAGAAAACTTTTGGAATATCATTGCAAGCCCAAAGGCTTGAGCTTCTGCAAAATAAAATTAGTTGTGATCTTGTGCCTAAATCTTCCTATGTTCTCGCAAGCAAGTAGAGCTAGCTTTTGCTACACTGTTAATGGTTTGTATTTGTTTGATTGAAAATACCAAGTGCGAAGATTACACTACTTTCATCGTATCAAATGGCCAATATGTATGAAAAGTTGCTCTATTTAGCCTTAAAAATGCCCGAGAAAGATTTCAGCACACAATGGCTCACATTTTAATGTCATACTTCATATATATGAGGCCATATATTTATGATAATGTGGCAGTCAATAAAGCCTAAATTATAAATTATAAATCATTAAAATATAATCCCATCTATGAATTGCAACCTATAATAATTCACTACTACACAATAGTGGAGTGGTGTTTAAGACATTAATTAAAGTTTAAATGTCAATTTTGTCTTAAACACATATTTTATAAGAGAGAAGATTTTCAAAATCCATAAGATCTGTAATTACTTTTGCATTCGATTGTGTGACTATTTTTTAGATCAACGATTCGAAGCTCACACTCTCCAATACACCATAGGATGAAAGAAAGGCAACATCAGGTTGAAAGAAAGAGAACATCTATATTTTCTTCTAGATTATTGCTGTTCTCTCTCTTTCATCATGATGATGGATCATAGAGTGTGATCCAAAATGCTGATGCAAAAAGAAGTCACACAATCGAATCCAGAAGAAAATACACACACGTTTTATATTTAAATTTAAATTTAAATTTTTAATCGTCAGAAATTAGGGCAATAGGACAAAACAATTTTTGTAAAATACAACTTTGCAATTATTTTGTATTGTAGTTTTCCACAATGCTTGATGAAGAAGGAGAAGATTGCCTCGAAGAGTTCAATGCTTGAAAAACTTGAAAATGCTCTTGAAACCTAATTACTTTATTTCTTATAATATTGTTTGATCTTGATTATGGTTACCAAAATGAGGAGAGATAGGGTGTTTATATAACTTTCACAATATTTTGGAGGATAAAACTTAGGCATGCCGACTATAACTCTAAATCTTCAGCTAAAATATTGAGACAAAGACACAATTTGAATTTGTGCACAAAAATCATAGTACAAAATGTAAAATTTGTTTTGTACCCAGTGAAAAAATGCTAGATGCATTTTATCCCACCCTAATCAGGCCCAAATTTTGGACAATGGATCCTAGAAAGTCAAGAGGTTTGGTGTTTGATCTAACTACCAGTTTCAGGGTTGAGAGAGAATATAAAGGTGATAAATAGTATGATAGTTTTTGTGAGTTTAAAATGAATGATTTTATCATAGGAAAAATAGAGGAACACACTTAGAAATAAGGGCTAACCTTGAGTTTTGAATAAACTGAATCAATATACTACTTATAAAATTAACTTTATGGTCCAATTAGTGTTAGGAGTCCATCTCATGCTCATGGTAAAATAGAAGAAAGTGAGAGAAAGAGATAAATATCTTCAACAAATTGTATGGAGATAAGGACATAAGCCCCCAAACAAAGGATCTTAACTTGTATAACCATGTCTAAGGATACACAAAGCAATAACAAAAGCCTAAAACTTTCTAATATTTCAAGACATACTCAGTAGGAAAACAATGGGAGTGAAGATTGCATAATTTATTTATTTGTCATGGGAAATATAGTACTTACACATCTAGTTTTTTGTATTACAAACGTAATCTTTTTTTTGGGTTCGAAAAGAAAAGAAAGGGAATTTGGATAAGTTATTGTGCATAATGAGATCCATGTGCTAATTTTAAGCAAGCTTCAAAGCTGTAATGACAATGCTTTGCTTATTTTGGCCTCCAAAAGGATTGTTTTTAATTGTAAGTTCAAAGACAAATTGACTATTCATAACATTGTCCAGTATATGTGTTGCAGCATCAGGCTCAACTAATAGGAGTTGCAAATCTTCTACAGGTACTCCCAGCAAATCAATGGAGGGTCCTTCAAATGCAGTTACCTTCAACAATTCCCCTATAGCATCTTGCAAGTCCATCTTGAGCATGTAGCTGTAGGCACAGTTGGAGAGTTGAACAAAACAATTGGGGCATCGGAATGTGTTTATTGAGCAATAAACAACCTTTTTCTTACATTTTTTGTTGTCCACTACTAGTGGACATGAAAGGTAGTAGAAATTGTCCAAATACAATTTAGTGATTTTTGCTTGTACACAAACAGGATTGGTGTTGGAAAATTCTTTGTTCACAATAGTAGAGATATCTATTGGATCAATAAATTTGGGTGGGTAACTATGGCCTTTTGACAAGGATATAGAGGGTTGGTCATTTCCCAAATCTGTATACCATGTTTTTAATGCAGAAGCTTCTGGAAGAGTTGGATTGACTATAATAGTCGTTGAAAAGGTGCTATCAAGTTTTCTTCCATTCCACAATATTAGACATGCAGATTTAACCAAAATTATAATTGGGCTTTGTTGCATGAACATTTCAAAGATTTGTTTCCCTTCTACTTCGCAGTGGTTACCCCATAATGTAATATCTATGGTACAGTTCGACATGTCTTTTATTGTTGCTGTACATTTTTTTGTTTCACTTCCATTTCTTTTGCGAATGGTTGATGGAGGAATTATTGATACAAGTATGCCAATGACATCTACAAGGGAGTTGATAGGGAATCCATCTAGTAAATCTATGCTCTTGAGGTGGAAGATATGCTTGGGTATTGTAGAGTCTGGACACGAGGAAGGAGTTATGATTGATGAGTTTAGTAGGACTATTTCGTAAGGGTTTGTTGAGCTGCTATATTTTGTATCTGAAACCTTTACATAACCACCAGAGATCTTGTATAGGCAACTAGGGTGAACAACCTCATAGAACTCATCTACTAGTTCATTAAAACAAGTTACATGGATTTCAGATTTGTCTTTATCTATGACTTCAAAACCAAATACTTTTCCTTCACGGGTAGCATTTTTGTATTCATGGATTGGTGTTTTTCCTAATGCTCGACCCTTAATGGACCAATTCCTATGATATGGAGTCAATGATTTAATGGGGAGTGGTTGAAAAGGAGTAATATTTTGTATAGAATACTCTATTTTTGAAGAAGATCCCAAGGCATGTTCAGAGGTTGAAGGATGAAGGGAGTCATGAATCTGAAGGAGTGGAATTGGAGTTCCAACTAGAGCTGCACTATTTGAGATGATATCAAAATCTTCGACTAAGAGTGCCCTGCACAGAATTAAGAGTGATAATTTAGGTGGGAGTTTTACTTTGGAAATGGAAAACTTCTAGATGGTAATGTTAAAGAAATGGCTTACGTGAAGTTAGGTAACATCTTGGAAGAATATTTAGTGAGGCAAATAATTGAGCCCTTCACCAAAGCCTCTTCAATGACAAGATTTGTGAATTTGTCTGGTAGTAGGGCGAAATGGGTGTGTCCCCCATCAGAGAGTTGCAGTCAGTATTTGGTAGATGTAGAATGTGCATGTTGGATAGAATGTATAGATGTAACTTGTAAGTATGGATCAGTAAGAAGTGTGCCTTCAAGAATCTTAGCAAGTGTGCCTATCGTTAAAGTTCCCATTGTGAAGTACAATCTATAAGGAACCAAGCAGCCTGCAAGTGTGGTTAAATTTGGTGGTTAGGTTGTGGAGAATGTAGTATATGGTAAATATAGATCAATTTTAGGTGAAGTAGTTTGAGCATGTTATATTCATTTTCTTTAAAAACAAATAAAAACAACACGTTGGTAGTTAAGTTGTTGGCTTACGTTTCTCTTCCTCTAGTCAGTATTAATTGTGTGAAAGATGTTACGTTAGTAAGTGTTTTTGTATAAAAATGCATTGTGTACCATATTCTCTATGTAAACAAGCCAATTGAACAATACTAAATATGTGAAAAAGTACATTCTTCCAAGGAAAACTTTTTTGCAAGACATTTATTTATATATTTATTGTTCCCAAAATCATATTCACGTCTGTACATAGGTTACATAGTGCAAAAAATAGAAGCTTGTCTATTTACATTAGATTATCTATATAGATGGTTGTTCTTAAACTACTTAGTGGAGGCTAGGACATATGATCACTTTGTGTTCAAGTACAACTCATATGCTTGAACTATGGAGGGTGCTACACCACGTGTGTAATAATGATCATAATACAGCTCTTTCATGAAGGTGCATAGGCCCTCCAACTCAGTACAACTTTCTTGAAGTGTAATGATGTCTTTTTCATCCACTACAGGGAATTGGCATTCAACTTTGAACTTTTGCACAATATCATGACAATTGGTTGACAAAATCAAAGATAGAGATTGAATATTCATTGCAAGATTTGTTGGTTGATTCACTGAGCAGCATGATTCTTGTACTATACTAGCTTCTACATTTGGAGTTGACAGGCTGCTATTATTGTTTGTTGTCTCTCCACTTAAGACTTCAATGATTTCCTGGTTTTTCATGTTGGTTGCCATTTCTTGAGAGCAATGAATGTAAATATTACAATAAGTTCTTGTTTAAAAAATAAATGTGGTGGGTGTAGTAGAAAATGTCAACGAATGTGTACCTAAGCTGGACATGTATTATATTATGCATGTGTATAATAAAAGCTAAACTAAACAATAGAAAATAGTTGAGTGTTTAGATATCTAAAGACAACGTATGGGGTAGTAGAGTTTGGTTGGGGAGCACTAAATTAATTTAAGGAGTATGAGACCATTATTCAATTTTGTAGTGGACATTTCATTATTCATTAAAAACTACAGTCATATCTCAACAAAAATAAATTCAAGAAAATTTATTAAACAATCTTGATTAAATTTAAAAGTGCAGTGAAATATAGATTGTGTTCATTTTTAAAATTTAAAGCAGTGGGCATACCTGGTAAGGATGGTATGATGTGTATAAACTATGACACCTTTAAAAGATTGTATAGTTAAATCTGTCAACTTTGAAATTAGCTTGCCTGTTCCTATTCAACAAACATACAGGTTAACTTTTGAGTAAGTATAAGTGTAGTGTTGGTATAAATTGCATGTGTTTCATATGTTAGAAATAATCCTATGTAATGAACGTATTAAAAGAAAATTAAAAAACTTGGTTAACAAAATAAACCAATAAGATATAGTTATCATTTTAACGTAGAATACTCTATAATAAAAATTGGCTAAAAATATATTTTTCAATTAAATTAAATATAATAAAATTAAATATTTTATCCACCAAAGTAAGAAAACAATTAAGAAAGAAGATTCTAATCATTTCTAATATATTTTATAAGAACTTAAAAGGTTATATCTTAGATTTTATTAGAACTTCAAAAAGTTTTCTTACATTTACTTTAATTTAAAGGTAGGAAAAAGAGGAACATTAAACATTTTAGATATTACATTTTCCTATATGATTGCAATATGAACCCCCCCAAAAAAATAATTCACTTACAAATACAAAATAAAATATCTGATAAGCATGAAAAGACAAGGCACTCAGCTAAAGATAAAAGATTAGGTGCCGAAAAAGTATGCAACAATAGAAAAAGTAAAAAACACTACTTTATTTTAAAAAACAATAGAAAAAGTTAAAAGCACTACTTTTTTATTTATGATCATTTAAAGTAAGTTACATGTAACCTCGTAATAATTGTTGCCCTTCTAAAACTAACTATACTTTTCAAACAAACCGTTATATTTTTACATTCAAGTTTCCGGTCAATGACTTTAATCTTGTATGATATAACATAATCAATCTCACACCTATAATTGACTAAATAATTGGAAATCAAAATTATTCAAATTAATCATAAAGTTTTACCTCCATAAATCAATATAAACTTATTAATGTAAAATAAAAAAACTCAATTAATCATATTAACTGAATATGAATGAATTATAAATATTTTATTATTAAAAATATTCTTCCAACGTTCTCATTTCAAATTATTACAGCTATAACTAAAATACACTTTTAAAAAAAGAGACATGAATAAACTATACCCAACATTCTCATTTAAGTTATTAAAGCTATGACAGAAAATTATACTAAAAGGTATATTTTAAGTCCGGTTGATATGTGTAACATCTTCTAGTTAGAGGGGAAAAGTACGCACCAAAAAGCCAATTAACAAATTAAATTACAATTGAAGAAAAATATTTCATGAAGATCTGAAGTGAGCCAAATTTTTTAATATATAATCATACTTGCTTAATTCAATTTAATAAAAATTAATGAAATGAAAATTAAAATTAAAATCCAAGCTAAATATTAAATATTAATAATAGTTTATAAAATTATAAAAAGCAATAATTGTTTCTAATATTATTAACTGAAAAGTGTTACGTAAAAGTTAAAATGGTCAACAAACTCTCCCAAAATGTTATATAAAATGCTTTTTAATTTACAAGATTAATAAATAAAATTACTGATGAACTCTTCATATTTAATTGAAAACCAACAAAAAGTTGCAAAGGTTCAAACTAAATCTAAGAGTCAAAGGTAAACATAAAATTGAAACTAAACCTAGAGCTAAACTGTACCGCTGTGTGCACACCACATTCAATTGAGAAAGTGTGTACCACACACAACTATTGCTAAAGTTTTGATTTTTTTAGCATAGCACGACCTATGCCTTCTGCAACAAATTCCTCCATGCCCCTTTTCCCCCCTATTTTTAACGTCAACAGCTTTTCTGATGCTACAGGGAGGCATGCATTTTCACTGTTCTCTTTTTTTTTGTTATGATTCTATTCAGTGAATATACATTTAACCTTTCAGCATTAACTTTTAATTTTTTTTCATAGCTTTTATGGAGGTCCCTTCGTGCTGTGTCATTTATGAGTTAGGTCATTTTGTTTGTTTGTTTCTTGAGCATGGCAACGACAACACTGAATCTCTAGCACCCTAAACAATCCTAGTAGATTATGAATAATCGTCAAAAATTTTCACGGGTTCTCTTGGATTCGTCTCGGGTATGCCCACTCGCTAAATCCTAGACCCTAGCCACAACCTCGCCCACACCGGTCCAATATGCGGACCAAAAATAGGTTGTACCCAAACTGGAAATTTAACAAGGATGAACTGGTAACGTAGAACATAACTATAAATCAACTACAGTTTTTACAGTCAGTGATGATTTACATAAACAACTTATTATTACTTGATACAGGAAATTAAAAGCGATTAACTAAAAAAATAAATTGGATTAAACAAATTATTTACACAAATTATTTAAGGTAATGTACTACATACAAGAAATATTAATTTTTTATTTCCTTGAAAATTAATTGTAAGATCAAATAAGTAGATGTATTACGTACATATAAATTAAAGCACTTTCAAATTAAAAGTGAGAAGATTCCACCTTAGTATAGTTTTAAGTATATGGTATAATTTTAATTGAAATTCGTTAATCACTCAAAACAAGAGATCTAAATTCACCTTGAAAAATAGAATTTTAATTTTGAGTAGCGACAAGTAGAAACATTTAATCATAATCTTAGTTGCATTAAATTATTCTTATGTTATTTGGCAATGTATATTAATCCACATTAGCGTCATTTATACAATATATAATGTAATGTACTACGTACATAAAATTTATTGCACTACGAAAATAAAAGTTTAAAATAAATATCAACTTGTTTAAAACTAAATTATAGCAATTAATAATAAAAAGATAAATTGACTTGGCAAATTTCATACATAGAAATTGATTGAATGTATAAAAAAATTATAATAAGATAAACAATACAAAAAAAAATGAAATAAAATAAAATATAATTTCTTATAAATAGAAAATAACTTACGAAATTTCAAATTATATTCTAACTACACTAAAGATATATTTATTTCTAAAATGCATATATTCATTAACAGAAGTCACCATTACATGAAAATAACACTCACACAAAGACTACAAAATAACCAGCAAAATAATCTCATGGAAACCACACCAACACTACACTAACAAAATCAGTGGAAAACAAAAGAATGTTGTAATACACACCACCACTGTCCTTCAACAAACAAAACCCCTAAGCTTGACACTCGATGATTCCCTTCAGTACCTGCAGCGGATCCTTTAAAATTAGCATGGCATCTTTTAAATGAGCTGTTTAGTTTCAAGGACAAGAAGCTAAAATCTCTTTTGTATTTCCTAAATATGTCTTCAAGGCACATTGCTTCTCGCAACATAATATATAAATAATCATCCCACTACATGAACACAATTTTTTTTATTAAAGTCTATCACAAAATTCTTCTCGTCATTCCATTTTAATATATATAAACAAAATTACTTCTAAAATGAATATTAAGAAGGGGACACAATGAGGAGGAGAAAATAGTAATATTTTATCTAAAAGTAGGATAAAACTATAATTTGAAGAGGCCGTGGCAAGATTTCCATTAACCAACATTCAAAATGGATGCCAGGGGTTAGGGGTTTTACAATGCAGCTAATTATTATAATTAAAAATAAACAATATCATGGGAGTCCAGTTTACAGCCTATCTTCAAGATAACTAAATTTTCCAACAAAGCATCCAGAGTCCACGTTAGCACACTATTCTCAAAACCCTCCCATTTACAATTATATCTAAATCTAAACCAACAAAACCATGCGCTGGAAGATGTGCATGCAAAAGTTCAAAGCACAGACAAGGCACGTGTATTGTTTGACAGTTGCATCAAACAAATGTCATCTCGTGAAATTAGTAGAGGCCCACTTTCCGGTCAGCTTTTTGTATGCCTCATATTCGCCAATTTCAGCACAGTATTGATGGAAAGAAAACTTATACTTTCTTTGATCTGCAGGTCTTTGGACCAGAAGCTAGTATGACTGGAATATGCAAGCAGGCTATTTAGTACATTACAATAGCTGACTAAATTGTTGAACTGACTTAATAATTCATCAATCATGGATGTGCACAGGCATGGCTCTGGCCCTTGTGGGAACAATCAAGCTGAGGAGAAGCGGGGAGGATTTACATGTGTTGGGGGTTTAATGGCCGATGAGGCGGTTCATCTATTTAGGAGTTTCTATGAGAATGGGAATCCTAATGCTCCAAGCCCTCACAAGCCTCTCAGTTGAGAAATTGATAGTATGCCTTCCTTTCAAATTGAAGGTATATGTTGCAATATTATTTTTCATATTTCGTTGACAACAGGCATGTTTCCTTTCTAGCTACAGTAAGATTTATTCACTGATGAAACATTAATATATTTATTTCAAAAAAACTATTGGTGACATTTTCAGTCCGGCATATGGCCAATTTGACTTCTTGTACAGTTTCGTCAATGGTCTTGTATCCCTTTCAATATAGCCTCTCTTCTTCTATTAGAAGATTTTTTAAATGTTTTCTGAAAAATCTTTGATTTGTTCTTTATTTTCTCAGAAAGATATATGCAAATGCATGTTGTACATGAATAGTTTTATTATTTTCCATAAAGATTTGTACCGATTCCTCCAACTTCCATACTTTTATGCTTTGAGTTTTTCAGTTTTAATTGCTTGTTTTATTTCTTATAATGTAAGTTTTGTATAATAAGTTTTTGATAAATGAAACAAGCAACTTTTACCACCAAATTACATTTGATATGAGAAACAAATATGAAGATGAATATGAGAAACAAATTAAACAAATATGCAGGAATCGACTGGAAAAAATACCACAGTAAAGAAGGATAAAGAAAGGTAAAAAGTACCGTAGAGTTGACAGATGCCAATAGTTGTTGTGTGTTGTGAGTTTGCTGTGTGCTGTGAGTTCCCTTCCACTATTTAGGTATTGCTATTGTGTGCTCCAAATTTTCTTGTATTATTTACGTATAGGTTATTTAATCTGACAGAGTAAATGTTCATTTATACAACAAGAGGGCAGTGGTGCAGAGAGCATTCGGGAAAATGCATTTATAGCAAACCTAATGCAATTACTACAGGATAAGAGCAATCATGGAAAGAATACATAGAACAATAACTGCAGACTTCATAGCAGGAACATTCCGATTAGACTGTTATAGACCCAGTGGCATTGGCTATAACTACGATATGCAAGATTTCACCAATATGCGTCACCTCATATCTTCGTGGGCTTCCTTATGTCCCTTCTCCACATAAATGTAAAGTTATTGCAGTATGGGTAGCTATTACTACAGCAAAGGTCACTTATCTGAACTCACAAAGTTGTCTAACTTGTAATCTACCTCTTATGTGCAGAAACGGCTGTGAACAATATGTGCCCCATAACACAATATTTATATACACTGTGAAGGCGGCTTAAAAAATTGAAGGTGGCTAAAACATTAATGATGATACCTGTATATACGATGACTTTGGAATTTCTATTTTTCAGTCAATATTTTCTACCGCTTCCTAGCTGTCTATTACTCTATACAAATGATATTTTCGACTCTTTTTTACCTGCCCCTTTATACACAGCAATCAATTTTGTCTGGAAGTGTAGAATATGAAACCAATGTAAATTAAATGTGCATACATCCTCTTTTAGCATAGTTGTAAATGGTCAGAATTGTCACACGATGTGTCATAAAATGGTATAAATAAATAAATAAATTTGGCATAAAAAGTATTCAAAATTAGCACCGTTGAGAATGAGGTAAGCTCAATTGCTCTAGATAATAGCCATGTCTACCATATCATTAGCATTATGAGGCCCAACAAGGCTGATGTCACTATCATCAAACACTCACACAAAGACTACTAAATAACCAGCAAAATAATCTCACGGAAACCACACCAACACCATCTACACTAAAAAAATTAGTGGAAAACAAAAGAATGCTGTAATATACACCACCACTGTCCTTCAACAAACAAAACCCCCTAAGTTTGACACTCGATGATTCCATTCAGTACCTACAGCGGATCCTTTAAAATTAGCATGGCATCTTTTAAATGAGCTGTTTAGCTTCAAGGATAAGAAGCTAAAATCTCTTTTGTATTTCCTAAATATGTCTTCAAGGCACCCTCCTTCTCGCAATATAATATCTAAATAATCATCCCACTACATGAAAACAATTTTTTTTATTAAAGTCTATCACAAAATTCTTCTCGTCATTCCATTTTAATATATATATATAAAATTACTTCTAAAAAGAATATTAAGAAGGGGACACAATGAGGAGGATAAAATAGTAATATTTTATCTAAAAGTAGGATAAAACTATAATTTGAAGAGGCCGTGGCAAGATTTCCATTAACCAACATTCAAAATGGATGCCAGGGATTAGGGGTTTTACAATGCAGCTAACTATTAAAATTAAAAATAAAAAATATCATGGGAGTCCACTTTACAGCCTGTCTTCCAGATAACTAAATTGTCCAACAGAGCATCCGGAGTCCACGTTAGCACACTATTCTCAAAACCCTCCCATTTACAATTATATCTAAATCTAAACCAACAAAACCACGTGCTGGAAGATGTGCATGCAAAAGTTCAAAGCAAAGACAAGGCACGTGTATTGGTTGATAGTTGCATCAAACAAATGTCATCTCGTGAAATTAGTAGAGGCCCACTTTCTAGTCAGCTTTTTGTATGCCTCATATTCGCCAATTTCAGCATAGTATTGATGGGAAGAAAAATTATACTTTCTTTGATCTGCAGGTCTTTGGACCAGAAGCTAGTATGACTGGAATATGCAAGAAGGCTATTCAGTACATTACAACAACTGACTAAATTGCCGAACTGACTTAATAATTTGTCAATCATGGATGTGCACAGGCATGGCTCTGGCCCTTGTGGGAACAATCAAGCCGAGGAGAAGCGGGGAGGATTTACATGTGTCGGGGATTTAACGGCCGATGAGGCGGTTCATCTATTTAGGAGTTTATAGGAGAATGGGAATCCTAATGCTCCAAGGCCTCCCAGGCCACTCAGTTGAGAAATTGATAGTATGCATTCCTTTCAAATTGAAGGTATATGTTGCAATATTATTTTTCATATTTCGTTGACAACAGACATGTTTCCTTTCTAGCTACAGTAAGATTTATTCACTGATGAAACATTAATATATTTATTTCAAAAAAACTATTGATGACATTTTCAGTCTGGCATATGGCCAATTTGACTTCCTGTACAGTTTCATCAATGGTCTTGTATCCCTTTCAATATAGCCTCTCTTCTTCCATTAGAAGATTTTCTAAATGTTTTCTGAAAAATCTTTGATTTGTTCTTTATTTTCTCAGACAGATATATGCAAATGCATGTTGTACATGAATAGTTTTATTATTTTCCATAAAGATTTGTACCAATTCCTCCAACTTCCATACTTTTATGCTTTGAGTTTTTCAGTTTTAATTGCTTGTTTTATTTCTTATAATTTAAGTTTTGTATAATAATTTTTTGATCAATGAAACAAGAAGCTTTTAGCACCAAATTACATTTGATATGAGAAACAAATAAAGAAGATGAATATGAGAAACAAATTAACCAAATATGCAGGAATCGAATGGAAAAAATTACCACAGTAAAGAAGGATAAAGAAAGGTAAAAAGTACCGTAGAGTTGACAGATGTCAATAGCTGCTGCGTGCTGTGAGTTTGCTGTGTGCTGTGAGTTCCCTTCCACTATTTAGGTATTGTTATTGTGTGCTCCAAATTTTCTTGCAGTATTTACGTATAGGTTATTTAATCTGATAGAGTAAATGTTTATTTATACAACAAGAGGGCGGTGGTGCAGAGAGCGTTCGGGAAAATGCATTTATAGCAAACCTAATGCAATTACAGCAGGATAAGAGCAATCATGGCAAGAAAATGTAGAACAATAACTGCAGACTTCATAGCGGGAACATTCCGATTGGACTGTTATAGACCCAGTGGCACTGGCTATAACTACGATATGCAAGATTTCACCAATATGTGTCACCTCATATCTTTGTGATCTTCCTTATGTCCCTTCTCGACATAAATGTAAAGTTATTGCAGTATGGGCAGCTATTACTACAGCAAAGGTCACTTATCTGAACTCACAAAGTTGTCTAACTTGTAATCTACCTCTTATGTGCAGAAACGGTTGTGAACAATATGTGCCCCATAACACAATATTTATATACACTGTGAAGGCGGCTTAAAAAATTGAAGGCGGCTAAAATTGAAGGTGGCTAAAACATTAATGACGATACCTTTATATACGATGACAGTGGAATTTCTTTTTTTCACTCTATGGACAAGTTGAAAAATATAGGTGACAGAAATAAATGTGTCAGAACACAGCAACAGAGAGGTCACATCTCACATAAAAGCACGAAGAAAATTTGTGGATGATATTTTTGGTTGAATGGGTGGCCACCAAGCTCCCAATGTCCGTCATTGGGCTCTCGGCCACTCCCAACTGTCGATCGGATAAATTAAAGCACTTTCAAATTAAAAGTGAGAAGATTCCACCTTAGTATAGTTTTAAGTATATGGTATAATTTTAATTGAAATTTGTTAATCACTCAAAATAAGAGATCTAAATTCACCTTGAAAAATAGAATTTTAATTTTGAGTAGCGACAAGTAGAAACATTTAATCGTAATCTTAGTTGCATTAAATTATTCTTACGTTATTTGGCAATGTATATTAATCCACATTAGCATCATTTTTACAATATATAATGTAATGTACAACATACATAAAATTTACTGCACTACGAAAATAAAAGTTTAAAATAAATATCAACTTGTTTAAAACTAAATTATAGCAATTAATAATAAAAAGATAAATTGAATTGGCAAATTTCATACATATAAATTTATTGAATAAATAAAAAAATTATAATAAGATAAACAATACAATAAAAAATGAAATAAAATAAAATAAAATTTCTTATAAATAGAAAATAACTTACAAAATTTCAAATTATATTCTAACTACACTAAAGATATATTTTATTTCTAAAATGCATATATTCATTAACAGAAGTCACCATTACATGAAAATAACACTCACACAAAGACTACAAAATGACCAGCAAAATAATCTCATGGAAACCACACCAACACCATCTACACTGACAAAATCAGTGGAAAACAAAAGAATGTTGTAATACACACCACCACTGTCCTTCAACAAACAAAACCCCCTAAGCTTGACACTCGATGATTCCCTTGAGTACCTGCAGCGGATCCTTTAAAATTAGCATGGCATCTTTTAAATGAGTTCTTTAACTTCAAGGATAAGAAGCTAAAATCTCTTTTGTATTTCCTAAATATGTCTTCAAGGCACCTTGCTTCTCGCAACATAATATCTAAATAATCATCCCACTACATGAACACAATTTTTTTTATTAAAGTCTATCACAAAATTCTTCTCGTCATTCCATTTTAATATATATAAACAAAATTACTTCTAAAATGAATATTAAGAAGGGGACACAATGAGGAGGAGAAAATAGTAATATTTTATCTAAAAGTAGGATAAAGCTATAATTTGAAGAGGTCGTGGCAAGATTTCCATTAAGCAACATTCAAAATGGATGCCAGGGGTTAGGGGTTTTACAATGCAGCGAATTATTAAAATTAAAAATAAAAAATATCATGGGAGTCCACTTTACAGCCTATCTTCCAGATAACTAAATTGTCCAACAGAACATCCGGAGTCCACGTTAGCACACTATTCTCAAAACCCTCCCATTTACAATTATATCTAAATCTAAACCAACAAAACCGCGCGCTGGAAGATGTGCATGCAAAAGTTCAAAGCAAAGACAAGGCACGTGTATTGTTTGATAGTTGCATCAAACAAATGTCATCTCGTGAAATTAGTAGAGGCCCACTTTCCGGTCAGCTTTTTGTATGCCTCATAATCGCCAATTTCAGCACAGTATTGATGGGAAGAAAAATTATACTTTCTTTGATCTGCAGGTCTTTGGACCAGAAGCTAGTATGACTGGAATATGCAAGCAAACTATTCAGTACATTACAACAGTTGACTAAATTGCTGAATTGACTTAATAATTTGTCAATCATGGATGTGCACAGGCATGGCTCTGGCCCTTGTAGGAACAATCAAGCTGAGGAGAAGCGGGGAGGATTTACATGTGTTGGGGGTTTAATGGCCGATGAGGCAATTCATCTATTTAGGAGTTTCTATGAGAATGGGAATCCTAATGCTCCAAGGCCTCGCAGGCCTCTCAGTTGAGAAATTGACAGTATGCGTTCCTTTCAAATTGAAGGTATATGTTGCAATATTATTTTTCATATTTCGGTGACAACAGGCATGTTTCCTTTCTAGCTATAGTAAGATTTATTCACTGATGAAACATTAATATATTTATTTTAAAAAAACTATTGGTGACATTTTCAGTCCGGCATATGGCCAATTTGACTTCCTGTATAGTTTCGTCAATGGTCTTGTATCCCTTTCAATATAGCCTCTTCTTTTGTTAGAAGATTTTTTAAATGTTTTCTGAAAAATCTTTGATTTGTTCTTTATTTTCTCAGACAGATATATGCAAATGCATGTTGTACATGAATAGTTTTATTATTTTCCATAAAGATGTGTATCGATTCCTCCAACTTCCATACTTTTATGCTTTGAGTTTTTCAGTTTTAATTGCTTGTTTTATTTCTTATAATGTAAGTTTTGTATAATAAGTTTTTGATAAATGAAACAAGCAGCTTTTAGCACCAAATTACATTTGATATGAGAAACAAATAAAGAAGATGAATATGAGAAACAAATTAACCAAATATGCAGGAATCGACTGGAAAAAATTACCACAGTAAAGAAGGATAAAGAAAGGTAAAAAGTACCGTAGAGTTGACAGATGCCAATAGCTGCTATGTGCTGTGAGTTCCCTTCCACTATTTAGGTATTGTTATTGTGTGCTCCAAATTTTCTTGCAGTATTTACGTATAGGTTATTGAATCTGATAGAGTAAATGTTTATTTATACAACAAGAGGGCAGTGGTGCAGAGAGCGTTCGGGAAAATGCATTTACAGCAAACCTAACATAATTACTGCAAGATAAGAGCAATCGTGGCAAGCAAACGTAGAACAATAACTGCAGACTTCATAGCGGGAACATTCCGATTGGACTGTTATAGACCCAGTGGCACTGGCTATAACTACGATATGCAAGATTTCACCAATATGTGTCACCTCATATCTTCGTGGTCTTCCTTATGTCCCTTCTCCACATAAATGTAAAGTTATTGCAGTAGGGGCAGCTATTACTACAGTAAAGGTCACTTATCTGAACTCACAAAGTTGTCGAACTTGTAATCTACCTCTTATGTGCAGAAACGGCTATGAACAATATGTGCCCCATAACACAATATTTATATACACTGTGAAGGCGGCTTAAAAAATTGAACGCGGCCAAAATTGAAGGTGGCTTAAACATTAATGACGATACCTGTATATAGGATGACTGTGGAATTTCTATTTTTCTGTCAATATTTTCTACCGCTTCCTAGCTGTACGTTACTCTATACAAATGATATTTTCAGCTCTTTTTTACGTTCCCCTTTATACACAGCAATCACTTTTTTCTGGAAGTGTAGAATATGAAAGCAATGTAAATTAAATGCGCACGCATCCTCTTTCAACACAGTTGTAAATTGTTAGAATTGTCACACGATGTGGCGTAAAATGGTATAAATAAATAAATAAATTTGGCATAAAAAGTATTCAAAATTAGCACCGTTGAGAATGAGATAAGCTCAATTGCTCTAGATAATAGCCATGTCTACCATATCATTAGCATTATGAGGGCCAAGAAGGCTGACGTCACTATCATAAAACACTCACACAAAGACTACTAAATAACCAGCAAAATAATCTCATGGAAACCACACTAACACCATCTACACTGACAAAATCAGTGGAAAACAAAAGAATGCTGTAATACACACCACCACTGTCCTTCAACAAACAAAACCCCCTAAGTTTGACACTCGATGATTCCCTTCAGTACCTACCGCGGATCCTTTAAAATTAGCATGGCATCTTTTAAATGAGTTGTTTAGCTTCAAGGATAAGAAGTTAAAATCTCTTTTGTATTTCCTAAATATGTCTTCAAGGCACCTTGCTTCTCGCAACATAATATCTAAATAATCATCCCACTACATGAACACAATTTTTTTTATTAAAGTCTATCACAAAATTCTTCCCGTCATTCCATTTTAATATATATAAACAAAATTACTTCTAAAATGAATATTAAGAAGGAGACACAATGAGGAGGAGAAAATAGTAATATTTTATCTAAAAGTAGGATAAAACTATAATTTGAAGAGGCCGTGGCAAGATTTCCATTAAGCAACATTCAAAATGGATGCCAGGGATTAGGGGTTTTACAATGCAGCTAATTATTAAAATTAAAAATGAAAAATATCATGGGAGTCCACTTTACAGCCTGTCTTCTAGATAACTAAATTTTCCAACAGAGCATCCGGAGTCCACGTTAGCACACTATTCTCAAAACCCTCCCATTTACAATTATATCTAAATCTAAACCAACAAAACCACGCGCTGGAAGATGTGCATGCAAAAGTTCAAAGCAAAGACAAGGCACGTGTATTGTTTGACAGTTGCATCAAACAAATGTCATCTCGTGAAATTAGTAGAGGCCCACTTTCCAGTCAGCTTTTTGTATGTCTCATATTCGCCAATTTTAGCACAGTATTGATGGGAAGAAAAATTATACTTTCTTTGATCTGCAGGTCTTTGGACCAGAAGCTAGTATGACTGGAATATGCAAGCAGGCTATTCAGTACATTACAACAGCTGACTAAATTGTTGAACTGACTTAATAATTCGTCAATCATGGATGTGCACAGGCATGGCTCTGGCCCTTGTGGGAACAATCAAGCTGAGGTGAAGCGGGGAGGATTTACATGTGTTGGGGGTTTAATGACCGATGAGGCGGTTCATCTATTTAGGAGTTTCTATGAGAATGGGAATCCTAATGCTCCAAGGCCTCACAGGCCTCTCAGTTGAGAAATTGACAGTATGCGTTCCTTTCAAATTGAAGGTATATGTTGCAATATTATTTTTCATATTTCGTTGACAACAGGCATGTTTCCTTTCTAGCTATAGTAAGATTTATTCACTAATGAAACATTAATATATTTATTTCAAAAAAACTATTGGTGACATTTTCAGTCCAGCATATGGCCAATTTGACTTCCTGTACAGTTTCGTCAATGGTCTTGTATCCCTTTCAATATAGCCTCTCTTCTTCTGTTAGAAGAGTTTTTAAATGTTTTTTGAAAAATCTTTGATTTGTTCTTTATTTTCTCAGACAGATATATGCAAATGCATGTTGTACATGAATAGTTTTATTATTTTCCATAAAGATGTGTACCGATTTCTCCAACTTCCATACTTTTATGCTTTGAGGTTTTCAGTTTTAATTGCTTGTTTTATTTCTTATAATGTAAGTTTTGTATAATAAATTTTTGATAAATGAAACAAGAAGCTTTTAGCACCAAATTACATTTGATATGAGAAACAAATAAAGAAGATGAATATGAGAAACAAATTAACCAAATATGCAGGAATCGACTGGAAAAAATTACCACAGTAAAGAAGGATAAAGAAAGGTAAAAAGTACCGTAGAGTTGACAGATGCCAATAGCTGCTGTGTGCTGTGAGTTTGCTGTGTGCTGTGAGTTCCCTTCCACTATTTAGGTATTGCTATTGTGTGCTCCAAATTTTCTTGCATTATTTACGTATAGTTTATTTAATCTGACAATGTAAATGTTTATTTATACAACAAGAGGGCGGTGGTGCAGAGAGCGTTCGGGAAAATGCATTTATAGAAAACCTAATGCAATTACTGTAGGATAAGAGCAATTGTGGCAAGCAAATGTAGAACAATAACTATAGACTTCATAGCGGGAACATTCTGATTAGACTGTTATAGACCCAGTGGCACTGGCTATAACTACGATATGCAAGATTTCACCAATATGTGTCACCTCATATCTTCGTGGTCTTCCTTATGTCCCTTCTCCACTTAAATGTAAAGTTATTGCAGTATGGGCAGCTATTACTACAGCAAAGGTCACTTATCTAAACTCACAAAGTTGTCGAACTTGTAATCTACCCCTTATGTGCACAAACGGCTGTGAACAATATGTGCCCCATAACACAATATTTATATACACTGTGAAGGCGGCTTAAAAAATTGAATGTGGCTAAAATTGAAGGTGGCTAAAACATTAATGACAATACCTGTATATATGATGACTGTGGAATTTCTATTTTTCACGCTATGGACGAGTTGAAAAATATAGGTGACAGAAATAAATGTGTCAGAACATAGCAACAAAGAGGTTGCATCTCACATAAAAGCACGAAGAAAATTTGCGGATGATATTTTCGGTTGAAAGGGTGGCCACCAAGCTCCCAATGTCCGTCATTGGGCTCTCGGCCACTCCCAACCGTCGATCGAATAAATTAAAGCACTTTCAAATTAAAAGTGAGAAGATTCCACCTTAGTATAGTTTTAAGTATATGGTATAATTTTAATTGAAATTCGTTATTCACTCAAAACAAGAGATCTAAATTCACCTTGAAAAATAGAATTTTAATTTTGAGTAGCGACAAGTAGAAATATTTAATCGTAATCTTAGTTGCATTAAATTATTCTTACGTTATTTGGCAATGTATATTAATCCACATTAGCGTCATTTGTACAATATATAATCTAATGTACTATGTACATAAAATTTACTGCACTACGAAAATAAAAGTTTAAAATAAATATCAACTTGTTTAAAACTAAATTATAGCAATTAATAATAAAAAGATAAATTGACTTGGTAAATTTAATACATATAAATTGATTGAATGTATAAAAAAATTATAATAAGATAAACAATACAATAAAAAATGAAATAAAATAAAATATAATTTCTTATAAATAGAAAATAACTTACAAAATTTTAAATTATATTCTAACTACACTAAAGATATATTTTATTTCTAAAACGCATATATTCATTAACAGAAGTCACCATTACATGAAAATAACACTCACACAAAGACTACAAAATAACCAGAAAAATAATCTCATGGAAACCACACCAACACCATCTACACTGACAAAATCAGTGGAAAACAAAAGAATGTTGTAATACACACCACCACTGTGCTTCAACAAACAAAACCCCCTAAGTTTGACACTCGATGATTCCCTTCAGTACCTGCAGCAGATCCTTTAAAATTAGCATGGCATCTTTTAAATGAGTTGTTTAGCTTCAAGGATAAGAAGCTAAAATCTCTTTTGTATTTCCTAAATATGTCTTCAAGGCACCTTGCTTCTCGCAACATAATATCTAAATAATCATCCCAATACATGAACACAATTTTTTTTATTGAAGTCTATCACAAAATTCTTCTCGTCATTCCATTTTAATATATATAAACAAAATTACTTCTAAAATGAATATTAAGAAGGGGACACAATGAGGAGGAGAAAATAGTAATATTTTATCTAAAAGTAGGATAAAACTATAATTTGAAGAGGCCATGGCAAGATTTCCATTAATCAACATTCAAAATGGATGCCAGGGGTTAGGGGTTTTACAATGCAGGTAATTATTAAAAATAAAAATAAAAAATATAATGGGAGTCCACTTTACAGCCTGTCTTCCAGATAACTAAATTGTCCAACAGAGCATCCGGAGTCCACGTTAGCACACTATTCTCAAAACCCTCCCATTTACAATTATATCTAAATCTAAACCAACAAAACCTTGCGTTGGAAGATGTGCATGCAAAAGTTCAAAGAAAAGACAAGGCACGTGTATTGTTTGACAGTTGCATCAAACAAATGTCATCTTGTGAAATTTGTAGAGGCCCACTTTCCGGTCAGCTTTTTGTATGCCTCATATTCGCCAATTTCAGCACAGTATTGATGGGAAGAAAAATTATACTTTCTTTGATTTGTAGGTCTTTGGACCAGAAGCTAGTATGACTGGAATATGTAAGCAGGCTATTCAGTACATTACAACAGCTGACTAAATTGTTGAACTGACTTAATAATTCGTCAATCATGGATGTGCACAAGCATGGCTCTGGCCCTTGTGGGAACAATCAAGCTGAGGAGAAGCAGGAAGGATTTACATGTGTTGGGGGTTTAATGGCCGATGAGGCAGTTCATCTATTTAGGAGTTTCTATGAGAATGGGAATCCTAATGCTCCAAGGCCTCACAGGCCTCTCAGTTGAGAAATTGACAGTATGCGTTCCTTTCAAATTGAAGGTATATGTTGCAATATTATTTTTCATATTTCGTTGACAACAGGCATGTTTCCTTTCTAGCTACAGTAAGATTTATTCACTGATGAAACATTAATATATTTATTTCAAAAAAACTATTGGTGACATTTTCAGTCCGGGATATGGCCAATTTGACTTCCTGTATAGTTTCGTCAATGGTCTTGTATCCCTTTCAATATAGCCTCTCTTCTTCTGTTAGAAGATTTTTTAAATGTTTTCTGAAAAATCTTTGATTTGTTCTTTATTTTCTCAGACAGATATATGCAAATGCATGTTGTACATGAATAGTTTTATTATTTTCCATAAAGATTTGTACCGATTCCTCCAACTTCCATACTTTTATGCTTTGAGTTTTTCAGTTTTAATTGCTTGTTTTATTTCTTATAATGTAAGTTTTGTATAATAAGTTTTTGATAAATGAAACAAGCAGCTTTTAGCACCAAATTACATTTAATATGAGAAACAAATAAAGAAGATGAATATGAGAAACAAATTAACCAAATATGCAGGAATCGACTGGAAAAAATTACCACAGTAAAGAAGGATAAAGAAAGGTAAAAAGTACCGTAGAGTTGACAGATGCCAATAGCTGCTGTGTGCTGTGAGTTTGCTGTGTGCTGTGAGTTCCCTTCCACTATTTAGGTATTGCTATTGTGTGCTCCAAATTTTCTTGCAGTATTTACGTATAGGTTATTTAATTTGACAGAGTAAATGTTTATTTATACAACAAGAGGGAGGTGGTGCAGAGAGCGTTCAAGAAAATGCATTTATAGCAAACCTAATGCAATTACTGCAGGATAAGAGCAATCGTGGCAAGTAAACATAGAACAATAACTGCAGACTTCATAGCGGGAACATTCCGATTGGACTGTTATAAACCCAGTGGCACTGGCTATAACTACGATATGCAAGATTTCACCAATATGTGTCACCTCATATCTTCGTGGTCTTCCTTATGTCCCTTCTCCACATAAATGTAAAGTTATTGCAGTATGGGCAGCTATTACTACAACAAAGGTCACTTATCTGAACTCACAAAGTTGTCGAACTTGTAATCTACCTCTTATGTGCAGAAACGGTTGTGAACAATATGTGCCCCATAACACAATATTTATATACACTGTGAAGGTGGCTTAAAAAATTGAAGGCGGCTAAAATTGAAGGTGGCTAAAACATTAATGACGATACCTGTATATACGATGACTGTGGAATTTCTATTTTTCACGCTATGGACGAGTTGAAAAATATAGGTGACAGAAATAAATGTGTCAGAACACAGCAACAGAGAGGTCGCATCTCAAATAAAAGCGCAAAGAAAATTTGCGGATGATATTTTTGGTTGAATGGATGGCCACCAAGCTCCCAATGTCCGTCATTGGGCTCTCGGCCACTCCCAACTGTCAATCGGAAAAATCAGGCCGAAGGTGTCCAAATGGAAACACCTATGGCGTAATGATATTCCACCAAGAGAATTATTATATTGATACTCTATCGTGAAATTCAATTTATTGATCAATTCCTAAATGAGGCTCGTAGCCTTTTGTTAAAATTTTTTTTAAAAAAGAATTCTAAATGAATTGAGTTCTGTTTATAAATATTTTTGGTTTGACCCCAAAACCACACGTGATAATAATATTTTGGCACCTTTAAAAAAAATCATATTTTATTATTTCCTTATTTCAAAATATTCGTTTGGATTCTTACGTTGGAATGAATGACATGGCAGCCAATGAGAATATCACAATTGGCGAGCGACTGAAATTCTTTACCTTGAAATTAAATTAAAATATTCAAGGTCCCTGATCATTTTATAACATTGGAAGTACAGTTATCAGAACTGAAGCTATTTAACAGAGACTAGAGTAAATCCAATTTCAAGTCTATTGGAGGGTTTAGGTTGAATAGAGGAAACATGGAGATTTTCTTCTTTCTCATTTCATGCCTGCTGCTGCTTAATAATCATCACCAGCTCCCCTGTTCAGCACATGATTTGGGTGAGTTGAGTATTTCAGTATATTTTGTTTCAAATCTCTATGTTTTATGACAGGGATGCTTACAAAAATTCCAGTCTTTACCTTTGTTGTATAACATTAATGGGGGATGTTTTGTGGTTGGTGTTTGCAGAATACCCATTTCCGTTTATGACATTTGATGCTGAGAAGGCGGCTGCAAGAACATATGATTACATTGTTGTTGGAGGAGGTACAGCAGGGTGTCCTCTGGCTGCAACTCTCTCACAGCATTACTCTGTTTTGCTATTGGAAAGGGGAGATTGAGATTCTCCCTATGGAAATCCTGATACCGCAGACATAAAGGGTGTTTTCAAGGTTCTTGGGGATCCCAAAGATTTACCTTATGTGATGCAGGCATTTGAGTCAGAAGAGGGAGTGCAGTTGGTAAGGGGGAGAGTTCTGGGAGGTGGAACTGCCATTAATGGTGGCTTCTACAGCAGGGGAAGCTCAGAATTCATTAGAGAGATGGAGTGGGATGAGAAACTTGTGAATGAGTCGTATGAATGGGTGGAGAAGTTGATGGCCTTCAAACCAGAGAAGCTTTTCCGCTGGAATTCTGCTTTCAAGGATGAACTTATAGAAGCTGGTGTGGGTCCTTACTGGATCATTTGGAGGGCACAAAGTTTAGTGCTTCTACAATTGACAACGATGGAAGGAGACACACAGCTGCAGATCTACTGCAGTATGCAAATCCAGATAACATTGTGGTTCTTTTGAATGCTACAGCCACCAGAATCCTGTTTGATTCCTCATCAGGTACGCTTCCTTTCTCAATGTTCCCAAATCTTTTGATAATCGGCTTCATATTAGGTAAATTTGAGTTTGTAAATTATTACAGAGGCTCTGTATTGTCTCTTCGAATGTTTGAATGGGTTAGGCCTATTTTTTGGGGGGTAAAAGTTGTCCTGACCTACTGATCAGAATAAACCCTTTTTCTGGGTCTGTTTACAACAAGTTTTGTCTGAGTTGAAGAAAACATCCTCTGGCTCCCACTATCAAAACAATATAGCTTTCTGTCTGTTCCCTGGGTTTGATGTCAACCTTTTGAATTATTGAAACTATGCATCACGTTTTCAACATAAAAGCTGTTGTAGTGGATCCAATCAAAAAAAGCAATGTTTGCAGAAATGAAGAAATAAACAAAATTTTACTGTAAAAACAAAGAAGAGACCAGTATTCCTATTTCTTATCAAACTCTTAATGGCTGTTATACAAATTCACATGTTACCCTTAACCCTTATTTATTATTATCAGATCTGAATTGTGCTTGTCAAACTACATTAAAAAAAAAACTAATCTACAGCAGTAAAACAACTTCCCATCAATTATGAACATGAAATTTTCAAAGTCTATCCTAATGAGTAAAACATTTCTGGTAAAACTGCATAAGCTTTTGGTCATGACGAGAGGATCACAAGATTATTACAATATGAAGTTGTTATGACTATGTGTTGTACACTTTGCAAATCTTAGGAACAATATAATAATTTAATAATTGTAATATGTTATATTTGGCGACCCTCACAGACTCAGGTGTCAAACTTCGGGAAAATCCATGAGATTTCTTGGATGATACACTAATGCCACTTTATGAGAATGAAATAAAACATTCAACATAAGGGTTACACAGTGGACTGGGAGATACATGAATGATTGAGTCTAGAGCATTATTCCATGTGAACCCCACAAGGAGTGATTTCCTAATTATGAGAGCAATGCTAGTGGAAAAATCTACTTGAGAGACAATACATTTCTCAAATTGTTGGCCATCGTAGAGTCAAGCTTGTGTTTGGAGATACAGAGACCATGTCTTTTCCTAACGTGTTGCATATCCCTAGTTTGACGAGCAACTTCTTGTCTATATCTATGATGAATGATTTGGGTTTTCAAACTTTCAATAAGGATGGTCATAGAATGGCTAGAAGATCCTTATTTTGGTCCTCTATTTCAACTTGATGTCTTTACTTTTGTTGTGGGTAAAAGTATTAAGGATCTCGTTACTGAGAACCATAAACTACCTATTGAAGGAACTATGCTGTAAAATGAACGCATTGGCCACATTGGTGAGAAAGCTCTTAGGACCCTAAAAACTTAGAATATGGCTAAGGAGCTCATTAATTGTTCCTAGGATTTTAACTGTTGTGAGTGTGCATATAGAAAGAAAATCGTGTGTTTATTATCCAGTCTTTATTAGAATGAAAAGGATTTAGATATAATTGATAGTGATGCATTTGGCCCTATAAATGTACCTTACTAGAAATATCCATTTGATATGTTTCATGTATCATTTATCAATATTTTATTTTTTGTTCAACAAGTCACAAGGGGTGTGATAACCGATACCCATAAAAACAAATTACATTTGTACATAATATAATACAATATTGAGGGAATCCTACATTGACTCTTCTTCTTTTACTTCTTCTTTCGGTTCTTTCTCAGAGCCAAGATTTTGGTTAGTGGAATCCATCCGAAAATGTATTTCTTGATCATGGTTCAATACTTGTTGGCTGATTTGGGATGCATTTCGTCTGCACAAGTCTGGAATTTGACGGTCACCCCTCCTTGTCATATAATTTTTTTATGACGGCTTAGTCATTTTAGTGCCTTTCATTTTACGTTTTTTAAAAAATATTGATTGTCAATTTTTTTAATTTATGAATAATTTAATAAATTATTTTAACACATTAAATTATTAAAAAATATTTTATTCTTAATAAAATAGTACAAATAATCTAATTATTTTTAAATTAAAAACTTTATTTTAAAAAAAGTAATGCAAAAGTAAAACATCTAATAATTTGATCTGGAAGAAAAATTTATTTTATTTTATCAAGGACAAAACATAAATAATAAAAAAAACAATATCAAGCTGAAGAACTAGAGGATACTCTCGTTAATACATCTTTGATGATATTTTGAGTCTTTCACAATTAATAGTGGTTGCATAATAGTAGGCACGGCCTACATTAACTTATCATGAAAATAACTTCTATGTCAATATTTTGTGTTACGAGAGACTCTCCATGTATCTTTGAAGACATTTTTTTGGAAAAATACATAAAATGATCTAGAATATAATTCTATAATGAAGATCAAACCTATAGTAAAATTGAGATGCAATTGTCTATTGATAAGAAATAAAAATTCTTCGTGATATGATTTTTTTATATAGAAACAAAGAATGTAAAATTAGAAAATAAGTTTAAATTAGCAACACATGCAAAAATCTCAAATTTACAAGAGTAAGTTTCTAAATTCTTATATTTTGTTTGAAAAAATTTCAAATATAATAATAAAAAATAAAAAATAAATTAGTAGTATATTCAAAAATCTCAAATTAATTATGCATGTTTCTAAATGATTAATAATATAGAATAAAATTTAAATTATAGAAAATTTTATTTATGATATAAAAAGAATATCACAAAAATATCAAGAATTTTAAATTAATTTAAATATAAGAAATTTTCTTAAATTATATAAAAAAGATTCTAAAATAATAATATACAATTAATTATATGAAAATTTTTATGTGTAGTAAAAATAATATAAATATATAATAAATAATATAAAATATGTTTGTAAAACAAGTTTCAAAAATTCATATAAAAGGTTCTAAATTAATATTAATATATAAAAATAAAATAGAAACATAATATTATGTTTTAAAAAGATTTTAAATTAATATTAGTATATATTAATAAAGTAAAAACATATATTTTACAATATCTTATATTTATCATACATATTATAAAATAATAAATTTATGCAACTATTAAAATATAAAATATAATATTGGTCAAATACATTAAATAAAATTTTGGCAGGAACTTCGTTGCTATGCAACCTTGTTTGATATATTCTCTTTAGTGATGATACTAACTTAGTTTATATATAATTTTACTAAAAGATATGATTAATTCTTAGTAATAATGTATAATAAACTATAATTCAAATACTTGATGAATCTTGAAACAATTTTTTTATGAAAATTCCTTTTATTGACTTATGAATTATTATTAATTTTAACTTATTTTTAATTAATTAATTTATTGTTTAATAAGACAACACTGATATTATATGTAATATTGAAAGACATCTTTAAATTTAAGTCACATTATTAAATATTAATTTTTTCATAGGTAAATGCTGATCAAATTTAAGTTATTAACAATATTTTTTTAACATATGGTCATGACATGAGGATTATTGCTACCATAGTAGAATACTTCTTGATGTTATTATATACTAGAGTACTTTTAAAATTTAATTTTTCTTTAATGTTATAGTTTTGTTTTTTCTATTCATGTACATGACAATGACATGTATGATAATGTCTTGTTGCTATATAGACTTACTCTCAATGTAATTAATAATAATAAATGATTTATATGTTTATACTTCAAAAATTTGTTGACCTCATTAAAAATATATCTTATTAGAATAATTGTTTATACTATAATAAAAATCTTATATAAATCAATTTGATTCTTTATGGAAGAAGTAATTTTTTTTTGTGATGATAATTTTCCTTGAATATAGGTACATGTACTTTTCTTCATTTTTATAATATTATTTTCTTATTTGTCTTTACCCTCATTAAAAATAAAACACGATGTATATCATTGTGATAATATTTTAAGCTACATAGAAAATCTTCTGATAATTGATATCAAATGATGTTGCCGGAATATTGAAGGCTAATGGCATTGAGTTGATGAGTGTTGTTGATGATTTATTTTATCAAGTATTTATCAACCAATTGTCACATTGGAGTGAAGTAATTTTGTCAGCAGGAAGTATAGGTAGCCCTCAACTCCTTTTATTAAGTGGAATTGGCCCTTCTAAACAACTTATGAACTGAACATTATTGTATTATTAAACCTAGACTCAGTAAGGAAAATGATTCAAGATCTACCAAAAATATCCTTCGTTCTAGAATCCCCTGAAACACTTCAATTTGAACAAGGACAAGTTGTGGGTATAATAGACCATTCCCACGTCTACATTGAAGCTCTTACCCTTTTTCAAGAACAAAATTCTATATAAAATTTATATATGGGAGGTATTTTTAGCAAGGTAGCTTTTCCCTTATCAAGGGGTGAGCTTCAAATCCATAGTAAAAATCCCCAAGATAACCCACTTGTAAGATATAACTACTTTTCTCACCCATTTGATGTAGATAAATGTATTCTTGCTGTGAAGGTATTGTCAAATCTTACCATGACAACTTCTATCCAAAAATTTGTATTTGATGGCACACTTCAATTCATAGGATCAAAATTACCACAAAATAAACTAGATAACATTGCCTTGGAAAATTTTTGCAAAGATGCTGTAACAACATTTTGGCATTACCATGGAGGGTGTGAGATTAATTATGTGGTTGACAAAGAATTACATGTGAAAGGTGTTGATAGTCTAAGGGTTGTTGATAATTCAATTTTCCAAGATAGTCCTGGGACGAATCCACAAGCCATTACCATGATGCTTGGAAGGTATGTTATTTTTTCTTTTCTTCTCTTTTCTTTTATTTTTAAATAGTAAAAGATAATATTAATGACATTTTTATATTTTTATATATATAGGTATACAGGACTTTGTATCCTCCAAGAGCGGATGAACATTTGCGAATACTAGACCATTTGCAAATCTCACGAAAATAAAGTGTTAAAAAGTTATATTATGTAATTTGAGAAAATATCTAATGGAATGATTTCATTGTGTTAATTTTTTTTTTTGTATAATGAATAATTACTTTTTTGAGCTTAATATATATTACCTATAAAATAACAAAAAAAAAAGGAAAAGTGAGGGAAAAAAATGGCAACAATTCTTAGGACAAATACATATAATTCCTTCCAAGAAATGGAAAGAACACAAATACAATTTACAACCTTGAGAATTTATTATGTACAATGATTTATTATAGTCCTAGATTTGAGTGGCAATTATAAAGTAAAATCATATTTTTCTTATGGGTGATAAAGAGAGAAATAGTTGGAATATAGATACTATTAGTGGTATCATTTAGTTAATCATATTTTTAGAATATGATATTTTTCTAGGTGAAATAATAAAATTATTAACAAATTGATTGAAAAATATATATGTCAAGAGGTGAGGTTCATAATATAAAAAAAAATTTGTGCCTTTGTATAGTGACATAGTTTTGGTTTCAAACATTTGTGTAATCTCTCTCTCTCTCCCTCTCTCTCTCTCTCTCTCTCTCTCTCTCACACACACACACACACACACACACACATGCACATGCACTCACACACACACACCCTCAAACATGCACCCACACATGCACACACGCACGCATATGCGCGCGCACGCACACACACACACATATTATTAAATTTAAAATTAATATTGCATATGCATTTTAGTTAAAATATATTTATTTAAGTGCCATGTTTTTTTATTAATAAAGTAGCCAAACAAGGAGTTTGACCCTTACAAAGCCACAATTGTGGGGCTGTTTAGAATCAACAACACAACCTAATGTCATGGTTTTATAGTAGCCATCCAATAGTGACACATAATCAACAAAACACTTTTACATATATGTCACTAGTTTAACACAAGGCCACAATAGGACCCACAGAAGACATAGGCCAAGAAAAACCCCCCAATAATACTCAGCCAATAATCCACCCATTGTAAAATTAAAAAATAAAAAGATAAGGAAAGAGTCACCAAAGCATCCTCTTAGGATACAGAGAGATGACCAAGGCTATCTCATGATAAACAACACCTTGACTATAGATCTACCCCCCAGATGCAAAACATGTTTCCACCTTGATAGTAAAGGAACCCACCTCTATAGGGGAAACTAAAAGATAGACTAGCAAGACATGAGGCATATTGTTAAACCACCTTTCATCCAATCATCCAAAAAAGGGATCCCACATAGAGTAACACACCTCCTTAAGTGACATGTTAGTTGAGTTAATTATGTTTTTATTTCTTATTTTACTAATTGTATTGTCCCAAAAAGTTAACACCCATAGTTGTTGGCTTTAGGATCTATTAGACCCCATTTTGGTGATTTCGAGGTCTGAATGTCCATTATGCTTAATCCTATCTATCTACATTTTCTTCTCCCACATCTTATCACACTCTTCGAGATCCTAAAATTTTTTTAGGTGATTTTACTTAGGACAAGTTGACCTGTGGACTTGTCCTTAGGGACAAGTTGACTGGTCAACTCATCCCTAGTCTTTTTAACCCAGATTTGACCCAGGGCCCAATGCTGGGATTTTCATCCAAGGTCTAGATCTATGGTCGACCTAGATCGAATTTGAATCTCAAAATGAGTATGAAAGGCCATACTCTCCCCTCATTTAGAATAACATAATAAGTTAATCAAGTGTGAGCTATCTTTATCAAGCATTCAAGTTGCGCAATTAAGGATTTTGATTCAAGATTTGAAGGTAAACATCTATTTCAAGATCTTTGAATCTCCATTTCTTCAAGATCCATTCAAGAAAAGGGAATATTCTCTAGTTGATGCAAATTTCTCTCCCACGATGGCCAAGTAGAGGAATTCAAAATCAATCAAGAAGACCTATCCATTCATTCTTCTTTCTCTCTCCTTCTCCCAATGATTATCAAGCATATCAACTTTCAAGATCTTGGAGTGGAATTCATAGATCCATGCATTTGTGAAGGCATCCTAGATTCTACATCTCATTATAAGAATATTTCAAGAATCATCATGGATTTGACTAATTACTACATCTATTTCATGAGGATTGCATGCAAGACGAATCAACAATTTACCTTCCTTTTTCATTACTTTTTGTTATGTAATTTAAATTTCATTTCAGGGTTAATTCCTAAATAGGGGTTCGACCAAGGAAAAACCCTTTCCACAACCTTTTCCCCTTCTTTATTTGTGTAGGAATAGGTTACAAAATTACGAATTTAGATGTGGGAAGAACATACACAGTTGCAGGATCCCAAAAAATTTCATCTGCTTTGGAGTAGTCGGGAACAAGCCAACCGGTCAAATTTTCCTTGAAAAACTAATTTGTCCCTTTAAATTTTGGCTAAAAATTAGAGATCAGAGAGTTATAGGACCCAAAAACCTAGATCTAGAGTTACAACAGTTTTTGACATTCCGACGATAGTCAAATTCAGATCCAAAGTTCAAATCTCCCTATTTTTTTTAATAGTACACACATTATTTCCTTTTTTTCTTGCATTTAATTTCATAGTTAGATTTTATATCATTAATCTCATCATTTCTATCCTATCATCATATCCTATTAAGGAATGTACACAAAAGCCCTACATTGCATAGATCTCACATTGGCACTCTTACTCTCTTGGTTGTGCTAATCAGATTCCCTTTGTAGGGGGTTTTGTATTTGTAATGTATGGTAGAATATTGGTGATTGATCTACATCCTTGCTAACCATCCAATGGCTTTTAAAACAAAGATAATCAAAATGGCTACTCACGGCCATACTGATCTTGATAAACCCAATAAATACTGGACAAACAACACCTTCAAATAAATTCTATCGAGCAGGGACAAAACTTCCCATGGAGGCGATTACAAGTAGCACGACGGATACTTATGTCATCAAAATGGTAAATGACAAACCCGTCATACACTTGTCCTTTACACAACGTTCAGCCATCTCTTGTCCTAACTATGGCATTTAGATAGAGTTGGGAATATTGAAATGATCTCCAAAAATTTAAATGACTCGAACATGGCACCATCACATCCAATATTGGCTAAGCAGTCTGCAAATTTGTTACCCTCCCGCAAGGTGTGTGAAAAATATGTTGCCGTGAAGGAATCAATCAAGTCCCAACATTGCTAAAGAATATAGGCTATTTTCCAATTTTGAGATGTTTGGGACAAGCAAGAGTTGACAATTACATGTGAGTCACCCTCTATATGAAGTTTAGATACATTACACCTCTTAGCTAAAATCCAACCCACCAATAAAGCTTGCGCTTCTGCAAGATTATTAGTCCAATTCGGCAAAACATCAACTTTGAGTGCAACCACATCACCCTGCCAATTCCGAATACAAGCACCAAGACCTGACTTACCAGGGTTGCCACGAGAACAACCATCAAAATTTAATTTTAAAAACTCTTTGGAAGGGGGAGAACATTTGATTCATAGCCGATCAATTTGGTGATTTGAATTCCAGTTGGGGGCAAACCTAGAAGGCATTTTGATGTGCTTCCATGATTTTAATAACTGTTGATCCCAGGCTTGAAAAGAGGATATTATTTGTACTAGTAAAAATGTTTGCATTTACAATTTCTGAAATTGCATCCTCAATTCCAACTAAAGCACATTCTAAATTTTAGTATTACTTTTGATAAAGTCCCAATTTATTGTTTTTATTGAAAAAATTAAGTTGCTTTGAATACTATGATAAATACTATATATTTATATGTTATTTCCAAAAAGATTAATTTTCTATTTTGAATTTTTTAAATATATGTTATGTTTTGATTGTTGTGTGCGTGGTCATGGCATGATGTTCTATGCATTGTTGCCACAACATAATTCAGTTTGATAAAATAATTGTAATTAACTTGAACTTAGAAGTTGAGATTTCACTTGAATAAATAGAGTTTTGAATTATTGACTTTTACAATTGAATTGCATAGAAATGTAAATAGAAAATAAAAATATTTAATATGAAATAATAAATGAAAAAAAAATAATAATGAAGGGTTGAGATTGATAGACATCTAGATCAAGAATGATAGACTGCAATCTAATAATTGCCTTAAGATAAGAATTTACCTTTGATTCCATATAGTAATGAGCTCAACAATGTAATACTATTATGTAACTATTGACATGTTCAGCTATTCTATAGTCTTATATTATGTAATTTGACTAATTTATAGTAATATAGTATGTGTTTTCTTGATATTTGGGGACATAAGAGAATCCAAAAACAAATCAAGTGCTATTGATTAGACAAAAAGATTCAAGTTCTTATAGATCAACAAATTAAAAATTAATAAAATTACAATTTAATAAAATTCCATTATGCAAATTCTTCTCAATTGTTTGTACATAGATTTATTTATTTTATTGTGGTGATTGAAAAATGTGAATACAGATTGGAATTACATGTTCCTTCTTAGGAATGAATGCACATTTCCACATAAATTAAAAGATTCATGAAGCATTCAGCTTGGGACTCTGCCTCTTATGCAAATATAAAAGAAATGAATATCTATACAGAAAAGCCGAGATTTTCCTCTCATACGTTCTCCTCCTCATCGCCTCCCTCAACATCGAAGAATTCACACTCTCCCAAATCTGCTAGCAATCCAGCAAAATCCTCCATGAAAATGCTGGGTATGTCGCTCTCGGTGGCCTCTGCAATTTCTGCAGCAATTTCAAATGGGCAATACCAAGTTATGATTTCCTCACCACCCACTAAATTCAATCCATCAATCATGTCCTTTTCAACATTCTTTAGGGATTCAACAGATGCAGGGCCCTCTCCAGCAGGGGAGAAAACATCAGTATAAACAGAACTTTCAGCGGTGTCCATCAACACATTATTACTCTGTTCTTGCAGCTCTACACTGTTGGGTTAGCGTCTTTACCTTCAAAATTTCCGCCACTCATGGAATTACTGGGAGTAATGGGCATGTCTGTCAGGCCGGAACCTAAAACATCACCATTGCTTTCACGCTTGCTCTGCCCCTGTTCTTGAGAACTATGAGAAAAACCAGTTGGGTTAGTGTCTTTACCTTCAAAATTCCCCTCACCCATGGAGTTACTTGGAGTAATGCGCATGTTGGTCACGCCGGAACTCTTGTTTTCAATGCAAGTGGGCTTCTCTGAATGTAAGTTCAGCATTTTGGAGCTCTTCGCATAAACATCATGAACATTGTCATCAGAGCAGAGAAACTCTGTTTCCATCTTAACTTTTGACTGCAGAAACTGATTCCTGAGACAATCTCGCTCTGAATCATCAGAATTAGAGAGAAAATGGGTATTAGAATTAGAGTCTATAGTCTTGTTTCTGGCATTGGCATCCATGAGCCTGAGGAGGAGCATCCTGGCAGTCCTGGAGGGCAGGGCAGAGGTGCCATGAGTATGAGGGGAAGGAGATGGCCAGAAATTGGTTCTTGAGTTTTTACCCCTCAGAAGGAAGGCTGCCTCATCATAGGCCCTGGCTGCATACTCTGCTGTGTCAAAGGTGCCCAACCACAGCCTGATCTTTTGAATGGTGTCTTTAATCTCTGCAACCCATCTCCCTGATGGCCTCTGTCTAATACCCACAATTTTTTTTTAATGTTTTTTTCCCATATTTCTGCCCAAAAAAGCTGGGTCTTGTATGAATGTATCTTCTCTAATGCTGCAAAATTGGTCCTAGGATTAGCTATACTTGATCTTTTTGGGGGCATAAGTGACATTGCCTTAGCCATTAGTAAGAGTTGAATGAATCAGACTAGTCCCAGAACCCCTGTTTTCTCTAAGATTGCATGAATTCGAATTCGAATTCGAGTTCTTAATAAACCCTGGGATTTCAAATGGAGAGTGCACTTTATAGCAGGTGGAACCCATTTCAAATAATCTTATATGTGATGCTAGGATATTAACGTACTCGGCATCTGCAGCATTCAATTGGGATAGTGAATAAGCCAATGAGAAAGGGTGAATGGAATCAGTCAGCCTCCTTGTAGAATCACCAATTGTCGAATAGGAAGATGGCAGAGACATTATTATAATAGAGGAAATATACATATGATTTTTTTGTTGCTTGAGCTATTATCGCTAACCCGAATTTCCAATGTGGATTCATAAGAGGGTATGGAAGAGTTCATTTGTGATATTTTGATTTGGTTAGATTGAGTTATGTAAGGATTTGACTGGTATGTGCCGTAAGCATATTCAAGAAGATTGGTCAGGGGTTGGTGTGACACATGGCAGATTTTTAAAGGTTATTGCAATGATAGAAAAATCAATTTGGTTGCTAAGCTGAATTTGCCTGGATTCTGCTGTTAGTAAGGACATCCATTATGCCTTGGTTAAAAATGAAAGAAAGAAACATAACAATATGGTCAATCAGAGAGTATATGTAAAATTTACATCTTAAATTCTTATTGGTATATTTTCTTAATTTTTGGTTTTATAATTTTTTATTATAACATTTGTGTTATTAAGTAACTGGAGGTGTTGACTTGGAAACATATGGGATCTAGATCTAATGTCTTTAATTGACTACACCATCCTTTTTAGACTTATAAAAAAAAAATATTATTAATATTGTTATTGTAATATTTTTTATTTCAATAATAATATTATATTTTAATATTAAAAAAAAAATAATTACAAATTTTTGTAATAAAAAATATTTATAATTAAAACTAATAAAATATTATAAATTAGTATTAATTTTTAATCACTTCATAATTCATATCCAATATCTTATCATCAATTATAAAAAGCTTAAAATATGCTAGATTGTTTACCTACTAATAATTTGAAATAATTCAAAACAAATATTCGCCAATAATTTATAGAATGATTATAGATTAATCCTATCAAATATAACACATATAAGGTACAGCTCCAAGAATTTCAACAAGGTACATGGTCTGCTACAACACAAACACTTTAAATATGTAATGACATCAATTTACCACTTAATTTTGTTTCATAACACGACATACCTAACTTCACTTCATGAAAAAATGATACATTTTGCTTATGTTGTAGTCAATACACCTGTTGTTAAATTATGTGGGATTGGATCCTACTCATAAACAGCCGGTGCCAAAACGTAATGGGATGTATGTGCCATACCATCCCCCACGTGCGATGCCTGCAGGCCCAGGTTGAACGGACCTGCGGTGCTGTTCTTTCACCACTGCCGCGTCCCAGACTCGGCAATTTTTATTATTAATTTCGGTAATTGTTTTTTTAAATTTTTATCTGTATTGGGATATATTAATTTTTTTTATTAATGAGTACAGTTTGGAAATAAAATATTACTTAAAAATTGTAATTAAAATTTAAAATTAATATCTTTTACATTTAATTTTTTAACATAAATTGATTTTTATTTTATATTTAGTAATTTCTATTATTTTTTTTATCATTTTCTAATCAAATTACTATAATTATTTTATATTATTATTTTCTAATTATGAGTTCATTTGTCTTAAAATTGTAAGTTAAAATTAAAATTAAAATTTTTTATATTTAATTTATTAACATAAATTTATTTTATTTTATATTTAATAATTTCTTTTGATCATATTTTTTAAGAGAACGTCACTATATATAAGCAAAATATTGAAAAAGAAACATTGCAAATAAGTTCAATACCTAATTTATGAAGTGCAATATAAGGAAAGAACTTTATTTACATTAAATGTTACATGTTAAATAGGTTATTTATAAGAGATTATATACCTAATAATTTTATTAGATTGAATTAGTATTTTTTAAACTAATTTCTTTGCGTATAATTTTACACTTTATGGTCTACCATGACATAAAAACCAACATAATTACACTGCAAAGGTAATAAAATTTAAAAAAAATAAAGATATGCTAAAGAAGACAAAAATATAGACTAACCAACATAATATTATGTTATCACTTTCATGTAATCCCAATTCTGAATCAACAATTTATTCAATGAGTAATTAGATCTTACACATTCTATTTTTAATTTCAAAATTAGTAAGATGTCATATAAACACCATTTCTCTGAGTTTCATCTTATTATTCCTTCATTATAGTATACTATTAAGTTAATCAACTTAAATACACCTGTTGTAGTCAATACACCTGTTGTACTCATAAACAGCCGGTGCATTGACTATGCTATTTATTGTTGGGCTATTGATCTTCCTACAATTTGTACGGATTTCTCCACTGCTACCAGTAAGAGGGTTTATGTTTCCCATATTCACCATGGCTTCTGCAAAATCAGCAAAGAAAGTTCTCTGATTATTAGCATAAGCAGTAACCTGTGAATCAGCAGATCCTCCATTGAAAAGCTCTTGGTCAGAGTGAAAAAGTCCTTCCTGGGTTAAAAGATTTGCATAATACTGATTGTCAAAGGTGGTGGGAGTTTGCGTGTCTATGGGTGACAGGTTGTCATCTCCACCACTGAAAGGACAACTACTCTGAAGAGAAGTGGCGAATGTAGTGTTGATGTTGGTTTCATTATATATGCGCCTTCTAAAGCTGGTGCACCGGGCCTCACCAATTGTATGACCACCTGTTCATAGAATTAAACATTCACACATTAATTAACAATGAAGATAAGTAAAAATTATGTACATTCAATTTTTCAAATTGAAAATGATCAGTTTAAACTGTGGTAGTTTTTAAATCATATTATTATATATAAGTAAATTCTATTAAAAGAATGACTGTAATTAAAATGAACCATCTAAACAAAATAAAGTATAAAATATATTATTTATCAACAACCATGAGCATACAACTGATGAATCTACTGTCAAATAACATATTTTGTTTGATTTGTGCTCCAATCAGTCATAACATATGCTTAATTACCTGAAAGGGCAATCATGTCCTTCGTCGAAAGGTTGTGGTTATTAAAAGCTGAAATGAGTTGGGCGAGGTTGAATGTGGGAGCAGGAAGATCGCTATTTGCACTGCTGAAGTTTGCAGTTGTAGAGTCTCTCCTTCCTAACACCACATCCCACGTTCCTCCTCCCATCTACCAACCAAATGTAACCCCCTGTTTAGTTAATCTATTTAACATACTATCAATTCATTTAGAAATATTATAAATTGGATAGATATGTCAGTATTAGTATTGTGTGATGGTTTAATTGTAATTCTTTCTACACAGATGTAAAATCTATTACTGATGAATTTTTATATTGAAAATGAAATCCTCATAATTTCAAACGAGAAAATGAAATCTTCATAATTTCAAACGAGAAAAAAACATATACTGTTACCTCGACCACTGAATCCCGAGCTGCAATGGCCAAAATATCAGCACAAGACACAACTCCACTGCAATTTGCTTCAACTTGAGCTTTAATGGTGTCTATCACGTCGAATCCTCTCACAGAATTGTTGTTTGGGCCAGCAGTCTTCTCTCCTGTAAAGTTGGCCGTGTCGTCAAGCAGAATAGACCCATCGCACCCCTGCAAATCAAATATAGTCCATGATGTTGAGCTTTACTCTCAATTTAGTCCCTCTTTGGTTCAGATATGATTTATGATTAAGTGATTAGATACTTGAGTTTCTTAATTTAACTTGACTTTCATACCCAGTTTTATATAGACCAACTAAGACTCAATCCTAAGACCAGTCTATTTTTAATCTGAGTTTGGCTTACCCAAATCCAGGGTATGTAAAAGAGGATGCCATTTTTCATTTTCTTTTGGGTTATTTATATGGGCTAGGAACATAACAAGAATCAGCCTAGAAACTGCCACCATACACCATCAGGAAGGTGCCACCACAGCAATAAACAAACTGTGACCAACCTTGTTATCACTATCCAAAAGAAAGCTTGAGCAAAGATTTTCAGTAAAATTTCATGTTTCTTCCAATATCTGACTAAGCAAAATTGATTTCAAACTTAAAGAATATAGGCAACAAGGAGAAAGGAAATCATATAATGAGAAATGCATTTAGGGTTTGAAATTTGTACATCAACAAAGCAGTCATGAAAGTGAAGGCGTAGCAACGATGCAGCCATTCGTGTTTCGTTGGCGATGGCCTGTTTTAGAGCAGCATTCACTGTGGAGAAAACCCCCGGACATGTGTCATCATAAAATGTTGAATTGAGTTGGGCATTAATTACTACACTCCAACACAATACAAGGCAGGCAAAACATTCAATCAGCCTCATCACTCCTTTGCTCTGCAATAAGGTCTAAATCTTCAAAATTCATGTGCTTTCATGTTTCTAGAATAAGGTCTAAATCTTCTTTGTTGACACTAATATTTTCATTTGTATTTATTTTATCCTTTTATAAAAAAGGCAGTGAAATGGTATTAGATTTTTATTAAAATTTAAGAAATTCACTAGATTATTATGATTTTTATTAAAAGTTGAGAAATTGATTAGATTATTATGACATTAATGCAAATCTAAAAAAAGAGGGTAAGATATTTCTAAAATAGATTATTTTATTTAAGATATTTCTAAAATAGATTATTTTATTTAATTTGGAGGTCTTCTTCATTAAATGTAAGGTTCCATCTAATAATGACACCACCTTTTTATTCTTTATTTTCAACAATAAGAAAAGCACTAACAAAAGAAATACTACAATCTTAATTAAAAAATTTACCATTATCTAGTCAACCAATTAAACCTCTATCAAAAAGATAAAAGCAAAAAGAATGTCCACCTCATTGAATAGACCAACAATTCATGTGTGGAGGCAAGTCATGCCCACTTGATTAAGTTCTACCTACCACAACTTGTGTGATTGCAAGCTATTAAAATCATAAAAATCATGTCTAGAATAGTTGCATCCACATCAACAACCTATGTATGGAGGCAACCCATTAGAACCATAAAAGGTATATACCTAGAATAGACACTCTACATCAATACTTTGTGTAGATGGAAGCCATGAGAAGCATAAAAGATATGCCTAGACTAATTCCTATCCACATCAATCTATATTGTATTGAGGCAAACCATTAAATTGTAAAAGGTTTGTAGAGAATAATTATATTTTAGATTTCTTTAAAATTTATGACATTGGCCTTATAGTGATGAAGCCTAATTAGATAATATCAATTAATTCAATAGATCAATTTTAAAAATATTGAAAGATAAAAGTTAAGGAGTTACTTTGATTTATTTAAGAGTTATATTATTTACTAAACAAATATATTTAATTTTTAATTTATGAATTATTTATTTTATTCAATTGTCTACTTTAATTTGTGGATTATTTTACTTATGTTTTTGAAGATTTTTTTATTTGTGTATTTAAATTTTAGTATTACTTTTGATAAAGTCCCAATTTGTTATTTTTATTGAAAATTAAGTTAGTTTGAAACTATGGTAAATACTATATATTTATATGTTATTTTCAAAAAGATTAATTTTCTATTTTAAATTTTTTAAATTTATGTTATGTTTTGATTGTTATGTGCATGGTCATGACATGATGTTCTATGCATTGTTGCCACAACATAATTCATTTTGATAAAATAATTACAAGATTAACTTAAACTTAGAAGTCAAGATTTCACTTGAATAATAGAGTTTTGAATTATTGACTTTTACAATTGATTATATAGAAATGTAAATAGGAAATAAAAATATTTAATTTAAAATAATAAATGAGATACAAATAATAATGAAGGGTTGAGATTGATAGACATCTAGATCTAGAATGATAGATTGCAATTTAATAATTGCTTTAAGATAAGAATTTACCTTTGATTCCATATAGTAATGAGCTCAACAACGTAATACTATTATGTAACTATTGACATGTTCAACTATTCTATAGTCTTATATTCTTTAATTTGTCTAATTTATAGCAATATATTATGTGTTTCCTTGATATTTGGGGACACAGGAGAAACTATAAACAAATTGAGTGCTATTAATTAGACATAAAGATTCAAGTTATTATAGATCAGCCAATTAAAAATTAGCAAAATTATAATTTAATAAAATTCAATTATGCAAATTCTTCTCAATTGTTTGTACATAGATTTATTAGTACTTTCTGGTAGGCTAAGTACTATTGTATTTGTTTTTGAGTTTTTGATGTTAACTAGTGATTAAATGAACTCTTCTGCACCAATGAAAATAATTCTTTTTAATATTTCATTATAATTTTTTTCATTTGTAAAATATAGATGCAAATTATTTAACTTGAAGTCTTATTTCCTTCCACTTATTTTATTTAATTTTCTTGTCATTTTCTAACTATTCTGTAAAATGTGAAAGTTTTGTTAATATTCTACATAATTACATTTTATAAGAAAAATATTTTATTTTAAAAAATGATTAAAGTATTATTTCCTAACAAATTCATGAAATATAAATAAAGGAACTTTTATCTTATATTTTATAAAATAATAATTATTTAATATGGATAGATTTTTGTTATTACTTTTCTCACTTTTTATAAAATATATTGAAGGAAACTTCCTTTCTCTTTGAAACAAAAAATTACATTTTATTTATTTCAAATACAATTGGTTGAATTGGTTTGGTGTATAGGACCCCTTTTAGAGGGCTTCCTTTGTATTTGCATTTTTTTCAACAACAATTATGAATTTTACAATTTTATATTGTATTAATATTATACAAATATACTTTAAGATAATATACTTTGAATAATTTTTCAATTTATTAAATTTATATTTTGAAATATTTATAAATGCATGTTTTCTTTGCCGCAAGGAAGGGCATTTGCGAAAAGATTGCCCGATTATCAATAAAAGGTTTAAGAACGCTAATATTTCCTCCAAGGAGGCGGCTAATTTCCCTAATATGAATGAAAAAGAACAAAATGTTGTTCCCGAACAGACCGCTTCTCCCTCCGAAACCTCTGAATCTGTCCCAAGGCAAACGTTTGTAGCTTTAAACAATTTGGCGACCAACCTTGAGATTTCTCATGCTGTTCCTCAAACTAAGACAAGCCAAAATGTTGAAATAGACCTCAATAATAATGATGAGGGTTTTACTCTGGTCCCACATAAAAAAAAGAGAAAGAAGGGAAATAACATCTCGGCACCCAAAGCATTTCGTCCTAATTAGACCCGCTTGACTTCAGATATGATTCCCATTAGTAACCTTGTCAAAGAAGATACGATTTTCAGCCAACATAGGAAGCTCCCACCCAAGATATTCCAAGAAATTGGTGATGAATTTGCCCTTGAAATCATTCCTGCTTCGCCAAATCCCTATAAATCTAATATTGGGCCTTCCATGGATATTGATTCTTTAGTTGAAATAGAGGATGACACGAACAACGACCCTTTGATTATCAAAAGAAGGGGCAGACCACCTGGTTCAAAAAATAAAACAACTGTCCCCAAACCGGGTGACAATGCTAACAGATTTTTACTGTTAACTGAACAAGATAGCAATGCGGATTCTCCCCTCAATATTGTTTCCCAATGAATTGTCTCTCATGGAATGTTAGGGGTTTGGAGTCCCCGGATAGGAAATTTGTTATCAAGCGTTTGTTGAACTCTTTGCAATCCATAGATTTTTTTATGTTACAAGAAATTAAAGCGATTGGATTCACTCTGGACTCCAACCTCAATTTTATATGGAAGGATGCCATTAAATTTCATACCACTCATGATAGAGGCAGGGGTGGAATTGCCATACTCATTAATAATAAATGGGAAAAATGTATTCTCAATAACGGTTGTTCTCCCTGTAATAGAGCTGTTTGGGTGTCTCTTAAACATGAAAACTTTACTTTTGGTATATGTGCTGTTTATGCCTCTAATGATTATAAAGAAAGAATGGATCTCTGGAAATGGCTTGCTGAACTCCCCGATATCCCCTGGTTGTTTGGTGGTGATTTCAACATGATTGAATCCCAAGAGGATAAGTTGGGGGGTGTTCCATTCCATTGGAAAGACAATGAAAGACCTTGCTGGAATAAAATGATTAGTTCTAAATGCTTGTTTGACCCTCTTGCTGGGAATAAAAATAGCAATCCTGGGTTGTGGCACACTTGGTGCAATTTCCAGCAGGGTAGTGCTAGGATCTATTCCAGGCTCGACAGGTTTTATGCTAATAGGTTGTCCTTTTCCTTCTCTCCTGATATTAAGGGGAACATTGTTCAGGTTATGGCTTCCACATTATCTGATCATCACCCTATTATGACTAGAGTTAATCTTATTAGTAGCCCCATTCAGACCAGAACTAAAAGCAATAAGTTTATTCTCAATTCTAACCTCCTCCTGGATGAGGATGTTCTCACTGCTATTCAAATTATTAGGGGTATTAATCTTAATAATCTCAGGAATTTAAATCAGATTGATAGATGGAATACGAATCTCTCATCATGGAAGAAAATTCTGCAAACCATAGGACAGAAAAAAGCTAAAGACTACAGATTTGCTGAGAAACTTCTCTCCTCTGAACTCCAAGCTGCGGAAGAAGATATTCAGAGGGACTCTTCCAATGCTGTCCTTCTCTCTAGAGTTATATCTGCCAAGGACTCCCTTAGGAAACACCAGCAATTCAGAATTCAGGGTGCTAGGATCAGATCTAGATTCAGATGGCTCCAGTGCGGTGATAGAGGGTCAAAGTTTTTCTTTAATCTCCTTAAGTATAAACATACTATAGAGTCGGTTGACAGATTATTAATTGATAACCAGGCTATTTCTGATCCTATTGCTATCACTCAAGCTTTTGCTAATTTCTATAAGTCTCTGTTTTCCTCTGAGGATTCCCCTGAGGCTGAGCGGCTTAGAACAGATTGTAAAAGACTTATTCCTAAAAAATTAGATAATGATGATGTTACGGTTTTGAACCAAAATATCTCGGTCAAGGAAATTGAAGGGGCTATTAAAGCCCTTAACAATGAAAGGGCTCCTGGTCTAGACGGTTTCCCTGTCGAATTCTATAAAGCTAACATTAGTTGGATTTGCAAAGATCTTTTTGACATTTATTCTGAAGCCATTAATGAAGGCTCCTTGGGTAAAGATATTAATAAAGGAATAATTAAACTTCTTCCCAAGGAGGGAGATAAGACTCTCATTAAGAACTGGAGGCCTATTACTCTTCTCAATGTCTCTTATAAAATTTTAGCCAAAATCATGGCTATCAGGTTGACCAACATTCTTCCCAAATTTGTTAATTCCTCCCAGACTGGTTTTATCAAGGGAAGATATATTCTCAAAAATCTTATAACCAGCTGGGAGGTCATGGACTGGTCTAGCTACTCCCATCAAAACTCTGCCATGCTTCTCTTGGACTTTGAAAAAGCTTATGACCGTGTTGAATGGAAATTTATTCTCATGATGTTAGATGCCTTTGGTTTTCCTCCATTCTTTTGTAAAACTGTTGCTATGCTTTTTAAGGATGCCTCTGCTCAGGTTGAAGTTAATGGGATCCTTTCTGCTCCTTTTTGTCTCGAAAGATCCATCAGGCAGGGCTGCCCTTTGGCTCCTGCCTTATTTGTTATCGCCTCGGAAGCTTTGTTCTACATTCTTCGTGATAATTCCTTATCTCAGGAAGTCAGAGGTATTTACTTGCCCAATAATGAAGAACTGATTAACTGCCAATTTGCGGATGACACCGCCCTCTTCTTTGAGCTCTCTGATAATAACTTCAATAATATGATTACCAAGCTTAATCTCTTTTGCTTTGTTTCTGGGGCTAGAATCTCTCAAACTAAATCCATTTGCCTTGGATGGGATGACCACCCACCGGACTGGTTTTCGCAGTTTGAGTTTCAGTGGGGTGGTCCTAGTAAGATTGTGCGATACCTGGGGATACCTTTCTCTATTAAACCTGATCTCAAGGATATGTGGGCTTGGGTTAGAAATAAGACTGATAATAAGTTGAACAAATGGCATAATAGAAGTCTATCTCTTGCTGGTAGAATGCAGGTCTGCCAGAAGATTCTTTCCTCCTATTCTATCTACTACTCTTTTGCTTGGTGTTTTAATAACTATCAAATTGCTCAAATCCAGAAATCTATCAGACAATTCCTTTGGTCGGATGGCAAAGGAAACAACAAAATCCATTCTATGAAGTGGGCATGGTGTCACACTGACAAGACCCGTGGGGGGCTAGGGCTGAAGGATTTAAAAACTCAAGGTTTAGCCTTATCCGCCAAATGGATCTTTCAATCCATGGAGGGTGAAGCCCCTTGGAAAGTGCTGATTAGAAACAATATTGAAAGGGGAGTTCCCAAAAGGGCAAAAGGCTGGTCTGGCCTCCCCTTTTGTGATCTCCTGCTTGGTGATTTTCATGTGAAGGTTCAAGGCTCTGCGGTTTTCAAGTCTATTTGGAAAGCGTGGGAGCAAGTTAGGCAATTTGTCACTAACAAGGGGTTTCACTCTAATTCTCAACTCCATGGGGAGAGATCCATTTGGTGGAATCTCCAGTTAAATGATAAACCCCTTGCCCTTAACCAAGGGTGCTCTGCCAGAACTTGGGCTAGTAAAGGCATCAAACAATTTATGGATCTGTTTGAAAATGACCATCTTATACCTTGGGAAGAACTCAAGGTGAATTATGACATTCTGGAATCCAATAAAAGAACTTGCAATATGATCAGGCATGCTGCTGCTGATATTCCTGTTATCTGTAATGCTGACTCTCACAGATTCTTAAAATGCAAATGGCCAGGTGGTATTATTACTTCTATGCTTAAGTCCAAAAATATTTATAAGGTTCTTGATTGTAATACTGATATCATGGATCACATTAACAATGTTTGGTACTCTTCATACAATGCTGATGATTTTAAAAAATATTTTGATATTCTTTGGAAAAACCCGGTGGAACCCAAAATTAGATGTTTTAAATGGCTTCTGTTACTGGATAAATTGCCTATAAAAAAGGATTTTTCTAACCATGATACTTGTAATCTCTGTAGAGTTCCTGATTCAAGTAGACACATATTTTTTGATTGCATATTTGCCAAAGAAATATGGAGCATGTTTGGCATTTTTTACCCAACTAATGTTAATATCTTTGAAATTATTGCTGGACACATTAATGGTATTTCAAAAGCGGCTAATTTTTTTTGGAATATTTTATCATCTAACATTCTCTGGCAGCTCTGGAAATGCAGGAACGAAGAAAGGTTTCAAGGTAAGCGCAGGGATCTTACTGAGTTTGTTCGCAAACTCACACATTTTAAAATCTTCATGCAGGTGCAGGTTACATTGTTGATGGAGAAAAAGAAGTTGAAAAGGTTCCTGAAGACTGGTCACGCATCTTTCTATTACTATGAGCTGAAGAACGGATATCTCTGGAGGAGGACCTTGGATGATTTGCACGCTTTTGATGAAGCTTGCGACAAGCTGAAGGAAGAGATCAAGAAATGTTCGAACCCTAGAAGGGATGAGCTTTACTTCCTCTCACAGGTGCAAGCGCACAAAAATTTGGTCTGGATGGAAGGTCCCCTTGGCTGGACTGCCTGGGTTGATACTTATTATGATATTCTGATTTAGTGGGTTCCTGGTTGTTTATGTTGCTACTTTGAAGTTTTGATTTCTGGTGGAGGTGCTTCCTCCCCTGTGATCTTCGGTTAAACTCTGTGATGTAATTTTTTTGACTACCTTATATTTAATAGAAAAAAAAATAAATTTATAAATTAAACTAAAAAATTAACCAAACTTTAACATAATTTTTCCTTTATTTCTACAATTTAACTAATAAAGGCAAGTACTTGATCACTACGTGACACTTGTTTATTTTATTGTAATGATTGAAAAATGTAGTACAAAAGATATGTGAATACAGATTAGAATTACATATTCCTTCTTAAGAATGAATGTACATTTCCACATACATTAAATGATTCATGAAGCATTCACCTTGCGAATCTGCCTCTTAAGCAAATATAAAAGAAATGAATATCTATATTCATTATACAAAATATCCTCACATATACATATTAAACTATATGTCATAGATATATTATACCAATCTATACTTTTCTATGCTAGATACCGATTACATGGATTGTAGGAGGAATTGAGGTGCCCCTCAAATTGCTACTTTGCTTCAAAAGTGAAAAAGCATAACATGGATTTTTGTGGTATAATTTTTTTTGTTTGGGTTGTTGTTTTAATGGGTGGGAGTCCTAATCTTTTGTCATTTGTCTTAACTTTATTATATTTGTGCTATATTTATAGTCTTCGAATTTTGTTTGTCATTTTGTTAAAAAATAAAACAATTTCAAAGAGCCGGCTTGCACTTCCTCCAAAAGCTCATTTGGATGAGCACCTCTAATGAACTACTTTGTAAGGAAAAATGTTAAATGTTAAAGTGAATTGTGAAAGTTTATCCTAATTAACATAAAGTGTAATGAAAAATTGCGTATTATAGGAGGAGGCCTACGTTCGCATGAGCTCGTTTGTGAAGAATGCAGATAGAAATCTAGATGCATGGATATTTATGTTAAAAACATCTACTTCACTTCTCTCACACTGGGAAAATTAGAATTGGAATACACATATTTTCTACATAACAGCTGAAGGAGATGTTATTTTATATTGATTAAAAAAGCCCTCAAGGGAAATTCAAGTTCCATGAATTCCACATCATCTCCACGCCATCTGCAGAATCAGAAGAACAGGCCGACGAACACGCTTCACTCTGCTCAGAAATCCGATGAATCCGATCACCATTGCCAGCATTGAAATCCTCTGACAATTCTACTGCAGGTCCACTGGTATAACGAAAGTACTCAGAGATCCCATTCATTGCATACAGAGAAGCCGAGATTTTCCTCTCATAAGTTCTCCTCCTCATGGCCTCCCTCAACATCGAAGAATTACACTCTCCCAAATCTGTTATCAATCCAGCAAAATCCTCCATGAAAATGCTGGGTATGTCGCTCTCGGTGGCCTCTGCAATTTCTGCAGCAATTTCAAATGGGCAATACCAAGTTATGATTTCCTCACCACCCACTAAATTCAATCCATCAATCGTGTCCTTTTCAACATCATTTAGGGATTCAACAGATGCAGGGTCCTCTCCAGCAGGGGAGAAAACATCAGCATAAACAGAACTTTCAGCTGTGTCCATCAACACATTATTACTCTGTTCTTGCAGCTCTAGACTGTTACTCTGCCCCTGTTCTAGAGAATTGTCAGAAAAACAAGTTGGGTCAGCGTCTTTACCTTCAAAATTTCCTCCGCTCATGGAATTACTGGGAGTAATGGGCATGTCTGTCAGGTTGGAACCTAAAACATCACCATTGCTTTCACTCTTACTCTGCCCCTGTTCTTGAGAATTATGAGAAAAACCAGTTGGGTCAGTGTCCTTACCTTCAAAAGTCTCCTCATCCATGGAGTTACTTGAAGTAATGTGCATGTTGGTCAGGCTGGAACTCTTGCTTTCAATGCAAGAGGGCTTCTCTGAATGTAAGATCAGCATTTTGGTATTCTTCGCATAAACATCATGAACATTGTCATCGTAGCAGAGAAACTCTGTTTCCACCTTAACTTTTGACTGCAGAAACTGATTCCTGAGACAATCTGGTTCTGAATCATCAGAATTAGAGAGCAAATGGGGATTAGAACTAGAGTCCATAGTCTTGTTTCTTGCATTGGCATCCTTGAGCCTGAGGAGGAGCATCCTGGCAGTCCTGGAGGGCAGGGCAGAGGTGCCATGAGTATGAGGGGAAGGAGATGGCCAGAAATTGGTTCTTGTGTTTTTACCCCTCAGAAGGCAGGCTGCCTCATCATAGGCCCTGGCTGCATCCTCTGCTGTGTCAAAGGTGCCCAACCACAGCCTGATCTTTTGAATGGTGTCTTTTATCTCTGCAACCCATCTCCCTGATGGCCTCTGTCTAATACCCACATATTTTTTTCTGTTTTTTCTCAAATTTCTGCCCAAAATAGCTGGGTCTTGTGTGGATATATCTTTCTCTAATGCTGCAAAATTGGTCCTAGGATTAGCTATACTTGATCTTTTTTGGGGCATAAGTGACATTTCCTTAGCCATTAGTAAGAGTTGAATGAATCAGACTAGTCCCTGACTCCCTATTATCTCTAAGATTACAGGAATGAATATGAATTAGAATTGGTTCTCAATTGGAGAATGCAATTTGTAGGAGGAGGAATGAGTCTAGTTCTTCCCATTTTAAATAATCTTATATGTGATGCTAGAACATTAACGTATTAGGCATCTGGAGTAGTGGCAGCATTCAATTTGGATAGTGAATAAGGCAATGAGAAAGGGTGAATGGAATCAGTCAGCCTCCTTGTAGAATCACCAATTGTCCAGTAGGAAGATGGCAGAGGCATTATTATAATAGAGGAAAGATACATATGATTTCCTGTTGCTTGAGCTATTATTGCTAACCTGAATTTCCAATGTGGATTTTTAACAGGGTATGGAAGAGTTCATTTGTGATATTTTGATTTGGTTAGATTGAGTTATGTAAGGACTTGAATGGTATGTGCCGGAAGTATATTCAAGAAGATTGCTCAGGTGTTGGTGTGACACATGGCAGATTTTTAAAGGTTATTGCAATAAAAGAAAAATCAATTTTGTTGCTAAGCTGAATTTGTCTGAAGAAAAAGGAAAAACCATTCCTCCTAAATGTATGACAATTGTCTATAATTCGATTCTATTGAAATATCAACAATATATGGTATTAAAAATATTATTCAATAATCATATATACAATTATGTAGAATATGGTTATAATTGTACTTGAAAATCCATCTAAAAAATGTAAGTTAAAGAAACCTATCAAAAACATGAGCTATCATTCAAATTTGATTTCAACAACTTAATATTAGTCAAAAAAAAAAAAAGTTTACATATCCTAGATCGACAACATCAAATTCTACTTCCACTGTGCCTAATATTTACTTTGCTAATTAATTACATGTTATCATACTTCACTTATTTCATGTAAGATTTGATTACAATGCATTATTAATTATATTTTAGATTCTTATATGTTTATATAGGATGTATTATTTCTTTTATTTTTTATCAACTATTACTTATCTAACTACATTAGATCTTTTCTTAGAGTCAAATTTTCTTATTTATTATTATTTTTTAATTTAATATTTTTATATTTATTTTAGGTCTAAAATTTATTGTATTTTTATAATTTAATATCTTTTGTTCCTTTATTGTTTTCTTGGAGGAACATTAACTAGCCTTTAATAAAACTCATGGATCCTTTTCATGCAATAGATGTCATCAATTTATTTATTAGATTAATTAAATTTAATCTATGTGAAATTATATCTAATAAGATTGCATTTATTTAGTCAAATTAAATTTATATTAAAAATATTTTATTCCATTCTTAAAAGTCACAATATAAACTTATTTTACTAATTTTTAAGAAGGAAAATCATGAAGTGTCTTTATATTTACGCCGTAGGCGTTTCACTATGAACGCGTTCAGGCAAAAAATTTCATCTGACGGTTGTAAATTCTGTAGATAGAATGACGGACATTGAAGTCATCTGAATCGTTCATTTTTACTTGCCACTTTACATGTCGATGTTTGCCTGTCAAATCATTTTGCAACCTCTGCATGACATCATATTTTTTTGAAACCTCCGTGTCCCGTCCTGGCGCTGTCCACAGTTCCTGATTCAAGATCCATGAGCTCTGTGCTATCCAATTGCTGCGATGCGTATGTGCAGCTGTTGGGAAGCGTCGTCATAGTCGATCCAGGCCCTTATCTTATGACCACTATTAAGAATAATAGGTGTGAATCCATTTGGATCCCAATACCTAATAGCTATAGCCAACGACGCATTGAAGCTGTTGAGATCTTACTTCTGTTTAGGTAAATATATACTGTGGTTACGAAGTAGAACCTAGATTAAAATACAACACCCAACTTTGTCAAGGTTTCTAACTTACCCCATTAAATGGACCCACCAAAAAGTATCATATGGATGACATCTAAGCAGGCGTTCGCTACAAAAACTAAATACCAAATTCAATGAGACGAATACACTACAACTAATTTTGAAATCTTACAATGATTATGCTTGGAAACAAGAACATGATGGACAACATCTAAGCCGAAGTTCTCCCCTCGAGGAAAACATTCCAAATACAAAGTGATAGAAAACAATGTGAATCTAATTTTGAGATCTTAGAGTGATTGTTCTCGCAAACAAGAAGGGCAAGCAAATTCCACAAGGCGGCAATATTGAGCGCCTCGAAGAGCTGGTCCTGATTAGCAGCTCCATCTCCATACATGGTAAAGGTAACTGCTTCTGCCTTATCATACTTTTGCACAAAAGCCAGGCCGTAGCCATCCTTTCTCCCCATCAATTCTATAAAAACCTCCACAAGCGTCCCGCCGCAGGCCCCCCACAAAAAAATTGATCTCTGTAGCCCATACTAATGCAGTCGATTTGTGTAATAGTGGCCTCCATACCTGCGCAAACGGCTTCCTGCCTGTCGTACAAGTGGCAAATGGCTGATTCTCTTTACAAATCAACCGTGATCTCCATTTGCCGCATTAAAAACATATCACGGTAGAATTTTAGGAGCTCATCAGCCATCATCGACACTATGTGCAAGTGGGGTTCGATCTGGTGTGAGGTGAATGGAATAGTGGTTTCCACTTGGATTGGGGTGGAATTGCCTGTTGAAGAAAAGGGCCTAGCCAGCAGAGAGCCTCTTAATAGCGGGTTTGAAGATACTGCTGCGCGCAGGAGCTTTATGGGGTTCTGAACAAACTGAGGAGGATGGGTGGGAATGCCCTCTGTATAATGCGTTTTACTATCACAAGGCTTACAAATAAACACTTCTGACGTCTTTTGTGCACGTGTCTCACCTGCATGCTAGAAAAAAACCCCTAAATGCCAGTTGTGCCCACAATGATGCTGGTAACGCTGGAGAACTTTCTATATGATGTTTTTCCCACCCATGCCTCTGGAGCAGTGCTCAGTAGTGGTGGAGAGCTTTGTAGCCGTCCGCAGTGCCAATCAGATGCAGACAAAACAATTTATACGGTCCAAACTACTTCCACACCACCCTGTAGTGCACTGCAAGAGATCTAGCTTAATGTGCCTTCTCTCGTTATTCCTAAGCTTTGCCAGACATTCTGTTCCCACCAGTCTTATATCAACTACGCTACGTGTAGAATGCACGGTAGTGGCTATCCAGCCACGAAAATCTTTTTCTTTATAACACTTTTTGCAAACTTTTTAAAAAAAAACTAAGTGTTTCCCCTTCGTATGGTAAACAATTTTCGTGGCTGCATAAGTTTATGATCAAGATCAGGTACACAAATAGCCATATTGAGAATATTTATATGTTCAAGAAGAGAAACTAATCCATCACTATAAGCGATCGAAATACATATATGGCTATTCTCTCCCCCTTGTAGTATTTAAAATAATTTTTAGATGGCTCCATTATTTAAGGTTCTTTTTGACAATTTTTTACTTTGTAGTATTTAAAATAATTTTTAGATGGCTCCAATATTTAAGGTTCTTTTTGACAATTTTTTAAGTGGATGTGAAGTAAAAAAAAATTATATAAGAGGTAGTCGTGGAAAATAAATTTTGTAAATTTTATGTGTACCTTTCTTTATCACTTATTTTTTTACACATTATTAAAATACACTTACATTTCATCACATGTATTTGTTTATATTTTAATATATTAATTTTAATCATATATTACTTACACTTGTATCTACATTTTTCATGTGTTCTTATATCCACTTTTATTTGACCATTTTCAAGTTGTGATTTTACTATCAAAATTCAACTGTCATGAATTCAATTTGGTATAAAAAAAATATTAAGAAGTAGTGGTTGGAAATAAGCACTCATTGCACCTAGGTGATGCTCATAAGGATAGGTACATTATATTGATGCATACATTATATAGTGTTGAAGGTTTGAATTTCCTTAAACATGTTTTCCTAGTTCTGAAGTCATAAGCATGTTTTGTTTTTTTTCATTTTTATTTTACGAAGCTTTATCTTCATTTTTAATGGGTACTCTGTATAGTTAAGTGTCAATTGAATAGTGTGGATAAAATTTAATACATAAATCTAATTAAGAAGTAGAAGGTTTCAATTGAATAGTGTGTTTGATCGAATGAGTTTTGGTTGGACCTCATTCAATTAAAAATTTTGCTTCAAGGAAATTACTAGCACTGTTTATTTATTAGAATCAAAATATTAATTATGTAATAAAATATAATGTCAAATATTATAATTAATGATGATATTAAAATAAAATTGTGTAACTGTTAATTTTTTCATTATTATATTGTCATTATTATATCAGAATATTATAACTAATATTATTTCTTTGCTAATTATCTTCTATAAAAATTTATCTTATTATTATTATTATATTTTGCTATCTTTATATCTTTACATTTTTTATTTATATGTTTAAAATTTAATCTATAAAAATATTATAATTAGTATTTTTATTTTTATCGCAACATTAATATTAAATTAGTTCATATTGATACTATAAAAAAAAAAACTAATAATATTAAGATAATTTTTATATAATTTTATCAATATACTCTTATATAGTACTATTAGATATTATTTGTAAATTAAAAAACAAAAAAAACTATAATCTAATATAGTAATAATATAATAACAAAAATAATAGTTACTATATTTATCATCTTATTCTATTATTTTAATAATATATTACAAAAATAATAAGTATAATATATATTATCTTATTATATATTTGTTTATAATATATTATTATTTCTATTGCTACTACGTACTATATTAGATGTAAAATATATAAAGTAAAAAAAAAAAAACTATAATGAAAAAGTATTATAAAATAATAGACTATATATAATGTCATAGAAATAAATAAATAAATAAATGGTGATTGGGTAGAGAGTATAGCGAATGAGGAAGATGATATGTTATTAGAATCGTAAAATGGTGGACCCAACCATGGTCAGTAGACTGTACTAACAAACAAAGAAAATTAGAATTAAAGGTTAGCTCAAACCATGAGCATCCATGAGATTCAATTATGTAAACTTAGGGTAAATAAAGAAAACAAAAAAGATAGCAACCTCATTTGTTCCTAATTCAAATGTTTAATTTCACTTGTGCTTGTCTAATAAACTTGCTTTTCCATATTAAGTACAACTAACATTCTCAATTATTATGTTATAAATTTAGCCTCTATAAAATATGTACTCTAATTATATTGTTATATATTAAATAAACAAAATATTTAAATATTGTTAATTATTTATATTTATTAGATACACTTATATTAGATATATTTAATATATATACGCCTAGGTTTTGGAATTTTTTTTCTCAACATTGATATTCTTCTTTAATATGTTTACGTATTCTTTACCTTACTACTTATACAAATTTATATTCGCTAGTTTCAGGAGATGACAACAAATGAAAATACCCCTAAAATCATTCAGGTCTTCAGTGGAGATTCAAATGAAAGTGTTAGCAGTCCCGTAGTTGCAGTAGAATCAACCACTAAACTTGCAGTTTCATGTTGTTTTATAAATAAACCAAAATGCTTTGAAAGAAATGTCCTGAGTCTCTCTTCGATTCTTTCGAACACCTACCATGATATTGTGCACAACTTCAAACCTGGATGCAATATTCTGCCCGTTGTCGAAGAAACGGACATCGTAGAGCTTTTGAATAGGTGTAGTAAAATTGAGGGGTTGTGCACTTTCATCAAAGAAATATATTACGACAAGTACTATGAACTTAGCATCAAAATGAATTTTGAAGGAGAATAGACATAGAGCATAATTGTCACAACACTTAAGGTTGCATAAAATAGACAATTGAACCTCATTATGTACAATTACATTTATGTATATAAAAGTTGCTACTACTGTGCTATGTTCACTTTTTTCCCACAAACTTCAAGATAATACTCTACAATACATGTCCCTTTTGCTATTGGAAGACTCCCAGTTTCTCCTACTCGATATGTCAAAACAAATCATTTTGCACATAATAACATTTAGTTTGCATTTATAATGTTATTAAAAAAAAAGAGTACTTGCACATGTAATTCCAAATAGTATTGCCAAAAAAAATGTCTTGATTTTATATGTTTCAACAAAAGCCTATCAATAGTTGTCTATTTCCTATACGTAATAAATAATAAGAAACACAAATTCATATCAATGGTTATTATTTGCAGAAAGCTTACTGCAAGAAAAAGGACTAATCACAAGTCATCCAATATCGTAGAGAAATATTTCCCACTTTTATAGGGATCCATATATTTCAAAAATAAATACTTGTGAGACATGCAATATGACAAAGATGCATCATATCTCAATCGAGATATGGTTTTAGCCAGTTTCAATAGCATCCAAAACCGAATACTCCAATTTGATACAAGGCATAGGACAATTATGGTTAGAGAAACTGCTTCAAGCTCCACAAAACAATACAACATCTTTGCAAAACCTTTGATATCACGGTCACATTTACTGCTTGCATTTCGCATCAAACTCAAACACATTGTGGAACCAACAGGTCATACAAAGGTGGGGACCACATGGAGCCTATTTGTCTATGCCCATACATGAATGTATAAGAAAGATTGTACAGGAGCAAATACCTACACGAACCCAAAAAACTTGTAAATTCTACCCAAGTATTGATCTTCTCACAAGCAATTACCAAGGTGTGCTTTGACGCGCACTCGAACACCTTTATTGGTTCGATGATTTGAATCCCCTGGAAGAAGTACTCATCGACCCTAATGTAATCTTCTAAAACTACTAACTTACTTGATTTGCAGAGAAGTCCATTGCCAATGCATAATTACAATTTTGAACTTCATTTTAAAAAAAGAAAGAAAATACTAAATGCATACTTCTTGGTTATGAAACACTTATTATTTTTGCAAGAATTAGTTGTATCCAAAGTCTATAATTGTTGCAACGTAATGCGATTTTAGATTCAAAGATTTTAAAAGAAAATACCTATTTTTAATTGATAAATAATAGAAACATTAATACGGTGTACCCATTGCACACCAAGGTGCGATTGCTAGTTATTATTATATAAGGTTCCCATTAATCTATTTTGGTTTTGCATATATGAAATTTTTTGGATTGAAATTATATAAAATTATTTTTGCTTCAATAATTTAGATCACACTTTGTGTATATTATAAAAACATTAATTAAAATTTCCTATTTCATGTTTCTCAAGAAGCCTTCTTTATTATTATTAATATTTATTTCCCCACTATTTTAGTGATGTTTCCTTTCATTAATCTAAATTTGCAATTGTTTATCCAGTGCAATTAATATTTAAAAAAGCCAACCATTAAAATAAGCCATAAAATAATACATATGGTAAATGACGACATGTTGTGTGTGACCAATTCTTATATTATTTTTATTGTTATTATTATAGACTATAGTTAGAACTGAGGCATAAATATTCACTCTCAGAGATGGTACAAACAAACTATACTTGGCCTTTTATGAATGTTCATTTCACACCTATATCTCTTTAAAAAAGCACTAAAAAAGTAAAAAAAACTAATGAAACCCAACAGTTCTCGTCTTCCTCAAATATATCTAGCAATTGAAAAAAAATATTTTAACAAATTAACATAACTAAGAAACAATAAATTTTTTGTGGGCTCAATTACGCCATATTGATTATTATAATTATGTTATTTTTTGAAGGCTTTCATTACACTTGGCAAGAGTTACATATTTTTCCTCCCTCAAAGACATGATAAGATACGTAACAACTGGAATAATCTCGTTTGCTGATATGTTTGAAGACATTATAGTATATGTAAGTAAAGTAACCCAAAATCCCACCAAAGGATAGAAATTAAACAAAGGCTTGGAATTGACGCAAACATCCTCAGAGAAGGTTAGGCACATGATAAATGTATGAGATTGAAGTAAAAAAAAATGTGAAGCACTAGAGGAAATTCGGAAACCAGAGAGATTTAGGTCAAGTGAAAACCAGAGGAAATTCATGGCCTGTGAAAACAAGAGGGAATCAGTGGCAGTCACAGGGTCGGGAGTTCAAAATCAGAAGGTCTCAGGGCATTCCGAACAAGACACTATGGGGGCCAAGGAATGTAAGGTGTCTGCATTCATATGAGGAATGGGGGAAGCAAACAAAATGAAATTGGCACCCTCCCTCCCCTAAAAGGATGAACGCTTACCACAATCCTAGGAGAAATCTTAGGGAGGCTCGTAGGGAAAATCGCCCTTTCGTTTCCTACAATAGGAACTTCAGCTCCCCAAACAAACGACTAATTTTTGAATTTTCAAAAATTGGGTTTCACCCAAGCTCTCGGAGACAAATCTCCATTAATCCCAACTCTATTCCAATTTTTCCAACGTCAGCTCGAGGCATACCCTATAACCCGCCTCTCCCCAAAAAAGCCTGGATGACAACTCACTGGGAGATTCATAGAAAGAGAATGGCGCTCTTTGGTCCACCCAGGAAGTTAGCTCAACGCATCACTAACAAAGTACCTTTTAATAGGTCCCAGAAGATTTGGAAGCCGGTGCAAGGGAAAGAGCCTAAGTCCAATGATCACATCAACACTAAAGAACAAGGGCTACAAGGCTTTCGAGCAGAGGATACCCTGCAAGATAGAGAAATGCTTGGCCCCCCAAAATCACTGCCAGCTTCAAATAATACTCAGGTACCAACTATCACATTCTCAAAAGATTTTCTTGGACAACAAAATTTTTTCCTCCTCCAACATGGCATAATTTGCAAATTCTGGAATATAAATTTGTCTTTTGATGAATTTAAGTCATGCATTACTAGCAAATGAGGAAATTTCTCCCAAATTGATACTTTAGATAGGGAAGCAGGATATTTCCTCGTCCTATTCAAAGACAAAATCGCCAGAGACAAAATCTTCAGGAAAAAATGATGGTTCCTTAACCACTCAGGGCTTCACATGCAACCTTGGTCTCCTAACTTTGACAACTCAAAGAACATCATCAAGTTTGTTCCTATGTGGATTAACCTTAAGAATCTGCCAATGGAATATAGAGATAAGGAAATTATCCAGATTATTGGCAACAAAGTGGGCATATATTTGTCTCATCACTTTGACAGAACCACAACCTCGGTTTGGATTAGTCTACTCATGAATGTGGAAAATGAGCTTCCCAATTCCATTAAAATCATCTCCAAATTTGGAACCTAGAGTCAGCTGATCTCATACAACCCGATAACCATACAGAGCTGGAACAGGACCATTCTTCGCCAGTAAAAATCATAGAGAAATAGACATTCTTTGAGTAGAGCTCGACACACCATTGTTTAGATCACTCCCAGGAAGACAAATTCATTCAAAGCATGAAAGTGTTCCTTTGGTTAATGTTCTACAAAGTTAAGAATTTCAAGAACAATGCTCTTCCCACACAAAAATACCTATTGAATATAGCCTCAGTTAAAAGAGGGTCTCATGTCCAGAACAGTGGTTCTTCCTTAGAAGAATCAGCTCTTGTTGGCTCTCTGCCTCATTTAGGGGAAAGGTTCTGGATAAATGTGAAAGCATATGAAGCAATCTTCGACAATAAAAGGGGGCCAAGCATTTCTCTATCTATTTTATCTCCGATGACAATCCCTCATCTTCTACCCAGCTTCAATCTAAATTTGTTAGAAAATATTATTTCCTTTTGGTTTAGGGAAGTCCAAAAGGATATGTTAGAGAAAATTGCAGATCAAGTGATCCAAGAAGACAATATAGTCTGTATTTCATCAGAGAAAGATAGTTCAAAAATGGGATTTGCAACAACGGTGGTTTCTGAATCCAAGAGTTTATGTCACCACTTGTTAGACAATTCAAAGACTCTCCCTGTGGATGATGATATCTTGGGAATAAAGCTATGTGATTTGAGAGATTCATTAAAATCTAAAAATTCAAACTCTTCTTCTTCCCCTAGCCCCAGAATCATAGTCCCTCAGCTAAAACCTAGCCCCAACTCGGGATGTGGGAAATCTTCTCAACTCAGGAGTAAGGAGCAAAAGGAATTTAAGAAGGATCTCTCTCCTGAACCTACGAATCTCTTTGTGAGAAATAAAATTAAAGGGGGGCTTATTTCACTTAAACCACTAAATCATAATTCCCAGGACTTCTTCAGGGGCAACAAGCAGAATCATGACTCCACAAGATCAGAGGAACCCATGTCTTCAAGACTCCAAGTAGTCTATGACCTTTTTGGATGCTCATCCTCGCCCAAACTTTCAGCCAACTCCCCTTCTTCCTCCTTGGTGGGAAGAATGCTAGAAGATGATTATGTAGAGGATGAAGAAAGAATCATGGATATATAATCTTTAGAGGAAGACACTAAGGAAACTCAAAGCTCTCCGGTCAAGGCATGAAACCAAGCTTCACTAGGTTTGATGAAAGTAGATCACAAGATTTCCATGGATTGTGGCACAATTAAGAAGAAAGGTAGAGGTAGGAAATCGACAGTTACTCTGAGAGAGGAATCTGGAGAAGAGTATGACCAGACCAAAATTACTACATTCTTAAATGCAGGGAAGGGGAAGTTCCTTCCCAAGGTCCAATGAGGATTCTTTCCTGGAATGTTAGGGGTCTCAATGCCCCTAACAAGCAGTGGATGGTTAAACGATGCATCTGGACATCGAAAGCTGGTATTATTTTTCTCCAAGAAACCAAAATGAATAAGGATCAACTCACCAAATTTCTTCTAACTCTTGGAGACTGGCATGGCTTAGGGGTTGATGCTATTGGGTCATCTGGTGGTCTAGAAATCATATGGAACTCTAGGTCTTCACACTATTCTCACATCCAAGACAATCCCAATTGGATGGGAGGCCAAATCAAAAGCATTTATTCTACACTAAATGTTTTTGTTTTAAACGTTTATGGCCCTATCTCTACCAAAAGGAAAATGGCAGTATGGGGAGAGATTAGCAGATGCTTCCTTCAATGGCCAACATGGCATTTCATTTTGGGTGGAGACTTCAATGCCATTATACACACCTCGGAGAAATTGGGAGGATCCTTAAGAATTTCACAATCCCAATCTGATTTCAAAGATTGGCTTCAAAAAGAGGACATGATGGAAATTGAATCAGATAATGGAGCTTACACATGGACTAATAGGAGATTAGGAATTAATAACATCTCTAAAAAATTGGATAGATTTCTCTTCAAGGGAGATTTAATCTCTTTCCCCTTCATCATGAAAGCCTCTCTTTATCCATCATCAAGTTCAAACCACTTTCCTATTCAGCTAGATATCGTGGAAGAGGATAAGCCACAGAGATGTTCCTTCAAATTTGAAAACATGTGGCTTAAGGAGGCCCTATTCATTGATTTAATAGCCAATTGGTGGGAGGAGGTGAAATTTAAGGGTTCTAAACTCTTTTGCTTCGTGACAAAATTAAAATACATCAAACAAAATCTGCTTATTTGGAATAGGACACACTTCAAAAACATCTTTTCAACAAAAGAAGAAATTGAGCAAAAGCTCACAGCCTTAAATGAGACTGTTATACAATCCGGTATGAATCAAGATTTTTTCATGGCTGAAAAGGATCTCTCAAAGGATCTAGAAGACATCTTGAGTAAGGAGGAAATCTTTTGGAAACAAAAATCAAGGGAAAATTGGCTAGTAGCAAGTGACAAAAATACTAGATTCTTTCATTCAAGCACCAAGAATCATAGAAATATCAATAGGATTCACCATATAGTTGACTCACAGGGTTCTCTTCTTGTTGACCCAAAGGAGATTCAAAAGGAAATTGTCAACTTCTTTTCCAATCTTCTGAACAACTCAGACAGCTCCTCTCTCACAAGTTAGGGCGATCTTTTAAGTAATATTCCCTCAATCATCTCAGAGGCCGATAATCAGATCCTGCTGAAACCATTCTCTAAATAAGAAATTTTGCAAACTTTAAAACACATGGCTCTAGATAAAGCTCCTAGTCTGGATGGCTTTCCCCTAGCTTCTTCTTGCATTGCTGGAATGTTTTCGGGAAAGAATTCATAGCGGCATTGGAATCAGCCAGATCTTCAGGTAGATTCTTATCAGAAATTAATAACACTTTCATTACTTTTATTCCTAAAAAATAAAATGCTAATGCCATGGATGAATTCAGACCTATTGCTTTATGTAATACCATTTATAAGGTCTTGTCAAAATCCTTAGCTAATAGACTTAAACCACTACTAGGAAGAATTATTGGTGAAGAACAAACTAACTTTGTTCCAGGGAGATCCATCTTTGATGGAATCATCATAGCTCAAGAAGCCATTCAATCCATTCAACATAATAAACAGCCTAGTATGATCATTAAATTAGATATTAAAAAGGCATATGACAAAGTCAATTGGAGATTTCTAACTAAATGTATGGAATGTTTTGGTTTTTCTAAAGCCTGGATAAACTTGATTTTCTATTGCATTTCTTCTCCAAAATACTCTATTTTAGTTAATGGCACCCCTCAAGGCTTCTTTGAGAGCTCCAACGGAATCAGACAAGGAGATCCCCTCTCCCCCTTTCTCTTCATAATTATGGCAGAAGCTCTGGGATGCAACATAAATAAGCTTCAATCTCAAGGCTGCATACAAAGAATACAAATCACTTCCTTAGTCCCTCCGGTTACTCATCAATAGTTCGCTGACGACACTCTTCTTTTTGGTTTCAATTCAGGCAAGGAAGCCACTCAACTTCAGACAATCTTACATAAGTATGCTCAAGCTTCAAGATAGGTAGTAAACAAGGACAAATCAGTCATCTTCTTCTTCCATACCAAAAAGAAAATTCAGTAGAAAATTGAATCAATCTTGCCATTTAAAGTAGACTCTCTCCCATTTTCTTATCTTGGAATTCCCATTGATAAAACCCTAAGATCTACAAGGGTTTGGAAGCCCATAAATGAGAGGCTAGACTGAAAAATGGTTAATTGGAAATCTAAATGGTTATCTTGGGTGGGCAGAATAGTTATGATCAAAGCAACTTTGGCTGCAATCCCAATCTACCTCATGTCATGCATCTCCCTTTCCATGAGTGGATATATGGATATAGTGAAAAAGCTGAGAGACTTCTTCTGGCAAGGCACAGATCAAACTAGGAAATTCAAGCTTATCTCTTGGGAGAATATTTGCAAACCCATTTTTGCAGGTGGCATAGGGATAAAAAATCATCTATGACAGAATCAAGCCCTAGGTGCTAAACTTTATTGGAAATTGGTACAAAATCAGAATTTCAAGTGGGTCAAAATTCTTAGGGGAAAATACTTAGGGGATGGATTAATGTCAGATATCTTCCATATTAAAGAATTTCCCAGAGGCTCTAGAATATGGAACTTCATCTCAAAATCTAGGCACATATTGGACTCCCATCTCTCATGGAACATCAGGGAAAGGAATTTAGCTTAGTTTTGGGAAGACTCTTGGGGTGGTTTTCTTGCCATTCAGTCAAATCCAGATCTTCATCAAATCAGATAGTTGTGTCTTTCATTTTGGGGTCCCTTTCTTAAAGATTACTTAATACCAGCTCCT